>SJYT01015246.1:0-22093 GCA_006410635.1 Cephalophus harveyi | reverse complement strand
AAGTTCTTACAGAATATTGAGCAGGGTTTCCTGTGCTATACAGTAGGTTCTTGTTGGTTATTCAACTTAAATATACATGCTAATTTATTTTAGGTGAGTTTATTAGTTGTTGACTATATATTAATATTATGTCTTCTACTTTAATCTGGTTATAATTTAAAAGTTACTGTTCGGAGGAAAATACCTTCTTTATAATAGCAAAGTAAAATGGAATAATCCATTTATATGAATAATCTCAATTTTAAAAAGAACAGAAGGTTGAATATTTTGGAAGACTTGTCTGAACACTAGAGATCCTTCTAGGAAGCGTTTAGAAAATTTTCCTTACCCTCTATGGGAAAATTTCATGAAATGTGCTACTAAGACACTTATTCTCTCATCTCTACTAATAGAAATTTAACTTAATGGCATACCTCTTCCTCTTGGAGGATGTTTTCATCAGAAATACAGTCATCTAAATTAATTTCAAATTTTACCCCTCTCTAGAAGAAAGCAAGAAAAAATCTTAGTTTTGCAATCTAATGACAACCTTAAAATTACAACTCCCAATCTGACATTACAGATATTTAAAACCTCTAACATCACAAAATAAGGCAATTCCATAAAATAGTAGGGGGTGAAATCCTGTAGGCGACTGGATTACAAAGTGCAGAGACCCAGCCAGAATTTTAATATAAAAATTTAAGACAAAATGTTTATTACCTGAGCTTTATATTTTTGTTCTGAACTTTTACTTTCCTTTATGTTCTGAGATTTAATTTGTTTTAAGTCTCTTTTGATACCCTGAAACTTAGAGAAAAAATAAAATCTAGCATTTACTATTGATCAAACAATTATATTTTCACAATTGCCGAATTCACAGCAGGGTCTATTTACATTATTTGATTTCTTGAATGAATCTGATGGTTGTTTTGAGAATAAAAGCATGCATTTTGCAAAGGAAAGTTAATGATAGTCCACTAAAAACTTGGGCACAAGGTCCATTAAACTTGAAATATTAATGCATTTAACACCAGCATTGCAACTCCACGGTGTGACAATATTTATCACTTCAGTCCCATACAACCTAATCTAATTCAAGAATGTAATTTGGGGACTTCCTGGTGATACAGTGGATAAGAATCCGCCTGCCAATGTAGGGGACGTGGGTTCGATCCCTGGTCTGGAAAGATCTCACATGCTTTGCAGCAACTAAGCCAAAGGGCCACAACTACTGAGATCTGTGGCCCAGAGCCTGTGCTCTGCGGCAAGAGAAGCCACCGCAATGAGAAGTCCGCCCACCTCAGTGAAGAGTAGCTCCCGCTTGCCGCAACTAGAGAGAGCGCGCAAGCAGCGATGAAGACTCAATGCAACTAAAAATAAATAAATAAAAAATTTACAGAGAGTGTAATTTTGACTATAAGATCCTTTCCTTAAGAAGCTTATGATCTTAATCAGGAAAACAAAAAAGTGCACAGCTCGTGATACTACAAAGGAAGGAGCTGCTGCTGCTGAGTCGCTTCAGTCGTGTCCGACTCTGTGCGACCCCATAGACGGCAGCCCACCAGGCTCCGCCGGCCCTGGGATTCTCCAGGCAAGAACCCTGGAGTGGGTTGCCATTTCCTTCTCCAGAAAGGAAGGAGGGGAGGGTCTAAACATTGATGGGCAATTTAAAGGAGAAGAGAAGACTGTAAAAGTACTGACAAGAATTTCCAAAGAATGGTCAAGAGGTGAACTTTAGACCCTGAGCTTTCTTGGGGTTCAGTCCTGGGCCCCCTGCTGTTCTCTGCCTCCGGACATGGATGGTGGTGGTTTAGCCACTCAGTCGTGTCTGACTCTTGCGACCCCATGGACTATAGCCCACCAGGCTCCTCTGTCCATGGGATTCTCCAGGCAAGAATACCGGAGTGGGTTGCCATTTCCTTCTCCACAATACTCGGAGGTCTCAGTAATTGCCAGGGATTTAAATGTGATCTTTATGCGATGACTCTTAAACGTATCTTTAAGAATTGTCTTTCAATTCAGCTGCCTACTTGGTACCATCCTCACTTTAACATTCACCCCACAATCTCATATCGAGCGCCTACCATGGACCAGACACTGCCCTGCACCATGGGATGGTGCAGAACGTGAACATCCCTGCTGACACACAGCTTACATTTTACTGGAGTAAAATAGGTAAATGAGTCAGCAAAGCAATGATGTCATTTCAGAAGGTGTTAAGTGCTATAAAGAAAAGAAGGTTAGAGTGATAGTAATAGAGTAATAGAGGACAGTAATGTAGGAAAAGCCTACCTGGCATTTGACTGAAGCCCTGGAGTGGTGTTGGACCCTGGCTAAGGATGGTCTGTGGAAAGCGTGTTCCAGGTGGAGGAACAGCGGGCAGAGACCTGAAGCAGGGATGTGGTCTCTCAGATCTTCCTGACTCAACACAGCCAGAGCGGAGCTCCTGAGGGCCCACCCCCCGACATACAAGCTTGCTCCCTACTCTTCCACATCTTGGTAAAATGTACTATTCCTTTAAAGCCAGAGATTTATGAGTCTCCATGTGTTTATATATATATATTCCCCTGGAGAAAGAAATAGCAACCCACTCCAGTATTCCTGCCTGGAGGACCCCCATGGACAGAGGAGGCTGGTGGGCTACAGTCCATAGGGTTGCAAAGAGTTGGACATAACTAAATGACTAACACATACCTACACTTAGATGTTAATTACTGCCTCGTCTGTGGGCCACACCCTTTGTATGTACTTCACATCTATCAGTTTGAATTGTTATTGGTTGATTGCCCCGCAACCCTGGGAAGGGTGTTTTCCTGCCTTGCAATATTATACACTCTGAAACAAGACTCTGACTTCTGTTATCTTACTTATATTTGTGAGGTTGGTTGTCTGATTTGACTGTGTAGTCTGATTGTCTCAATTGCATGAGAAGTGTCATATTGCTTTATTCCCCTTTGTGTGTGCATGCTAAGTCACTTCAGTCGTGTCTGACTCTTTGTGACCCTATGGACTGTAGCCCAGGCTCCTCTGTCCATGGGATTCTTTGCAGTGGGTTGCTACATCCACCTCCAAAGGGATCTTTCCGACCTAGGGGTCAAACTCATGTCAAACATTATTAGACCCTGAACCCCCATTCATCCCACTGGGTAGAAAATTCAACCTCGGTGCACTTTAGAGCTCTGGGCATTGCCTCTTGTGAAGGTCCCTGGGTTTTCACAAAAAGAAACACTCAAGGCTTCACTTCACTCAACATGGCTTCCTCTCACCTGCCCTCAATCAAGCCCTTGGGGCCCCTCATTAAAGATGAAGGGGAAAGACCTCCCAGAGGAAAAAAGAAGTCCTTTGTGAGCCATTTGATCATTCAGCTCTGCACAGTTCCCTATTGATGCCAAAAAGGTAAGTTTGAAGATAAACTAACTGTGAGATTTATTGAGAGGTGTCTTTGAGACTCAGATTCAAGCACCATCGGACAACAGAAATTTCTTCCACCCCGGAAGCAGTTCTCAAACTTGGCTGCACGAACTCACCAGCCAGCTCTTGACAACAAGATGCCTGGGTCCCACCCCATACCATTTGGGATGGAGTCCAGGTGTTTTAATTTTTTTTTTTTTTGCTCTGTTTTTGGGGGGTTTTTGTGGAGCAGCACCCCATGCAACGTGCCAGATCTTAGTTCCCCAACCAGGGATGGAACCCACGCTCCTGCATTGGAGTTTTAACAACTGGACCACCAGAGAGAGTCCTGATTGAGTTTTTTAAACTTTCCCATGTGGTTCTACTACACAAAGAAGGATGGGAACGCCAGGTTGGAGCAGACTCACTGAAAAACGCAGCATTGTCTAACAATAACCATCACCTGCACAGGTGCTTCTTCCTCAGATGCTTCATGGGGGATGGGCAGGTCACTCTTCTTCACCAAGTAGGTTTTCCAGCTCATTTTTGAGTCCTCCTTCAACATAAATTATACACAATCAATAAGGTTGGTTCTGCGTCGGTTCTGAAGGCCACTTGCTGACCCTCAGCGGCTAGACCTGAATGGGGTCTCGTGAGGACACTGGCCCAGGGAGGCTCCGGGGGCGTGGCTGGAGAGAACTCCCTTATGGCCTCTGTCCTCTGTGGCCGCCTTCTGTTTCCCCCAGGGGCTTCTTTCCTGGCCTCTCTAGAAAAGTCTGCTGTCCATCTTTCCTGCATGCAGGCTTCCCATCCCCGACCTGCCTTAAAAAACAGGGCTGAGGATAACATGAGACCCTCCACCATTAACCAGACCACTGCTCTGGGCTTCCCAGGTGGCGCTAGTGGTAAAGAACCCGCCTGCCACTGCAGGTAGAAGAGGTAAGAGATGGGGGTTCGATCCCCGGGTCGCGAAGATCCCCTGGAGGAGGGCATGGCAACCCACTCCAGTATTCTTGCCTGGAGAATCCCACGGACAAGAGCCTGGAGGGCTACAATCCATAGGATCACAAAGAGTCAGACACGACTGAGCGACTTAGCACGCATGCACTGCTCTGGTGATAAGCATGTCCAGCCTGCCCCCCCCACGGCACCCAGGCCTGAAGCTTTGTGTGGTTCTTTCAGATGCCCTGCCCCTAGCTTTGCCTCTCCAAACTCTGCTCTGCTTCTCAGGCCCAGTTTGGGCCCCATCTCTCTTATCTCTCTTCTTCCAGAAAATTCCTCCACTGGCTCATCCCATTCATGTTTACTCCCATGCACTCACAGGGCTTAACCAGATTCAGTTATCCCATCACTGCTTCACACGTGCATGTCTTATCTTTCCAACTATTTATGGGTAGAAGTGTCTATGCTAGAAAGGGTACAGGTTTTAGAATCAGTTGCATACTTGTGTATTGTGTGTGTTAGTCACTCAGTCACTCATCCTTAATGTGCAAACTCAGGGTATAAAAACTCCCTAAGAGAATAAAGTGGCAGACCCTGCTTTATACCCGAGCTTGGTCTCTCTGTCTCTCTCTCACCAATGCCGTTGAGTTTGCACATTAAGGATGACCAAGCAAAAGTTAGTTTAACATTACATACCCTGAGTTTGCACGTTAAGGATGACCAAGCAAAAGTTAGTTTAACATTATATCAGTTTGACCTTTACGACACCCAGGATGTTTTCTGCATACTTCTTTGCTGCTGCTGCTGCTAACTCACTTCAGTCGTATCCGACTCTGTGCGACCCCATAGACGGCAGCCCACCAGGCTTCCCTGTCCCTGGGATTCTCCAGGCAAGAACACTGGAGCGGGTTGCCACTTCCTTCTCCAATGCATGAAAGTGAAAAGTGAAAGTGAAGTCGCTCAGTCATGTCCGACTCTAGCGACCCCATGAACTGCAGCCCACCAGGCTCCTCCACCCATGGGATTTTCCAGGCAAGAACACTGGAGTGGGGTACCATTGCCTTCTCCAATGCATGAAAGTGAAAAGTGAAAGGGAAGTCACTCAGTCGTGTCCGACTATAGCAACCCCATGGACTGCAGCCCACCAGGCTCCTCCACCCACGGGATTCTCCAGGCAAGAACACTGGAGTGGGGCGCCATTGCCTTCTCCAGCTTCTTTGTTTACAAGGGTCTTATTTTATTATCTCCTGGCCCTAAGGTCTACTGACATTCTTTCCTGCAGGCCAGGTGAACGTAAAACCAGTTTTCCTAACCTATTCTTTATTGTTCCATTTTGCCTTGAGCTTAACAAAAAACAGAAAAGTTGCAGTCTCATAGGGTAAAGGCGCAGCATGTAACAGAAAGGTCAGTTCTTTTTGCAGAAGTCACCAGCTAAATTTATACTCTTGGCTAAAATTAACAATTGTCATTGTTTTCACACTAGGGCTAAACTCTTATTTTCTAAATTCCTAACTATATTAACCATAGTTTTTATTGTACAACCTCAGCACATTAAGAGCACAGCAAGCAAGCATTGATCCAGTAACAACTTTATAGAATAATATTTTTTATGTTCTCTAATAGGGCTTCCTCACCCCCCCGAAGGGCTCTGTGCCTATTAGGGCCTTTTGCGTGTTCGGGTTCTTTATGCTGTTTATGATTAAGGTGTTGTGAACAGTCATGTGCATTAGTACCAAGGGCATAAACACATTTGTCAAGCAAACTAAAATGCTAGCAAAGGGGGTTTAGATTGAAATACTCTTCTCATCCTGGATAATCTTATAGGATGCCACCGTCCAGGGGACATATTGATTAAAGTTGATTTTGTTTGGAAAGAGATCGGGGAAGGCCTTCTGCCTGTGTCACAGAAATTAGGGAGCAGTGTAGTATAGCAAGCATCAGAAAGATAGATATCATCTTTAAGGTGAGCGCCGGGGGCAGCTTTTCGAGATCCCTGGAGTCCTGATCTGCCTGCTTGTCAGGTCTTCTCCTCCTGACCTTGTCATGGGTGGGATCTCGTGTGCTGGCTCCCGGCACTGAATCTCATCCAGTTCTGGAATAAAATACCTGCTCGGTCAATACTTATTGACTGACTCACAGGGAACACAATCAACCATATTTAATAGCAGGCACTCTTCACTGAGACTCTCAGCCCCATCACCTTGTGAACCTCAAGTAAACCATTTAATAAAGTGGGGCTTCCATTACATCTGACAGTTTTCCTATTAAAAAAAAAAGTTTGCATGATAAAGTTTATCTTTTTGATGAGAAGATCATTACTCCCATGGGCCACAATTAATCAGCCTGTACTCTAGAGTCTGGGAACTGCAATTACTAAGTCCACACACACAGTGACTGAAGCCCACACGCCCTAGAGCCAGAGCTCTGCAGAGAAGCCTGAGCATGTAACGAAGAGGAGCCCCTGCTCACCACAACTAGGAAAACCCCGCACAGCAACAAAGACCCAGCACGGTCACATATAGTTAAATATCTAAAATTATTTTTTAAAAAAGATCATTACTGTTACTATCTGCTCAGTTTAGTTAGCTCTGAATCAACAGAGCAACATTTTGTTCCCGTTTTTTTATGTGGGCCATTTTTAAAGTCTTTATTGAATTCGTTACAATATTGTTTCTGTTTTACGCTTTGGTTTTTTGGCCATGAGGCATGTGGGATCTAAGTTCCCCGACCAGGGATCGAACCCACACCCCCTGCATTAGAAAGAGAAGTCTTAACCACTGGACCGCCGGGGCAGTCCCTCAACATTTCCTTTAGAAGAATGAACTTACCTACCTCCAGTTCACACCCCATCTTCTTTCTAATTTCCTTCATGTCATGGTGATACTGTTGGCGTATTTCCTCTAACTGCTTCCAATATTCCTGGAAAGCAATTCCAATTCGGAAATGTTAAATGTTTTCAGACAACTTGACAGAATACTCTCCAGACAGCCTATGATTTTATTTTTATTTTATTCTTTATTTTTGGCTATGCCTCATGGCACGTAGAATCTTAGTTCCCTGACCAGAGATCGAACCCACACCCCCTGCATTGGAAGCATGGAGTGTTAACCACTGGACAGCCAGGGAAATCCCCAAGACAGCCTATGATTTTAGAAATGTGTGATATGTAGTAAGGGAAAAGTCAGTGCTCCCCAAAATGATAATCTGCCTTATACTTTGCCTGTGGTACTTCCACCAGTGAGGATAAGGTCTCTTGGAACAATCTCTTTTGTATATATAACCCTAAATATGTTACTGACATACAATTACTGTATATATAATCCTGTGATAGGCTGAGTTTTGTGCCCCCAAACAGATATGTTGGAGTCCTAAGCCCCAGGACCTCAGAATGAGATCATATTTGGAGACAGTGTCATTGCAGAGGTGAATAGTTAAGCTAAGCTGTGTTCACAACTGGGGCAGAGCGGGTCCCTAATGCATACAGCTGCTGTCCTGTTAAGAAGATGGCCAGGGACTTCTCTGGCAGCCTAGAGGTTAACACTGCGCACTTGTAATGCTGAGGTCTTGGGTTTGATCCCTGGCCAGGGAACTAAGGGCCCCACGCCACATGGTGTGGCCAAAAAATAAAAAATAATAATAATAAATTTTTTTTTTAAAAATAAGCAGACTCCTTTTAAAAAAAGAAGACAGATATGGTCACACAAGGGGGATGCCACGTCCAGTGGCAGGGACTGAGCTATGTAACTGCAAGTGAAGATATCTGAGCATCACAGACCAACTACCAGAAGCCAGCAAAAGGCAAAGAGGGCCTCCTCTCCAGAGTTCAGAGGGAGCATGGCCCTGCTGACATCTTGACTTTGGACTTCAAACCTCCAGAAAATTTGAGACAGTAAATTTCTGTTGCTTCAANACTGCAAGTGAGGATATCTGAGCATCACAGACCAACTACCAGAAGCCAGCAAAAGGCAAAGAGGGCCTCCTCTCCAGAGTTCAGAGGGAGCATGGCCCTGCTGACATCTTGACTTTGGACTTCAAGCCTCCAGAAAATTTGAGACAGTAAATTTCTGTTGCTTCAAACTGCCCAGCGCGTTGTACGGCAGCCTGAGGGAACTAATACAAATTTCAAAAATGTTCAGGATGGACAGTTACTTGATCAATCCGAGGTAAAAAGCCCTATGAACTCAGCTACGCTGCATTCTCTGAGAAGGTGAAATACATGTCTCTGTCTCCCTGCGCCCTCAGCGTGGTGCATCACACCGTGTATCCAGCAAGTGTGTGTGTAGTGAGCTCTCTCAGGTGCACCATAGATGCTAAAAACAATAATACCCTGCGTGTGTGCGTGCTAAGTTGCTTCAGTCGTGCGACCCTACAGACTGTAGCCCCCCAGGCTGCTCTGTCCATGGGCTTTTCCAAGCAAGAACATTAATACCAGAGTGGGTTGCTGTGCCCTCCTCAAAGGAACACGGTATTACAGTACACAAGACAACGAGAGAAATACAGCGGCAGCCCTTGGAAGCAGACAGTTTCTAACCTGTTCCTTCATTTCATTTCTCCTGAACTGCAGCCCCCAGAATCTAGGTCCTTCCCCATCGCTTCTTAGCTTTTGTCTCTGGTTGTCATTTGGCTCAGCAGAAGACGGACGAAGACCCTATTATTGGGATAAAGTAGTTTATCAAGTGTATTTGCATTCTGCAAACATCTTATGACTTGACCTGCACTTCATCCTTTAAGCAATAATTATATTATCAATCTCACCATTTGATAATAATTATATTGAGTTTTTTTTATAGTGAGCAGAATTTTCTTAGATTAAGCATGAAACTTTAAAAAAAGTAAATGAATAAAACCATTGGTATTGTTTATTCTAAGCAATCAATATTTTATGCTACCACGTAAGACACCTAAATTTGTTTTCTGGACTGGTAAACTGTAATTGTGGAATCACATATCTATAAAAGTTCAGCACCCTTGGAGCTTGGGATTAGGTAGGGGAAGAGAACTAAAGCTTTTGAGCAGCTCAAAATAAGAGCAATACAAATAGGATGTATATCCAGTTTCACTCAGCCCCAGAATTTTGACACTATACTTAAGGGTAAAGTTTAACTTTCATTTCAAATCAAATACGATAATCCCTTTTTAAAAATGTGCAGAATTCTAATAAACTAGAATCAAAGAAAAGCAGCACTGAAGGGGACCTTGAAGCCTATCTACAGCTTTTATAGAGAAAGAAAGATACTGAAGTTCAGAGAGGCTGCATGTTCTCCCTAACGTCACACAGCAAGTGATGGAGCCAGGGACGGGACTAGGCTTCTCAGACCCTAACTGAAGCCTATTCCCAATATTCTTCTTTAGCTGTTAAAAACTAGCCTTAATCTTCTATGTGGAATGAACTTTGACTTAAGGAACCACGAATATTTGAGAACAGAGAAAGCGTTAGAAATTTCTGATGGCCTCTTACATTTGGTTTTTACTTACTAATTGCTTTTCCACTTTCAACTTATATTGTTGAGCTTCACATTTCCTCTGAAGGTATTCAGCAAGCCTTAGGAAATAGAAACGTTCAGCTTGAGTAGAAATTTTAACTTGTTATGGGCAGCAATTTGACAAGTAGATTTTCAGCTTCATGATGAGATTCACAAATCGCCTGTGACATTCTGAGTTCAAAGTGAAATGTGAAAGTCGCTCAGTCATGTTCAACACTTTCCGACCCCATGGACTATACATACAGCCATGGGATTCTCCAGGCCAGAATACTGGAGTAGGTGGCTGTTCCCTTCTCCAGGGGATCTTCCCAACCCAGGGATCGAACCCAGGTCTCCGGCATTACCAGAAAGAAGAAAACAATATGAAAAATTCAAGAGTATGAACCTGTGCCCACAGGCAAAGGGCAACATGAATAAGATTAGTTACATCACACTTGAGATGAAAGTGTCAAGGGAACGGTGAATTAAGTATTTTAAATGAAGAGTCTGGAGATTTTTCCTGGATATTTTAGGAGAATTTGGACAGACTTCAAAATAAATGCTGATATACCAAGATATATTCAGAGGATGAAAGTTTGAGTTAGAGTATGATATTACCATTGATCTGGAGGTGGACTGTGGCTTTCTTCCTGATCATAACTCTCCTCATCTCTGCTATCTTTTTGAGGAACATGGTGGTAATTTGGTCCGTGCGCTCTCTTCCTCAACAAGTCAAGTTGAGCATAAAAATGATCATAATGTCCACACACTGCAGCAAGTTTGGGCCTTTCTACTATTTTTACCTGAGGGATTAAAAGGAAGAGAGTTTTTTTTTTTTTTTTAAATACAGGATTAAAATCTATAATAACTGACTGCTTGATAGTGACCATAGCTAAGACAAGGCATAGAAGTTATCTTGTTGTTCTTGCTCTAGACTCATTTTTCAGTAATCTTACAATCCCCAAATCCTAGAACTGAAAAATGTTTTAGAAGTCAAAGTCCCGCAGCACCATAGTTAATAATTTTGCTCAGGTGTGAATATGAGTCACGTATATTTCATGTCTAGTGTATCAAAAGTACTTAGCGAGTATCTATCCAACCCAAGATATGAAACTAAACTGTGTTATTATTTCCTATTTTTCATAAACTTATTTGTTGTTCATATACACAGGAAGAGCCCCTGGAGGGGGAAATGGCAACTCACTTCAGTGTTCTTGCCTGGAGAATCCCATGGACGGAGGAGCCTGGCGAGCTACAGTCCATGGGGTTGCAAAGATTTGGACACGACTGAGCACACACACAATATATATGTTAGATTAAATATGAAATTATAGATATTTGACCATCATTAACTTACAAAAATGGCACATTCACATAATCCCATTCAAATATTAAAGTAAATGTGTAAAATCTGGCTTATCAGTCTAAATACAAATTAAACATTTATTTTAATTTTAAAGTGTCAAGTTGTTTTCTTAGTTTTATGATGTTTACCTGTGTACAACCCAAAAGAAGATACCACTAGTTAGTTGAAAAATGGCTAGAAATACAGAAAAGTATTGGAAGGAGAAAACAGCTTCTTTAGGATTTTCTCTAAAATCCCAAATGGTAATAACAACATCCAAGATGGTTCCTGCGGAGACCTTTCATTTCACTGCATTAGCAGAAGCTTTCAGAGGATTGAAGAACCAGCAATATGTTCTCCTAATATCATCCACCTACAAATCTTTTAGATGTTTTTTCTTGTTTTTTTTTNGAAGGAAAAAACAGCTTCTTTAGGATTTTCTCTAAAATCCCAAACGGTAATAACAACATCCAAGATGGTTCCTGCAGAGACCTCTCAATTCATTGCATTAGCAGAAACTTTCAGAGGATTGAAGAACCAGCAATATGTTCTCCTAATATCATCTACCTACAAATCTTTTAGATGTTTTTTTTTTTTTGCCTCCTGCAGGTTTGCTACAGAGTATTCTAAATTACAACATACTTTCAAAATTCTTTAATAAGTTAAGCCATATTCCATCAAATAAAGGGCAATAATTTAATAGTTTCAAAAATCTATCTGTACACCAACATATCTGCTAAAACATCTGCTGCTGCTGCTCCTAAGTTGCTTCAGTCGTGTCTGACTCTGTGCGACCCCAAAGACAGCAGCCCACCAGCCTCCCCCGTCCCTGGGATTCTCCAGGCAAGAACACTGGAGTGGGTTGCCATTTCCTTCTGTGCATGAAAGTGAAAAGTGAAAGTGAAGCCGCTCAGTCATGTCCGACTCTTCGCAACCCCATGGACTGCAGCCTACCAGTCTGCTCCGTCCATGGGATTTTCCAGGCAAGAGTACTGGAGTGGGGTGCCATCAAATGTCTAGATAGCAAGTAAACACTTAGGAAATGTACTTCAAATGATCCTGTAATTATACCATGAGCTTTCTTTAAGAATATCATTCTTCAGTTAAAATACAACAGATATTTTATATGCCAGAAGCATTTCACTAGCAAAAACTAAAAGATTCAATATTCTGATGAAATAGATTCAAATAACTGGCATAAAGAAACTGTTAGGTAGGTAGAATAGGGAAAAGGAGTCCAAAATGGCAGTGCCTAAAAAAACGAGGAAGGTCCGAGGACCAGAGTGAAGACTTCAGGTAGAACAACCAGCACTCCTGGCTAAGCCCAATTTGCATAGGGCAGGCCCAGGTGGAGGAAAAAAAACACATAAAAGGAGGAGTCAAAGCGCTTTCTCTCTCTCTCCTCCACTCTCTTCTCTTCAAGTCTTTGGGTTGGCATGCCCTCACGCTTCGAGGATGGAGTCTCCTGCTATCTTCTAAATAAAACAGAGCTGTAACACTGACTTGCCTAAGAGCTATAACATGGTTTGTCCAAGACCTGAGAGCTGTGATGCGCTGAGGGCTTTAATGTCCATTGCTCCAAATCTTTGTTGTGACGAGACAAAGAACCGAGGAACATACACTCGCGTGACAGAAACTCAAAGAAAAAATCAATGATTTTATAATAAAAATTCCTCAATTACATACACCACCAGAATTAGGAGTATGAATGCAGAAAGTTTTCTGCTGCTATTCTACTCACTTGTCCTATATAAAAAAAAAACCTTATTTATTTAAAGAAATTAAAAGGAACTGAATTACCAAAAAAACTAATACATACAATACCTATAAGAAAATACAGCATTGTGAAAAATATATATAACAACTAGAAGTTGTCCCATGAACTACCACTTTAATGCTAATTACAGAATTTTATTATAAGTACAAAACTAGTGAACCCCCACATCATGGCCTCGTACCTCATGAACATGTGGAAGTAGTTCTGTAGAACAGACCGTCTGCTAAAACAACAGGAATGGTTTAGCATGACTTACAGATATGGGTGTCTGGGCTCCAGCTGGTGGTCTCCATTCATTTCTATATAATACGTCCTTCCTCTTATTTGGCACTGTTATCCTTGATCTTGGTAGGCACTTTCCCTGGAATCTCACTTTCTGTATTTTAGAATCTATTTAACCAAAAGAAAACAACTTCATTAAAAAAATTTTTTTATACTTGTGAGAGTATAAGCATACAGAGCATTTCATAACACACTTTAACCAGAAACATTTATGTTCACTTGAAACATAAGTTCACTCTAACCAGAAACATTTATACTCACAAAGAGAAGGGCTGATAGAAAATGACTACGCACTTTCTTTGGATGGAGGGAATCATTCTTGCCAGGTTCCTTTACATGGTTCTCTCTCTCTCTCTCTTTAGTCGCTCCGATGTGTCCGACTCTTGCGACCCCATGGACTGTAGCCCTTATATAATATGTCCTTCCTCTTATTTGGCACTGTTATCCTTGATCTTGGTAGGCACTTTCCCTGGAATCTCACTTTCTGTATTGTAGAATCTATTTAACCAAAAGAAAACAACTTCATTAAAAAAATTTTTTTATGCTGTGAGAGTATAAGCATACAGAGCATTTCATAACACACTTTAACCAGAAACATTTATGTTCACTTGAAACATAGGTTCACTCTAACCAGAAACATTTATACTCACAAAGAGAAGGGCTGATGGAAAATGACTATGCACTTTCTTTGGATGGAGGGAATCATTCTTGCCAGGTTCCTTTACATGGTTCTCTCTCTCTCTCTCTCTCTCTCTCTCTCTCTCTCTCTCTTTAGTCGCTCAGACGTGTCCAACTCTTGCAACCCCATGGACTGTAGCCTGCCAGGCCCCTCTGTCCATGGGATTCTCCATACAAGAATACTGGAGTGGTTTGCCATTTCCTTCTCCATACATAGTTCTAGTAATATCTAATTATTTAATCGTCTACTATTTAAGAATTTACGAGTGAATATTAACATTTACAGAAGCAATATGCATAGCATAATGGCATGCTTAGTAGTTCAATTATTAACTAAATTAATTACAAGTAATTAAATGTAGTCATCAGAGCTTGGGTTATCAGGCTGTAGCATTCAGGTCCCATTGTTGTTTGAAATGGATGAGTGGGTCTTCTAACATGTTGGTATTTATCACCTTCACCCACGTGTTCCTGTTTTCCCATCTGTCCTATATTAGAAATGTAGACAATATACTTTCTCTCATGCTCTACTTATCTACTTTCTAAACATTCTCAATCTAGACCAAAACATNTCCCATTGTTGTTTGAAATGGATGAGTGGGTCTTCTAACATGTTGGTATTTATCACCTTCACCCACGTGTTCCTGTTTTCCCATCTGTCCTATATTAGAAATGTAGACAATATACTTTCTCTCATGCTCTACTTATCTACTTTCTAAACATTCTCAATCTAGACCAAAACATAATGATGTCAAATCAAATTAAACATAGCAGAATTATCCATTCACTTTCCCTTTATAACTTTCCTAAGTTTATAATAATTTCTCCATCATCCATCACAGTGGGTAATATTTCTCTCTCACTGGTTCCTCCTCATCCTTGAAGCTGAGATATCTGGTTATGGCTAAAAATCCGGCCATTTAATTGAATAACTTAAATTGAAGAAAGTATGGAAAACCACTACACCATTCAGGTATGACCTAACTCAAATCCCTTACAGTTTTACAGTGGAAGTGACAAATAGATTCAAGGGATTAGACAGAGTGCCTGAAGAACNTCCCTGGGATTCTCCAGGCAAGAACACTGGAGTGGGTTGCCACTTCCTTCTCCAATGCATGAAAGTGAAAAGTGAAAGTGAAGTCGCTCAGTCATGTCCGACTCTAGCGACCCCATGAACTGCAGCCTACCAGGCTCCTCCACCCATGGGATTTTCCAGGCAAGAACACTGGAGTGGGGTACCATTGCCTTCTCCAATGCATGAAAGTGAAAAGTGAAAGGGAAGTCACTCAGTCGTGTCCGACTATAGCAACCCCATGGACTGCAGCCCACCAGGCTCCTCCACCCATGGGATTCTCCAGGCAAGAACACTGGAGTGGGGCGCCATTGCCTTCTCCAGCTTCTTTGTTTACAAGGGTCTTATTTTATTATCTCCTGGCCCTAAGGTCTACTGACATTCTTTCCTGCAGGCCAGGTGAACGTAAAACCAGTTTTCCTAACCTATTCTTTATTGTTCCATTTTGCCTTGAGCTTAACAAAAAACAGAAAAGTTGCAGTCTCATAGGGTAAAGGCGCAGCATGTAACAGAAAGGTCAGTTCTTTTTGCAGAAGTCACCAGCTAAATTTATACTCTTGGCTAAAATTAACAATTGTCATTGTTTTCACACTAGGGCTAAACTCTTATTTTCTAAATTCCTAACTATATTAACCACAGTTTTTATTGTACAACCTCAGCACATTAAGAGCACAGCAAGCAAGCATTGATCCAGTAACAACTTTATAGAATAATATTTTTTATGTTCTCTAATAGGGCTTCCTCACCCCCCCGAAGGGCTCTGTGCCTATTAGGGCCTTTTGCGTGTTCGGGTTCTTTATGCTGTTTATGATTAAGGTGTTGTGAACAGTCATGTGCATTAGTACCAAGGGCATAAACACATTTGTCAAGCAAACTAAAATGCTAGCAAAGGGGGTTTAGATTGAAATACTCTTCTCATCCTGGATAATCTTATAGGATGCCACCGTCCAGGGGACATATTGATTAAAGTTGATTTTGTTTGGAAAGAGATTGGGGAAGGCCTTCTGCCTGTGTCACAGAAATTAGGGAGCAGTGTAGTATAGCAAGCATCAGAAAGATAGATATCATCTTTAAGGTGAGCGCCGGGGGCAGCTTTTCGAGATCCCTGGAGTCCTGATCTGCCTGCTTGTCAGGTCTTCTCCTCCTGACCTTGTCATGGGTGGGATCTCGTGTGCTGGCTCCCGGCACTGAATCTCATCCAGTTCTGGAATAAAATACCTGCTCGGTCAATACTTATTGACTGACTCACAGGGAACACAATCAACCATATTTAATAGCAGGCACTCTTCACTGAGACTCTCAGCCCCATCACCTTGTGAACCTCAAGTAAACCATTTAATAAAGTGGGGCTTCCATTACATCTGACAGTTTTCCTATTAAAAAAAAAAGTTTGCATGATAAAGTTTATCTTTTTGATGAGAAGATCATTACTCCCATGGGCCACAATTAATCAGCCTGTACTCTAGAGTCTGGGAACTGCAATTACTAAGTCCACACACACAGTGACTGAAGCCCACACGCCCTAGAGCCGGAGATCTGCAGAGAAGCCTGAGCATGTAACGAAGAGGAGCCCCTGCTCACCACAACTAGGAAAACCCCGCACAGCAACAAAGACCCAGCACGGTCACATATAGTTAAATATCTAAAATTATTTTTTAAAAAAGATCATTACTGTTACTATCTGCTCAGTTTAGTTAGCTCTGAATCAACAGAGCAACATTTTGTTCCCGTTTTTTCATGTGGGCCATTTTTAAAGTCTTTATTGAATTCGTTACAATATTGTTTCTGTTTTACGCTTTGGTTTTTTGGCCATGAGGCATGTGGGATCTAAGTTCCCCGACCAGGGATCGAACCCACACCCCCTGCATTAGAAAGAGAAGTCTTAACCACTGGACCGCCGGGGCAGTCCCTCAACATTTCCTTTAGAAGAATGAACTTACCTACCTCCAGTTCACACCCCATCTTCTTTCTAATTTCCTTCATGTCATGGTGATACTGTTGGCGTATTTCCTCTAACTGCTTCCAATATTCCTGGAAAGCAATCCCAATTCGGAAATGTTAAATGTTTGCGGACAACGTGACAGAATACTCTCCAGGCAGCCTATGATTTTATTTTTATTTTATTCTTTATTTTTGGCTATGCCTCACAGCATGTAGGATCTTAATTCCCTGACCAGGGATCGAACCCCCACCCCCTGCATTGGAAAGCATGGAGTGTTAACCACTGGACAGCCAGGGAAATCCCCAAGACAGCCTATGATTTTAGAAATGTGTGATGTGTAGTAAGGGAAAAGTCAGTGCTCCCCAAAATGATAATCTGCCTTATACTTTGCCTGTGGTACTTCCACCAGTGAGGATAAGGTCTCTTGGAACAATCTCTTTTGTATATATAACCCCAAATATGTTACTGACATACAATTACTCTACATATAATCCTGTGATAGGCTGAGTTTTGTGCCCCCAAACAGATATGTTGGAGTCCTAAGCCCCAGGACCTCAGAATGAGATCATATTTGGAGACAGTGTCATTGCAGAGGTGAATAGTTAAGCTAAGATGTGTTCACAACTGGGGCAGAGCGGGTCCCTAATGCATACAGCTGCTGTCCTGTTAAGAAGATGGCCAGGGACTTCTCTGGCAGTCTAGTGGTTAACACTGCGCACTTGTAATGCTGAGGACTCGGGTTTGATCCCTGGCCAGGGAACTAAGGGCCCCACGCCACACGGTGTGGTCAAACAAAAAAATAATAATAATAATAATTTTTTTTAAAAAAATAAGCAGACTCCTTTTAAAAAAAGAAGACGAAGATGGTCACACGAGGGGGATGCCACGTCCAGTGGCAGGGACTGAGCTGTGTCACTGCAAGTGAGGATATCTGAGCATCACAGACCAACTACCAGAAGCCAGCAAAAGGCAAAGAGGGCCTCCTCTCCAGAGTTCAGAGGGAGCATGGCCCTGCTGACATCTTGACTTTGGACTTCAAGCCTCCAGAAAATTTGAGACAGTAAATTTCTGTTGCTTCAAACTGCCCAGCGCGTTGTACGGCAGCCTGAGGGAACTAATACAAATTTCAAAAATGTTCAGGATGGACAGTTACTTGATCAATCCGAGGTAAAAAGCCCTATGAACTCAGCTACGCTGCATTCTCTGAGAAGGTGAAATACATGTCTCTGTCTCCCTGCGCCCTCAGCGTGGTGCATCACACCGTGTATCCAGCAAGTGTGTGTGTAGTGAGCTCTCTCAGGTGCACCATAGATGCTAAAAACAATAATACCCTGCGTGTGAGCGTCCTAAGTTGCTTCAGTCGTGCGACCCTACAGACTGTAGCCCCCCAGGCTGCTCTGTCCATGGGCTTTTCCAAGCAAGAACATTAATACCAGAGTGGGTTGCTGTGCCCTCCTCAAAGGAACACGGTATTACAGTACACAAGACAACGAGAGAAATACAGCGGCAGCCCTTGGAAGCAGACAGTTTCTAACCTGTTCCTTCATTTCATTTCTCCTGAACTGCAGCCCCCAGAATCTAGGTCCTTCCCCATCGCTTCTTAGCTTTTGTCTCTGGTTGTCATTTGGCTCAGCAGAAGACGGACGAAGACCCTATTATTGGGATAAAGTAGTTTATCAAGTGTATTTGCATTCTGCAAACATCTTATGACTTGACCTGCACTTCATCCTTTAAGCAATAATTATATTATCAATCTCACCATTTGATAATAATTATATTGAGTTTTTTTTATAGTGAGCAGAATTTTCTTAGATTAAGCATGAAACTTTAAAAAAAGTAAATGAATAAAACCATTGGTATTGTTTATTCTAAGCAATCAATATTTTATGCTACCACGTAAGACACCTAAATTTGTTTTCTGGACTGGTAAACTGTAATTGTGGAATCACATATCTATAAAAGTTCAGCACCCTTGGAGCTTGGGATTAGGTAGGGGAAGAGAACTAAAGCTTTTGAGCAGCTCAAAATAAGAGCAATACAAATAGGATGTATATCCAGTTTCACTCAGCCCCAGAATTTTGACACTATACTTAAGGGTAAAGTTTAACTTTCATTTCAAATCAAATACGATAATCCCTTTTTAAAAATGTGCAGAATTCTAATAAACTAGAATCAAAGAAAAGCAGCACTGAAGGGGACCTTGAAGCCTATCTACAGCTTTTATAGAGAAAGATACTGAAGTTCAGAGAGGCTGCATGTTCTGCCTAACGTCACACAGCAAGTGATGGAGCCAGGGAAGGGACTAGGCTTCTCAGACCCTAACTGAAGCCTATTCCCAATATTCTTCTTTAGCTGTTAAAAACTAGTCTTAATCTTCTATGTGGAATGAACTTTGACTTAAGGAACCATGAATATTTGAGAACAGAGAAAGCGTTAGAAATTTCTGATGGCCTCTTATATTTGGTTTTTACTTACCAATTGCTTTTCCACTTTCAACTTATATTGTTGAGCTTCACATTTCCTCTGAAGGTATTCAGCAAGCCTTAGGAAATAGAAACGTTCAGCTTGAGTAGAAATTTTAACTTGTTATAGGCAGCAATTTGACAAGTAGATTTTCAGCTTCATGATGAGATTCACAAATCGCCTGTGACATTCTGAGTTCAAAGTGAAACGTGAAAGTCGCTCAGTCATGTTCAACACTTTCCGACTCCACGGACTATACAGCCATGGGATTCTCCAGGCCCAGAATACTGGAGTAGGTGGCTGTTCCCTTCTCCAGTGGATCTTCCCAACCCAGGGATCAAACCCAGGTCTCCGGCATTACCAGAAAGAAGAAAACAATATGAAAAATTCAAGAGTATGAATCTGTGCCCACAGGCAAAGGGCAACATGAATAAGATTAGTTACATCACACTTGAGATGAAAGTGTCAAGGGAACGGTGAATTAAGTATTTTAAATGAAGAGTCTGGAGATTTTTCCTGGATGTTTTAGGAGAATTTGGACAGACTTCAAAATAAATGCTGATATACCAAGATATATTCAGAGGACGAAAGTTTAAGTTAGACTATGATATTACCATTGATCTGGAGGTGGACTGTGGCTTTCTTCCTGATCATAACTCTCCTCATCTCTGCTATCTTTTTGAGGAACATGGTGGTAATTTGGTCCGTGTGCTCTCTTCCTCAACAAGTCAAGTTGAGCATAAAAATGATCATAATGTCCACACACTGCAGCAAGTTTGGGCCTTTCTACCATTTTTACCTGAGGGATTAAAAGGAAGAGAGTTTTTGTTTTTTTTTTTAAATACAGGATTAAAATCTATAATAACTGACTGCTTGATAGTGACCATAGCTAAGACAAAGCATAGAAGTTATCTTGTTGTTCTTGCTCTAGACTCATTTTTCAGTAATCTTACAATCCCCAAATCCTAGAACTGAAAAATGTTTTAGAAGCCAAAGTCCCGCAGCACCATAGTTAATAATTTTGCTCAGGTGTGACTATGAGTCACGTGTATTTCATGGCTAGTGTATCAAAAGTACTTAGCGAGTATGTATCCAACCCAAGATATGAAACTAAACTGTGTTATTATTTCCTATTTTTCATAAACTTATTTGTTGTTCATATACACAGGAAGAGCCCCTGGAGGGGGAAATGGCAACTCACTCCAGTATTCTTGCCTGGAGAATCCCATGGACGGAGGAGCCTGGTGAGCTACAGTCCATGGGGTTGCAAAGATTTGGACACGACTGAGCACACACACAATATATATGTTAGATTAAATATGAAATTATAGATATTTGACCATCTTTAACTTACAAAAATGGCACATTCACATAATCCCATTCAAATATTAAAGTAAATGTGTAAAATCTGGCTTATGAGTCTAAATACAAATTAAACATTTATTTTAATTTTAAAGTGTCAAGTCGTTTTCTTAGTTTTACGGTGGCTCAGAGGTTAAAGCGTCTGCCTCCAATGCGGGAGACCTGGGTTTGATCCCTGGGTCGGGAAGATCCTCTGGAGAAGGAAATGGCAATCCACTCCAGTATTCTTGCCTGGAGAATCCCATGGACAGAGAAGCCTAGTAGATTACAGTCCACGGGGTCGCAAAGAGTTGGACACGACTGAGCGACTTTACCTCCATACCTATGTACAACCCAAAAGAAGGTACCACTAGTTAGCTGAAAAATGGCTAGAAATACAGAAAAGTATTGGAAGGAAAAAACAGCTTCTTTAGGATTTTCTCTAAAATCCCAAACGGTAATAACAACATCCAAGATGGTTCCTGCAGAGACCTCTCAATTCATTGCATTAGCAGAAACTTTCAGAGGATTGAAGAACCAGCAATATGTTCTCCTAATATCATCTACCTACAAATCTTTTAGATGTTTTTTTTTTTTTGCCTCCTGCAGGTTTGCTACAGAGTATTCTAAATTACAACATACTTTCAAAATTCTTTAATAAGTTAAGCCATATTCCATCAAATAAAGGGCAATAATTTAATAGTTTCAAAAATCTATCTGTACACCAACATATCTGCTAAAACATCTGCTGCTGCTGTTCCTGTCACTTTAGTCGTGTCCGACTTTGTGCGACCCGATAGACAGCAGCCCACCAGCCTCCCCCATCCCTGGGATTCTCCAGGAAAAAACACTGGAGTGGGTTGCCATTTCCTTCTGTGCATGAAAGTGAAAAGTGAAAGTGAAGTCACTCAGTCGTGTCTGACTCTTCGCGACCCCACGGACTGCAGCCTACCGTGGGATTTTCCAGGCAAGAGTACTGGAGTGGGGTGCCATCAAATGTCTAGATAGCAAGTAAATACTTAGGAAATGTACTTCAAATGGTCCTGTAATTATACCATGAGCTTTCTTTAAGAATATCATTCTTCGGTTAAAATACAACAGATATTTTATATGCCAGAAGCATTTGGACTGCAGCCTACCGTGGGATTTTCCAGGCAAGAGTACTGGAGTGGGGTGCCATCAAATGTCTAGATAGCAAGTAAATACTTAGGAAATGTACTTCAAATGGTCCTGTAATTATACCATGAGCTTTCTTTAAGAATATCATTCTTCGGTTAAAATACAACAGATATTTTATATGCCAGAAGCATTTCACTAGCAAAAACTAAAAGATTCAACATTCTGATGAAATAGATTCAAATAACTGGCATAAAGAAACTGTTAGGTAGGTAGAATAGGGAAAAGGAGTCCAAAATGG
>SJYT01015218.1:0-12847 GCA_006410635.1 Cephalophus harveyi | reverse complement strand
TTCAGTTTTAGCATCATTCCTTCCAAAGAAATCCCAGGGTTGATCTCCTTCAGAATGGACTGGTTGGATCTCCTTGCAGTCCAAGGGACTCTCAAGAGTCTTCTCCAACACCACAGTTCAAAAGCATCAATTCCAGGCAGGAATACTGGAGTCAATCGCCATGCCCTCCTCCAGGGCGTCTTCCCAACCCGGGGATCAAACCTCGGTCTCCTGCATCACAGGTGGGTTCTTTGCCAGCTGAGCCACCAGGGAAGCCTAGGCTCAATGCCAGGCCCCAGGGAAGTACAGACAGAGCTGATGCGCCGTCAGAGACACCATGCTCCTGCCTTTCTGCACCTCCCCAGCCTTCTCTTTTGATCCCATCGAATGGCAGCATCTTGAGCCGCCTGTTTTGGTCCCAGGCTCTCGTAGCTGCCTGTCACCTTGTCCAATCCCACTTTCCAGAAATCTCATCCTTTCTGGGACTTCCCAGGTGGTCCTGGTGGTAAAGAATCTGCCGTTGATGCAACAGACACAAGAGACGCAGCTTCAGTCCCTGGGTTGGGAAGATCCCCTGAGGAGCTAATGGCAGCCCACTCCAGCATTCTTGCCTGGGAAACTCCATGGGCAGAGAAGCCTGGTGGGCTACAGTCCACGGGGCCGCAAAGAGTCAGACACGACCGAGCAGCTAACAATTCACTTTTAGTTTTTCAAGGACCAACATCAATGGAAACGTATGTATGTCTGCGTCATGTAGTCGTTTTGAGGATGACAGCTGACTTTGGCCGACCTTGTCAGATCCTGGTAGATCATCATTGCTTGTCGGTACCTCGAGTGTGTCTGGGAGCAGGAGAAGTGGATTCAGTTCTATTCCTTTCTGGGGTTTTTGGTGGTGTTTGCACAGAGTTCACTCTTCAGTTTCTTGGTAGGAATCGACCTGATCCAGTTGTTTATCTTATAAGAGTTCAAGTAGATTTATAATGTACGTATGCAATCAACTGGGGAACTGCAACACACCAATCACATCCTCGGAAACATTCAAAGAAGCAAAGACGCCAAAGTCAATCCTCCCTGCTAAACACAGACAGTTCCTGCGCTTGCCCTAAGACCCCTCCCAAAGACTGCAGGTGGCACTGACCGTGTGCACTCAGGGCATCGGGCCACCGTGCTCATCACTGTGCCTTCGTGCCTAGTCCTCAGTCGTGTCCCACTCGTTGTGATCCCAAGGACTGCAGCCCGCCGGGCTCCTCCGTCCGTGGGATTCTTAAGGAAAGAACACCGGAGCAGGTTGCCACTGCCTTCGCCAGGGGATCTTCCTGACCCAAGGATGGAGCCTACATCTCTTGCACGGGCAAGGGAATTCTTTATCACTGCACCGCCTGGGAAGGTGAGAGAAAAGGAGAGGCTCTCACATTTTCTGCCGACGTCCTGGGAAGCCGTCTCTCACTTGCTCTGGGAGTGTGCCCACAGCTGAAGACCCTGCAGCCTCCCGCCCTCTGCCCTGCAGACCTGCCCCGGCAGTGGCCAGGCCTCCAGCCCTCTCCCTGCTCCGCCCTCTGGCCTCACCATCCCGCCGCCTCTCCTTTGCCTTCAGACCCCCGGAGGTTCTCAAGGGGCCCACACTGAGGGGCGGCTCTCCCTTTCTAACCTCAGAATGCACAATTCTGGTGACTTTTCCGGGGCATTGGGGGCCGAGGAGAGGAAAGTCTCTGTGACTCGACTGGGAGTCAGCTTCTCAAAGGTCACTAGACAAAGTCGCAGCCAAAGAGCAAGGATCTGCTTGGAAGGGGGCGTCCCCGACGGCAGAGGCAGAGCCCTGCAGGGCCTAGGCCGGGGAGAGGAGCCAGGTCCTGCTCTGGTTCTAGGAAAGGATGGTTATCCTTGCGACCCCGTGGACTGCAGCCCGCCAGGCTCCTCTGTCCGTGGGATTCTCCAGGCAAGAACACTAGAGTGGGAGGCCATGCCCTCCTCCAGGGGATCTTCCCGACCCAGGGATGGAATCCGTGTCTCCTACGTCTCCTGCATTGACAGGTGGATTCTTTATCAGTAGCACCACCGGGGAAGCCCTCAGTCATTTCTTTACTATATTTTACTGAGCATGGAACCATGATCTGGCTTAGATTGTAAACTAGAGACGGTTCTGCAGTGGTAGCAGGACCTTGCCTCAGCCTGACTTCAGCTCTGTTCCCGCCAAAGCTTTTGGACCCTTTTCTACCTACTGTGTCTCCTTGAAGCCCTCAGCCCCCTTTTCATTATTGAAACTCCCTTCTGATCCTGGCACTTTGCAAATTCCCTAAGGTTATCTCACGTGATCCTAATCTTTCTAATCTTTCCTAAGCTCCAGTTAGATAGCATCACTGACTCAAAGAACATGAGTTTGAGCATACTCCGGGAGACAGTGGAGGACAGGGAAGTCAGGAGTGCTGCAGTCCACGGGGTCCCAAAGAGTCAAACACGACTGAGTGACTGAACCAAAATCTTCCTTTATTCTGAGACTCTTGATCATTCTTTGTGTACTCTAGCTTGCTCTAAGACCCCTCCAAAGGCCATCAACTCTCCTCTCCCCATTTTTTAGAACATTTTGTAGTTCTCATAGGGAAATGTATCTTAATTCGGAGTCCAGATATATGCCTTTTCCCATGTCTTTTTCTGTGGATATCCAGTATTTTGGATTGTATTACACATATATCAGATTTTTTGTTTGTTTTTTCGTGTTGTACTTTCATACCTTTTTGTGTACATATGTAAAAATAAGAATTATGGAATAATAAACAGAGGAAGAATAAAAATAAAAATACAAGAAATAACACTTTCAGACATGAAATAAAATATTGAGTGATTTTTACAAGTTAAAAAGGGGTAAGAAGAAAAGCAATGTGTGTGATTTTAGCAAATTTTATCACCAGCAAAATGTTGTATGAATCCTACTCTATTTTTCCCTTAACCAAATTTAGGTAACAAATGCTATTTCCAAACACTAGCACCAAAATGGATATGAAATGACACTGTATGCAGATATATATATATCCCCATAGAATATACATATGTATATATACTCTATTTAGCTGTGCATTTAATATATGTATTCTCTATTTAGCTGTATATGTACTATGTATATAGAGAGAATTTATATAGAGTTACTTATACAGAGAGAATAGGCAGTCTATATTTAACTGTGTGGAAAATATACATACTTTCTATTTAGTCTAGAGAAATCTACCAATCTCCCCCATCATTCTCACAGTCCTATCCCATGTTTGCCAATGTGTCCCCAGCACACACATGCTGACACCCTTGTCACAGACTGTATTCAGCCAAGAAGTTTCATGCAACATTCAGTCCACTCAGGCTGGTAGAATTTCCTAGTTAGACACAATATCTGTCCTATTGATGTTCATAAAAATTTTCTTATATGCGTCTGATGAGCTGCTATTTAACTGTCATCTTTTATGTACCAACTAAATCATGAATTATTCTTAAATTTTAAAGTTTGTTTTTTAATATAAACTAAAAAGTTGAATATGCAAACCCAAGTTGCCAGGTGTTTCTATGCATCACAGTTTATTCCGAGAATAGCAGTTTAAGCCATGTTGTTGACAGTAGTCAATTCTTCCACATCCATCAATTTCTTTCTTAAAACATGCTAAAGAATGAGAAGTTAAAATATTATTTCTGTGCAAATTAAAACTGTACGAAACAATGAGGTATCACATCATACCAGTCAGAACGGCCTTCATTAAAAAGTCTACAAATCACAAATGCTGGAGCGGAGGTGGAGAAAAAGGACCTCCCCTACACTATTGGTGGGAAGGTAAATTGGTGCTGCCACTATGGAGAACAGTTTTAGTTTTCAAAAAACTAAAAACGGAGACTTTCCTTGGTGGTCCAGTGGTTAAGAGTCCATGCTCCCAATGCCCTGGCCAGGGAGCTAGATCCCACATGCTGCAATTAGGACCCAGCCCAGGAAAAAAAATAAAGCTGCCACATGGTCCTAGAATCCCACTCCTGGGTCCATATCCAGACAAAACTGTAATTCAGAAAGATACACGCACCCCTATGTTCACAGCAGCACTATTCCTAATAGCCAATATGCGAAAACAACCTACGTGGCCATCGGCAAGTGAAGCTGGGTAAGATGTGGCGCATACACGCAGGGGAACATTGCTCAGCCTCGAAAGAGAACGCGACGGTGTCATTCGCAGCAACGTGGACGGACCTAGAGATGACCGTGCTAAGTGAAGGAAGTCGGACAGAGGAAGATAAATGCCATGCGATGTCACCTCTATGTAGAATCTAAAATATGGCACAAACGAACTTAGCTGCAAAACAGAAAGAGACTCACAGCTACGGAGAATGAAGCTGTGGTTGCCGAGGGGGCGGGGGCTGGGGAGAGACGAAGCGAGAGTGAGGGACTGCAGGGCAAGCTGGTCTGCACAGAATGGGCGAGCCAGGACCGGCTGTGCAGCACAAGGAGCTGCATTTGACACCCTGTGATAAACCACGGTGGGAAGGAAAAATACATCATTTCTAGATTATTTTAACCAAGCAAATAAAACAAGAAAAAACTCTTCCAGAGACAGGAAACACTACTTCATCAGAGCTTCCGGAACCCTTTTCTTCTTCATGCGATTTTTCATTAGTCAAGTAAGATGACCACAAAACTCAGCTTTCAAACTCCTTGTACCATTTCAAAAGGCCCATGCGGTGCCCATTGTCTGCACCCTGCAGGATCAGCCTGAAGCCCCTCTCAAGCTGAGGCCACATCCTTGTTACCATCCTGCTTCCGTGAGCCCATCCTTCTGGGAATACTTCCTTTATGAATCATCCAAACCAGCATCCCATCCCAGGCTCTATGGACCCGTGCAAGTCCTGAGCACGAAATTTCTCAAAACGAACCAGTACTACCTGGATGACCTGTGTTAAACCTCAGAAGTGCTTTTCTTTAATATATATTCAATTTACAGCCCTGTCAAATCATTTTCTAATTGACATATAATTAACATATTAACATTATATGAGCTCCAGGTGTACACATCGGAGAAGGCAATGGCACCCCACTCCAGTACTCTTGCCTGGAGAATCCCATGGACAGAGGAGCCTGGTGGGCTGCAGTCCATGGGGTCGCGAAGAGTCGGACACAACTGAGCAACTTCACTTTCCCTTTTCCTAACCAAACTCTGTGGTTTGTCACCATCTAGTGTTTACATCGGAGAAGGCAATGGCACTCCACTCCAGTACTCTTGCCTGGAAAATCCCATGGTCAGAGGAGCCTGGTAGGCTGCAGTCCATAGGGTCCTTTGGAGTCGGACACGACTGAGCCATTTCACTTTCACTTTTCCCTTTCATGCATTGGAGAAGGAAATGGCAGCCCACTCCAGTGTTCTTGCCTGGAGAATCCCAGGGACAGCAGAGCCTGGTGGGCTGCCATCTATGGGGTCGCACAGAGGCGGTCACGACTGAAGTGACTTAGCAGGTGTACACATAGTGGTTTGATATTTGTGTGGTTTGTGAAATGATGCCCACGGTAAGTCTAGCCATCGCCTTACAGTTACAAGACCCTTGACCGTGTGTTGTAAACCTTTGAGGTCTACTCTTTCAGCAGTTTTCAAATCTGCTATACAGTATTATTAATTCTAATCGCCATGTTGGACATTACATCCCCTCAACTTGCTCAGTATTTCATATGTAACATGCAATATTTATTTAATAACTGTACTATGTAATACCAATAGTGTTATTAAGTATCTAAGACATCAGAGAATCTTAATGTAGCAGTGACCTTCTGGAGAAAGCTCTTACTGGCATTTGCAGCAAAATGTGGATGGACCTAGAGAATATTTTGTTTAGGAAGTGAAAGTCAGACAGAGAAAGACAAATATTGTATGATGTCACATATATATGGAATCTGCTGCTGCTGCTGCTGCTAAGTCGCTTCAGTCATGTCCAACTCTCTGCGACCCCATAGACGGCAGCCCACCAGGCTCCCCCGTCCCTGGGATTCTCCAGGCAAGAACACTGGAGTGGGTTGCCATTTCCTTCTCCAATGCATGAAAGTGAAAGGTGAAGGTGAAGTCGCTCAGTCGTGTCCAACCCTTAGCGACCCCATGGACTGCAGCCCACCAGGCTCCTCCATCCATGGGATTTTCCAGGCAAGAGTACTGGAGGGGGTTGCCATTGCCTTATATGTGACATATATAAACAGAATCGGACTCACAGATGCAGAGAACAAACTAGTGGTTCCTGGTGGGGAGGGGGAATGGGGGAAGGGCAAGATAAGGGCATAGGATTAAGAGGCACAAACTATTATGTATAAAGTAGAAAAGCAACAAGGACATACTGTACTGTACAGGGAATTATAGCCACTATTGGAGCTTCCCTTGTGGCTCAGAGGTTAAAGCGTCTGCCTGGAAGGTGGGAGACCAGGGTTCGATCCCTGGGGAGAGAAGATGCCCTGGAGAAGGAAAAGGCAACCACTCCAGTACTCTTGCCTGGAGAATCCCATGGAGGGAGGAGCCTGGCGGGCTCCACGGGGTTGCAAAGAGTCGGACACGGCTGAGCGACTTAACTTTATTTTACTTTATTATTGTAATAACTTTAATGAAGTATAATCTGTAAAAATACTGAATTGCTATTCTGTACACCTGAAACTAATATAATATTGTAAATCAACTAAATTCAATAAAAATAAAGTAGCAAAGCTTTCAGGCATACATTTAGAAGTGGGCAACTGTGGTTTGGAGAAGACTCTTGTGAGTTCTTGGACAGCAAGGAGATCCAACCAGTCCATCCTAAAGGAAATCAGTCCTGGATATTCATTGAAAGGCCTGATGCTGAAGCTGAAGCTCCAATACTTGGGCCACATGAAGCGAAGAACTGACTCATTGGAAAAGACCCTGATGCTGGGAAAGATTGAAGGCGGGAGGAGAAGGGGACGACAGAGGATGAGATGGTTGGATGGCATCACCGACTCAATGGACATGAGTTTGAATAAACTCTGGGAGTTGGGGATGGACAAGGAGGCCTGCGTGCTGCAGTCCATGGGGTCACACAGAGTCAGACACGACTAAACGACTGAACTGAAGGTAGAAAGGATGAGCCAATGAAACATATTCTGCTCTGAGTGGCGATTAGACTGTATACAGGAGCAAGAACTCAGCTGCCGACAGAGGATCAAAAATAAATCTCCACGCATTTGTAGGCAACAGCAATGGTTTCCTAGGCTCTTCTTTCAGTCCCCAGTAGCCTCTAGCTGTATGCTAGCTGTACAGAAAGTAGTGACGGTGTCTGGCCAAGCCAGAAAAAACAGAATGATAATTAATCACCCCAACCTGGACTGAATTTTCAATGTTGTTTTAATGGCCCAGCCTTCCTCTGAGCTATCAAATCCTTCTCCAGAAGGAAAGAAGTATGTGTAGCCAACTCTCAGTTTTCAGCTTTAATGGAAGGACTCTTCATGTCACAAATGCGTATTGAGTTCTGGCTTTGCTGTGTGCACAGCGCTCTGCCAGATGCCTTGCAGAGACGGAGGAGGGGATGGGAGGGAGGAGCCCGAGGGTGTGCTGAGCGCTGAGCTGCCGCGCGCCAGGCCGGCCCGACCCACCCCCGCCTGCCGGCAGTCGACCTTCTCTGAGTCCCCGCCCCCTTCGGTTCCATTCCGTCTCACAGGTTACCTTTGCGTTTATTTGTTTTACCCTCTCTGCCAAATTAGAGAAACGGTGCTTCTTAAAAAGGCAGCCTGAACTCCTGCTTCTGCTTTCATTCTACGCTTCCTCTCCCTGAGACCCCAACCTCTTCTCTTCCTCTTGTGCTCCCTGGGGACAAGGGAATAAATAGAAAGCTATTTGGTCGAAAAAGCCACCGTGGATTGCTTCTTAAAAAGGCAGCCTGAACTCCTGCTTCTGCTTTCATTCTACGCTTCCTCTCCCTGAGACCCCAACCTCTTCTCTTCCTCTTGTGCTCCCTGGGGACAAGGGAATAAATAGAAAGCTATTTGGTCAAAAAAGCCACCGTGGATTGTCTAGCCAGGGTGAAACGTGCTACAGCCTCGATTCAGTGAAAAATCACCCACCTGCAAGAAAGCCAAACATTTCTTTCTTATTTTATTCAAGTCTAGTTGATTTAAAATGCTGTGTTAACTTCTGTTACACAGCAAAGTGATGCTGATACACACACACACACACACACACACACACACACATTTATATTCTTTTCCATTATGATTTATCTTGAAAGAGAAGTGAAAGTGAAAGTCGCTCAGTCCTGTCTGACTCTTTGCTACCGCAGGGTCTGTAGCTCACCAGGCTCCTCTGTCCATGGAATTCTCCAGGCAAAAACACTGGAGTGGATAGCCGTTCTCTTCTCCAGAGAATCTTCCCAACCCAAGGATTGAACTCAGGTCTCCCACATGGCAGGTAGATTCTTAACCGTCTGAGCCAGCAGGGAAGCCCAAGAATACTTGAGTGGGTAGCCTCCTCCTTCTCCAGGGGCTCTCTGATCTCAGGAATTGACCAGGGTCTCCGGCATTGCAGGCGGATGCTTTACCAGCGGAGCTGCCGGGGAAGCCCATGGTTTATCCTAGGATGCTGACTATAGTACCCTGTGCTTACAATATGTCTCGTTGTTTAACCATTTTCTGTATAGCAGTTTGCATCTACTAATTCCAAACTCCCCGTACACCCTTCCATTCCCCTCCCCTTTCAAATACTTCTTTTTACATCCCTGAACTTGGCAACTGTCAAAGAAGGTTCTAGCTCATTGGCAGAATGAATGAGCCTAGTAATGACCCTTATATTTACCTAGCATTACAGAGTTTACAAAGTCCTTTCACATACATTACTCTAATTTCCACAACAGCCTTATGAAACTAGCCTGTCCCATCAGAGGAAACTAAGGCTCAGACAGGTTAAGTGTGTCCAAAGTCACCTTGAATCAAGTCTTTCAGCTCCAAGCCTTTCAATTATTCCAGTATTACCTCCCTTAAGCCTGTGAGAACCCTAGATTCTCGTATTTTCCCTACCATTCCCTTGCTCAACTGCAACCACTACCTAAAACAGTAATCCCTCAGAAAGCTGGTCTCTGGGATATTATGGCACATTCCACCCTCTGTACCACCACTTCTTTAAAAATCAGACAGATAATATAGGAACCATTATTGTATAACCAGTACTTACATTAACTGCATACCTTTTTCTCTCCACTCCGTGGGTAATAATGTTGCAAGACACAATATTTTACTGACCAAAATGGTCTATAGACCACTTCAGAATTGAGAAAACTGATGTAAGGCATACCTTGCTAGGACTCAAAAAAGGTTTGTTTTTTAAAAACTCTCCAGTTAAGAGGGAGGAAAGAATTCCTTGCATAATGAGACATGTTTGGCTCTCTGAGGTTTTTTTGTATTTATTATTTTGGTATCTCTTCCAAGGCTTAACTGTTTCATTTCTCATATGAAAAATGAAGGGGAAGGAGATTAAAGTTTTCAGCTTGGACCAGACATTGGAATGACGTGGGCATGTTTTTTAGGACAGAAGTTTAAAGTATTCACCCATAAGTTCAGTTCAGTTCAGTCGCTCAGTCGTGTCCGACCATCACCATCTCCCGGAGTTCACTCAAACTCACGTCCATCGAGTCAGTGATGCCATCCAGCCATCTCATCCTCTGTCATCCCCTTCTCCTCTTGCCCCCAATCCCTCCCAGCATCAGAGTCTTTTCCAATGAGTCAACTCTTCGCATGAGGTGGCCAAAGTACTGGAGTTTCAGCTTCAGCATCATTCCTTCCAAAGAACACCCTGGACTGATCTCCTTCAGAATGGACTGGTTGGATTCACCCACAAGGAGTTTTGTATACTGCATCAATATTCTTATGCATTACTCACCGATGAACAGTGCCTAAACCTACTATTACTGATAACTATTGCTTATATCTATTAACTCATTAGTTACAGGATGATGATATTCTAATTATAATCTTCCTTCTATGATGGGGTATATAATGCCAGGGGGCGCACACACGTGGCCACGCACACCAGATAAGGGAACTGACATGATTGGGCGTGAGATCACACGTTCGCATCTTTGAAAGTTCACCGCTTGGAGGTTCGGAAGTAGGAGGCTTACTCTACATTCCGTACCCACATCATCTTGGTCTGGAAGAGAGGTCCTTCCCTACTTTACAGCTATTCCTACAGAGCGTTCCTGAAATCGACGATCGTTGCTGGTAACTTGGGGAAAGACAAAAGAGATGTTCACCTTATGTCAGAGTTTTCACCACCTCTGTGGTCGGGAGATCCAGCCATCCTCAACTACCCTTTGGCTCCGTTCTGTTGCACAGAACTTTCCACGGTGATGGACATGCCCTGCTTCTTCTCTAATACAGTCATTATTACCACAGCGGGCTTTTGAGCACTTACGCTGTGGCCAGTGTGAGTGAGAGACTGAATTTTGGAATGATTTAACTTTAATAGAAGCATTTATACTTAAACAGCCATACGTGTCTAGTGGTCGCCATATTTATATTAATTATGATTAATTATGTAACAGCGCAGCCCTCGTCCCTTCCCTGTGGAACCGTGGCGTTTTGCCCGCATCCCAGACTCTCAGCCTCCCTCACTCTTCTCACATCTTGCAGACCTCTCCTTACTCCACGCTGAGCAGTCTCTTTCTCCCATGATGCCTTAGTGCCTGAACAGCCGTGACTGTGGATCTCTGCTCCCTGTGAGTCGACAAATCCTCAGTCTTTGCACCGCAGACTTGCTGCCTCCAACCCAGGTTGATAATAGTAACTATCTCATTGATTTACACTGGGAATTAAATAAGCTAATATATATAAAGCGGAAAGCATATCCCAAATAGGCCTAGCATGTGTGTGTCAGTCGCTTCAATTGTGTCCGACTCCTTGCAACCCCACGGACTATAGCCCACCAGGCTCCTCTGCCATGGGTTTCCCAGGCAAGAATACTGGAGAGAGTTGCTATTTCCTCCTCCAGGGGATCTTCCCAACCCAGGGCCTGAACCCGCTGTGTCTTACAACTCCTCCCTGGCAGGCAGATTCTTTATCACTAGCCCCACCTGGGAAGCCCAGGCCTAGCACAGGACATCCCAAAGAAAGTCATTTTCATATCTGAAACGAATCCTGACAATAAATGCTTAGAAGTAAAGATTTCACTTGTCACATAATCATAGGCTGCAGCAGCCAAATGGCCGCAGGTAGCTATCTAAATTTAAGTAAATTAAAATGAACGTTTAGTTCGTCAGTTGTACTAGTCACATTTCACCTGCTCAGTGGCCATGTACGCCTAGAGATTATCACTCGTAGGAAAGTTTCATTGGACAGTGACAAAACTTTGGCACTCCACATCTAGGAACTCAGGAGAGAAGAAGGTAGGTCAGAAAATCAATTCAGTTAGGGAAGACCAATCAGTAGCAGAGTGATCAATCTCTGTCATTCTTGCTACCAAATCTGTATTCCCATGTTTCATTCTTCCCTTTCACCACTTCCTCGCCCATCTCGACCGTACTAATGAAATGCATTTAATAAATATCATTAAAATACTGTTGACCTAATTTTCAATGTTATCAAGAACACGTTCTTCAGAATTTATTTTCTTCTAACGCTTCACAGCAGAGGAGATTATGTCTTTCTTTTTATTGATACTCTGTCATATCTGGCAAAACACGGGGCATAATCCTATTTATTTTTTGCAGTCATAACATGGCTAGTCACAATAGATAACTTAATGAACACTTTTTACTTTGTCCCATTTGCTCATAGGTTGACAGAACCCAATAAGGGAGGCAAGGACCCTTTGTGTGTGAGTGTATGAGTGTGTGTGTGTGTGTGTGTGTGTGTGTGTGTGTGAGTGTGTGTGTGTGTGTGTGTGTGTGTGTGTGTGTGTTTACCCAGTGTTCAGCTCCGTGTATATCTTCTGTCATTAATTGCAGTGGACTGGAGCTTGTCTGGGCAGCTAATGAACATTCCTCCCTTAAGCTGTTATTCTCTTGGGCATTTGTTCCCAAGGGAAGGGAAATGTTATCATTACTACATGATGGAAACTTTCTTCCAGCTTACAGAAGCTTATACTAAGAACACTCCATATTGCTCTGAAAGCGGTTCTGAGCCTTGACTGCCAGAATACGCCTGTCTTGATCTTGGTGGGAGCACAAAGAAAGACACGTGTGCTTTGTAGAGAAGAGTTCAGGTGGTCTACCATCCTGAAGAGTATTTAGTTAGTGCTCGTTTTCATTGGGAAAATNAACTTTCTTCCAGCTTACAGAAGCTTATACTAAGAACACTCCATATTGCTCTGAAAGCGGTTCTGAGCCTTGACTGCCAGAATACGCCTGTCTTGATCTTGGTGGGAGCACAAAGAAAGACACGTGTGCTTTGTAGAGAAGAGTTCAGGTGGTCTACCATCCTGAAGAGTATTTAGTTAGTGCTCATTTTCATTGGGAAAATAAAAGTAAGTAAATAAATAGTTATATACTATTAAATAATGAAAATAAAAGGAACTCACTACTGATCTTCAAAACTAAAACTTAACCAAATATTGTGGGTGTTTTATGCACAAATGGAAAAGAATCCAGATTCAAACCTAGGTGGCTGGAGTCAGACTCTCGCTCTTTAGCAGGTTTATGGCCCTGGGCAAGCCACTTCTCACAGCCATTGTTTACAGACATCTCTAAACGCTGGAGTCCAGGCATTTCTTCTTTCTTTGTGGAGAAGGTCTTAGGTCCCTTTCCCCAGGAAACAGGCTTTGAGATAGATTTCCTACCACGAGTTTTACAAAAGAGTGCCCTTGAGACCTCTTGTGGGGACTAAGAGCAGCGTGGGGCAGAGGGAGAGACTGGGTTGCTGTCGGAGGGGACATGG
>SJYT01015210.1:567031-592920 GCA_006410635.1 Cephalophus harveyi | reverse complement strand
CCACGGCCCTGACTGACCCTCCTTGGAAGTGTCGCCAGGTCCGCATGCAATCCCTCGCCACCCACCCCCCTCCCCGCGCGGGTCTTCCTCCACGCACACATTCCGAGCCTACGGCTGATGGGTGTAGGCAGGTGCGTCCACGTGAAACGTCCACTGAGCCAAGAGCCAGCCTTCCCACTCGCCGAGGGGTCAGGAGCCTGGCAAGCATCGCCCGCCCGCTGAGAGTCGGGCTCGGTTCCCTGCTGAAACTTGGGGCACCTCTGAGCACCCCTCCCCCAGCCAGGCTGGACTAGCATCTCCCTGACTCCCCACCTGTGGAGCGGGAATCTCAGCGCCACTCTCAAGTCATCGGCCTGCAGGCCACATAGATGCGATTTGCCCATATGGATGCTGCTCAGAGGACTGGGAAGCTTCTGAGCCCGGTCCCCAGGCCACAGGCCCTTCCTGCGCTTCTGTGATAGCTGCGCACCCCTGGCTGGTGGGCCCTGCGGCCACGGCACTGGGGCCCCTTCCCTGCCCGCTGGGTCACCTCTTATTCCCAGGTCCAGCACAGGCCCAGTGGGACTGTCCAGAGGGAGTGGGGGGAGGGGCGGCCCTTACCCACACACATCACGGCTGGCACCCAGTCGTGCGGACAGGGCCGAGGGCTCCAGGCACCCAGAGTGCACTCCCGGATGGAGGACTCGTTGCCCTGGCAGGTCAGGCCGTGCAGCCAGGGCTGAGCCATGATCTCGGGGCCTGGGACCTCCCTGGGGGCACCCAAGGGGGCCCCACAGCCCAGCTCCCTGCAGACCACCGCGGCCTCCGGGAAGCCCCAGGTGTCTGTGCACGCGGTGCCCAGCTGGCCCTGGCGGCGGAGCAGCAGGATCCCGTTGCAGTGCGTGACGTGAAGGAAGATGGTCAGCTGCTCCTCAGGGGCTGCTCCTGAGGGAGATGCGGGCTCGGGTCAAAGAGCGCTGGGCAGACTCTGCCCCCAGACCAGAGGGGTCTTTCCAGGAGCCCAGGAACAGGCCCCCCCAGAGGCCCGAGGTCCTTTCACGGGACAAGTACAGACCTGTTCTGAGTGAGGTCCTAACACCCCAGCGGCACTGACTGCTTCGGGCCCCGGGCTGGCCGTGCTGGGGCCCTCCTGCCCCACCCCCGGTGCCTGCACCTTCATCTGAAAGGTGCCACAGAGGGAGCCGGGGGCGTCTGCCCCAACTCGGGCTGCAGCCCTGGGCCCGGGCCTCTGAGGCAGCATCCAGGCCCTTCTCTCCAAACCGCAAGGCTGCCACCTCCACCCCCAGAGGACAAGAGGGCTCTGAGAGCCCCCCCGGGCCGGCGAGGGCCAGGCCACTGTGAACAGCCTCCCGGGGCTTTCCCAGCAGGAGAGGGGAGGGGCTCACGGTCCCTGATCCGCCTGGAAGAAGGCAGGACGTGCTCGAGGGGGCTGGGGAAGCTCGGGGACCTCATGAGGGCAGGCTGGGGTGGCTGGGGAAGCTCGGGGACCTCATGAGGGCAGGCTGGGGCAGCTGGGGAAGCTCGGGGACCTCATGAGGGCAGGCTGGGGCGGCTTGCAGGATGGTGCTCAGGCCCAGACGAGGGTCAGGGAGAGGGAGCGGGTAGGTGAGCATCCAGGGACCTCAGGTGTGGAAGAGACCAGCAGCACGGGGCCAGAGCAGGACAGAGCACCGTCTACACTGCCCCCAGGGGGGAGGGCCCGTCCTCCCTCCCTGCCTGCCCATCCAGGTCACCAAAAATCTGCTCACGCTCCTTCACCCAGCTCTCCAGAGGTGGTAGGTGCACACGCACACACGTGTGCACAGTCGCTTGCACACTTGAGAGGATTCAGAATTCCCCTCTGCCCCTGTCCTGACTCAGAGGATAAAATCCCTCCCGAGGGGTTCGCTGCCTGCCCAGGGCAGCCGTGCGGCCAGAATCCATCTGCAGCAAGGCCAGAGTGAGCGCCAGCCACGCCCTGGCTCCGGTGAGAGGACGGCCCGGCAGTGCCCACAGCTGGAGGAACGCCCGCCTCTCCCTGCTGGTGTGCTGGGGCACCTGTGTGTCTCCTAATAAGGCCGCAGCCGGACGATCGGGCTGGGACACACAGCTTGTGCAGGAGACCTCTGTGGACAGGAGCATCCCCCGCTGCCCCCCGCAGTCCCAGCCCAGAGAAGGGCAGGGAGAGTCAGCCAGGTCAGGACATGGGCTCAGGGCAAAGCCGGCTGGGGCCACTGCTTGGCACCGCGGAGGCCTTAGGGGATTTCCTTGAGATGAGAGGAGACTGGCTATCAGTCTGAGACTCAGAGAAGGAAGACTGAAGGGCTCCTGGGAGACCAGAGAGGCCAAGAGAGGAAGGTTGGGAACGGAGGGAAGCAAAGCTAAACCCGACCGCCTCCCCACCTCACAGAGCCTGCATGGCTCCGGGCCCCCGCACAGAGGGAGGAGGGGAGCTCCAAGCTCCTTGGACCAGATGCTAGAAGCCTCGCAGGGGTTGCAGGGTGTGCGTGGGGGCGACGGGCAAAGCGGGGCGCCGGGGAGGTGGCGAGATGAACAGTGTTGGAGGAGATCCCAGACGAAGCACCCACGGTGGTATTTTTACCAACAAACAGTATTTCTGAATCATTCTACATGTGAAACACCTCAAGAATCATGACTAGTCACAAATGCCAGAACTGAGGCTGGACCCCTGGCACAGGGCGTGGGAGCCCATTCCAGCCATACCCAGGGCCAAGCAAGGCCCACCCTTCCCAAGCCAGCCCATCTGTGCTGCCCCTGGAGCGGGAACAAGACACTCACCTGGGGAAGCAGCCTGGAGGGTGAGCACAAGGGGCCCAAGGCCCAGGAGGCAGAGCGGGAGCCTCATGGAGCCGCCTGCCCAGCTGCCAAATCGAACGCCCCGGGGCTGGGCCGCTGCAGCGCAGGCAGAGGCTGGGGCGAAGGGGCCAATGAGGGCTCAGCACTCTCCAGCGGCTGCACCTGTGACGCTGCACACACAGGCAGCCAGCGGCTGCACAGCCCCGCGCACCCGCTACCCTGTGCAAGGAGGGTGGCCCTCGGCGGTGCCTCCATCTGGACAAGCACGCCTCCGGGCAGAAGGTGCGGCTGCAGAGGCCTCGGGGGGCTGCCCCGGTCACTGGGAGGTGGGCAGCTCTACGGGCTTGGCACCACTAGGGTGCAGGTGGGCGAGGTCCCTGTGCCCAGGACAACACCAAGCCACAACCTGGAAAGGCAGCTCCGTGCCCAGCGAGTTTCCTGAAGTGGGCGCTCCTCGTCCCAGGTGGCGCGAGGCCTGCCTGGGTGCGGACGGCTGAGTGCCGGGAGGGGAGAGCAGGGTGTTTCTGTGCCAGGAGTGAAGGGACGGAAACGCTGAGCCCGAGGCCGTGACAAAGTGGAGAAACCAGCCCAGGCTGAGAAGGCAGGCCCGCGGAGGCCCCGCGCCCCGAGGAGGCCCCGCGCCCCGAGCCCCTGCCCTGAGGAGGCCCCGCGCCCCGAGCCCCGAGGAGGCCCCGCGCCCAGCGGAGGAGGGCGGCGCGGCCAAGGCGGCAGCTGCAGGCCGACGGTGGGGGCAGAGGGGAGACAGCGCCGTCCGGGCGGGGATGCTGGGAGTGGGCACTGGACCAGCGGCAGGAGGGGCTTTGGGAGACCCAGGGAGGCTGCCTCCCTAAGTCAGAGCGGTCAGGGAAGACTCAGGAATAAGGACCTGAAGAACGGAGCCGGAGAGTGTCCTAGGGAAAAGCTTCTGGGGCAGAGGGAGCCAGTGTCCAGGCCCTGGGGTGGGAGAACCTTGCCTGGTCCTGCAGCAGCCAGGGGCCCTGGGGCAGGGGCAGGAGAAGGCACACGGAGATGGCTGACCTCCCCCCGGGGGACCGGAGCCCCGGGGGGCCTGGGAGGGCATGAGCAGTGTGACCCTCCCTCTCGGCTGGCAGGGGAGAGGCTGCAGGGAGGCTGTCTAGGAGGGCAGGCAGGGGCCCTGGCCAGGGCCGGCAGGGTCATGGCAGGAAGAGCCCTTTTGCAAGTGAAACAGCCCACATCCACCAGATGGACGGGGGAAGAGTCGCAGGAGGACCAGGGACTGAAGGAGCAGCGGCGACCTCCCGCCAGCGACAGGCTGCCTTTGATACGAGGTCGGATTTTTCAAAGATAAGATTATTTGTGTTTGCACTTCGGTCGCTCAGTTGTGTCCGATTCTTTCCGACCCCATGGACTGTAGCCCGCCAGGCTCTGTCCATAGGATTTTCCAGGTAAGAATACTGGGGGGGTTGCCATGCCCTCCTCCAGGGGATCTTCCCAACCCAGGGGTGGAACCCCATCTCTGCGTCTCCTGCACTGAAGGTGGACTCTTCACCAGCGAGCCGCTGGGAAGCCCAGCATCAAGTTCACCAAGACACGGTTAACAGGCCGTGAGCTCGCCCCCTGGAAGCGTAAGCCGCAGGGGCTTCTAGGGTTTTCACAGAGCTGCACCACTGAATTCCCGAAAGGAAGCCCGCGCCCACTGGCCGCCCCCCAGGCCCCTCCTCGCCGTGCCCCGCCCCGCGCCTGGCCTCGGCCCGGACCCGCCGAGTCCGTCTGTCTCACAGCTGGAGTCAGGCCGCGCGCAGCTTTCTCGACGACAGACGCAGGAGGCCTGAGCGGCCATGAGCAGCGCGGCCGTGGGTTCAGGGACCGTCCCCGCCGTGGCCCGCGTCGGCCTGTGTTCCTTTCACAGCTGAACCGCATCCCGTGGGGTGGGTGGGCCCCCTCCCGACTGTCAGTTACCGGACACTCGTGGGTGCCGCGGATGGCGCTGCTGTGGGCGTCTGTGCGCGAGGTACTGCGTGAACACGCGCCTCCCCTTCTCCTGGGTGTGCACCCAGGAACGCAACCGCCGGCCCGCTGGCCTGCGGCAGCCTCTGAGGCTGGAAGACTGCCCCCCCACCCCCCACCCCGAGCGGCTGCACCACTCACATAGTTGCAGCCCCGCATTTCGCGAAGCAAACTCCCTGGGAAGGGCAACGCCGAGAGCGGAGTGCAGCGCACCGCGCCGGGGCCCCAGGCAGCGGGGCCGGCGCCCGTCCTGACCGGGTCCTTCCTGCTGGCGCACCTCGCCCAGCCGAGGCGGCTGCTGGCGAGAGGGACTCCGGGGCGTGGACGGACACGCGGCGTCTCCCTCGGCCTTTCCCGAGCTCCTCCGGTCGGTGGTGGCTCGTCAGCTCCGTGCTCCTTACCAGGACTTCCTGTCACAAAACGGCTCCAGCGAACGGTCGCTACGGGCCCGGCCAGGGTGGCCGGCCTCGGCCAGCCTGCTAGCCCTAACCCTCAGCCGAGGGCCCCAGCCCGCTTTTGTGGAAGCCTTATATACCCTAAGTGAAGGTGCCCAAACCCGCCTCCCCAGATTCCCTGAAACCAGGCTGAACAAAGGAAAAGAAAGACACAATCAAAGTTAATCCATGATTCTATGCCTCTAGCCTGGGTAGTTAACAGTGGACAATTATCAACAGGCCTGTGGTCAAACCCCAAGAAGCATAAGAGAATGTACGGTTCTATTCGGTTACACAGATAGTTAGGGTATTCTTTTAGGCAACAGAGAGTCTGGGTAGGAGCCCTGGGGCTCTTCCTTCCGGGGGCCTGGTTTTCCAGTTGGTAGGTCGTTTCCATAGATACTGGGCAGAGAGCTCGAAGTCCGCAGTCCGGCCCCAGATGGAGCCCTGCTTCCAAACGGAGCCTGTTCTCCTGCCCCTTCAGCATGCCTGCCTCCCGATGGTGCGGGCTCTGATTTCTCCACCTCCTCACTAACACCTGGTAGTGTCCGTGCCTTTTCAGCAGCCCCCGTGGGTGTGCAGTGGAGGCTCCCGTGGCCTTGCATTTCCTCTCTGGCTGACGACGCTGGCAAATTTTCATGTTCTTGTTGCCCATCAGCACATCTTCTTTGGCAAAATGTCTATTCAGATCTTCCACCTAACTTGGAATGGGGTTATTTTTTCATTGATATGTTGTAAGAGTTCTTTACATTTTCTAGACACTTGACTCTTATTAGGTATGTAATTTTCAGATATTTTCTTCTACTCCAAAGGTTGCCTTTTCACTTTCTTGATATTGTCCTTTGATGCATAAAAGGTTTTAATTTTGATGAAACTCAATACACCTTTTTTCTTGGTTGTTTATCCTTTGGGTGTCATTTCTAAGAAACCATTACGTCAAGGTCATGAAGATTTACCCCTATGTTTTCCCTAAGAGTTTTATGATTTAACTTTTAAATTTGTCTTTGATGTGTTTTTTCTTTTTTCTTAAATTCATTTTAAATAAAACAAAGATGAATATTTTTAATGATAAGAGGTACAATTCACAAAGAAGATAGACATCATAAACCATCACCCCCCTTAACAACAAGAAACAAAGACACACAGCAATACAAGAAGAAATGCAAGGGGAAGGAAAGTGTGCAATCATGGTGAGACGCAGTAACACTTCTCTGGGAATATTTTATCAACACAGGGAAAATAAGAATAGGAGCATCTCGAATGGCGTTGAGAGGGTAACAGGCCAGAAGCCCAGGGTCTCCAAATGGAGCAAACAGGCTGCAAGGGTCGGACACTTTTTCTCTCTCTCTTAAGTGGCAGGAGGAAACAAACTAATGTGAGATTTTTTTCCCCTTCTCTATACAAATTTAAAAAGAGGTTTCTCTTAAAATTCTGTGTTGCCATAACAACACCTGGTTCCACCTGAACTTTTCTCAAACCTTGAGCTGACCAATATGTTTTTCTTGTGGAAATGTTTGTCCTCAACTGTGTCAGTGAACTATATACTCTGTCTTCAAGTCCTTTCTGCCTGAGACTCGGAACCGACTTGACAAACCAGTGTGTTTCACTCATGCAAATGTTCTCTTAATCTATGTTAATGAGACTGATTGGACCCAAGATGAAATTGCCAACATCTGTCGGATCATCGAAAAAGCAAGAGAGTTCCAGACAAACATCTATTTCTGCTTCATTGACTATGCCAAAACCTTTGACTGTGTAGATCACCACAAACTGTGGAAAATTCTTCAAGAGCTGGGAATACCAGACCACCTGAACTGCCTCTTGAAAAATCTGTATGCAGGTCAGGAAGCAACAGTTAGAACTGAACATGGAACAATAGACTGGTTCCAAATAGGAAAAGGAGTACGTCAAGGCTGTATATTGTTACCCTGCTTATTTAACTTATATGGAGAGTACATCATGAGAAACTGGGCTGGATGAACTAGAAGCTGGAATCAAGATTGCCAGGAGAAATATAAATAACCTCAGATATGCAGATGACACCACCCTTATGGCTGAAAGTGAAGAACTAAAGAGCCTCTTGATAAAAGTGAAAGAGGAGAGTGAAAAGGTTGGCTTAAAGCTCAACATTCAGAAAACTAAGATCATGGCATCTGGTCCCATCACTTCATGGCAAATAGATGGAGAAACAGTGGAAACAGTGGCTGACTTTATTTTAAGGGGCTCCAAAATCACTGCAGATGGTGACTGCAGCCATGAAATTAGAAGACGCTTGCTCCTTGGAGTAAGGGGCTGCGCTGAAGGCGTCCCCGGAGGCTCAGACAGTAAAGCGTCTGCCTGCAGTGCAGGAGACCTGGGTTCGATCCCTGGGTTGGGAAGATCCCCTGGAGAAGGAAACGGAAACCCACTCGAGTACTCTTGCCTGGAAAATTCCATGGACTGAGAGGCTCCTCAGAGCCTGGTAGGCTACAGTCCATGGGGTCGCAAAGAGTCGGACACGACTGAGCAACTTCACTCACTTTACTCCTTGGAAGAAAAGTTATGACCAACCTAGACAGCATATTCAAAAGCAGAGACATTACTTTGCCAACAAAGGTCCACCTAGTCAAGGCTATGGTTTTTCCAGTAGTCATGTATGGATATGAGAGTTGGACTATAAAGAAAGCTGCGTGCTAAAGAATTGATGCTTTTGAATTGTGGTGTTGAAGAAGACTCTTGAGAGTCCCTTGGGTTGCAAGGAGATCCAACCAGTCCATCCTAAAGGAAATCAGTGCTGAATATTCATTGGAAGGGCTGATGTCGAAGCTGAAACTCCAATACTTTGGCCACCAGATGCAAAGAAATGACTCACAGGAATAGACCCTGAAGCTGGGAAAGATTGAAGGCGGGAGGAGAAGGGGATGACAGAGGATGAGGTGGTGGGATGACATCACTGACTCAATGGACATGAGTGTGAGTAAACCCGGGAGTTGGTGATGGACAGGGAGGCTTGGCGTGCTGCAGTCCATGGGGTGGCAAAGAGTCAGACACGACTGAGCGACTGAACTGAACTGAAGTGAATGGGACTGGATTTGCTTGGAAAGCTGCCTTTCTTCAAGATTCATGTCAATCATTTTATGGCCCAGGACAACTCACCTTGTGCCAGTGTTATCTCAAAATGCAGGCTGTGGATGAGGGGCCTGGCGCCAGGCTCTGAGTTTTGAGACATTTCCTTTCTCTAATTAGCAGCCTGCTAGTAGCTATGAAACATCCGGCTAAAGACTAGCGGGGGCACTCTTTCTGCCCAGACTCAATGGACATGAGTGTGAGTAAACCCGGGAGTTGGTGATGGACAGGGAGGCTTGGCGTGCTGCAGTCCATGGGGTGGCAAAGAGTCAGACACGACTGAGCGACTGAACTGAACTGAAGTGAATGGGACTGGATTTGCTTGGAAAGCTGCCTTTCTTCAAGATTCATGTCAATCATTTTATGGCCCAGGACAACTCACCTTGTGCCAGTGTTATCTCAAAATGCAGGCTGTGGATGAGGGGCCTGGCGCCAGGCTCTGAGTTTTGAGACATTTCCTTTCTCTAATTAGCAGCCTGCTAGTAGCTATGAAACATCCGGCTAAAGACTAGCGGGGGCACTCTTTCTGCCCCTTCTGATGCCTATGTCAGAAGCTGTCTCTATCTCTTTTATACTTTAAACTTTAATAAAACTTTATCACACAAAAGCTCTGAGCAATCAAGCCTCATCACTGGCCCCAGATTGAATTCTTTGCCTCTGGAGGCCAAGAATCCTGGCATCTTTCAAGGTTCAGCAACAGCCTTTCAATGTCACCAACAATTCAAATATAATAGATTTATATTTAATTAATTTATATTAATCATATCCTACAGAAATCCATTTAAAATTTTGTATCTCATATGTTGTTATTAGATGTCCACAGGACAGTTAGAAAAACTGGCCAAAAGATAAAGCATTACTAAATTTCAAAAAGTAGAATTCTTTTTTGTGTGTGTGATTCAGTTATACATATACACATGTATTATTTTTGAAATTATTTTCACCATAGATTATTATAAGATATTGACCATAGTTTCCTGCGCTATACAGTAAGCTTGCTGTTCATTGCATCTCTGTTTTTTAAAGTTAGAAATCTAACATTCTATGTATACTAAGTCAAACAAGTGGAATCAAAATGTCATAAATGTTTTGGTTAGGCAAAAATTCATGAGTTTTCTAGCATATATATATTATACCTATTATTCATATATATGTATACAAAAGCTTTTCTACTATGCTTAATAAAGGCTTGAGAAAGAACATGGAAAAAAGGAGAGAGAGAGAAACTGGCTAACTAAACTGAATGCTGTGGGAGCACTGGTGAGGAGACGGAAACAGTGACGCAAACTAGACAAAAACGGAAGACCTTCAGAGAGTCCAGGGGTCAGAGACACACCTGGTGCTCAGACAAAAAAGAAAAAGCAGTACCTGGGGTTTGTATTTTTCCAAAAATTCCAAGATAATTTTAAGTTTTGTTTCTGATGAGCTAGGCTGCTGCTGCTGCTGCTGCTGCTAAGTCGCGTCAGTCGTGTCCGACTCTGTGCGACCCCACAGACGGCAGCCCACCAGGCTCCCCCGTCCCTGGGATTCTCCAGGCAAGAACACTGGAGTGGGTTGCCATTTCCTTCTCCAATGCATGAAAGTGAAAAGTGAAAGTGAAGTCGCTCAGTCGTGTCTGACTCAGCGACCCCATAGGCTGCAGCCCACCAGGCTCCTCCGTCCATGGGAGTTTCCAGGCAAGAGGACTGGAGTAGGATGCCATTGCCTTCTCCGGGTGAGCTAGGGGTCCAGCTTTATTCTCTGTATGAGTATGTCCAGTATGTCCGGGGCCTCCCAGGGGGCGCTAGCGGTAAAGAACACGCCTGCCAGTGCAGGAGACCTAAGAGGCTTGGGTTTGACCCCTGGGTCAGAAAGATCCCCTGCAGGAGGGCACGGTGACCCATTCTTGCCTGGAGAATCCCATGGACAGAGGACCTGGAGGGCCACAGTCCACGGACTCACAGTCGGACGTGACTGAAGTGACTTCGCACGCACGCGGCCCAGCTGTCCCGGCATCGGTTGTTGAAGCGACTGTCCTCTCCTCATTGGTCTCGGCACCTTCGTCAGAAGTCAGGCAGCCGTAGGTGTGAGGGTTTATTTCTGGGCTCTCAGTCCAGCTCTACATGTATCCTGACGCCAGGGTCACACTGCCTGGGTTACTGTCATTTTGAATTAAGTGCTGGAATCAAGTGTGATTCGTCCATATTTTTTTTTCCTTTTCAGGATTCTTTTGGCTATTCTGGATCCCTGCTTTTCCCTATGAATTTTAGGGTCAGCTGGTCAATTTCTGCACAAAGTCAGCTGGAATTTTTGTTAGGGTTAGGGTTAGAATTTTTATAAGGATTGCACTGAATCTGCAGGTCACAGAATTTGGGGATGAGGTGTCCGTTACACACCCACACGGAGACAGCCTGCAGGCAGCTGACCATGAGCCGAGAGTCCAGGGGAAGGCTGGGCTGCGGGCTGACTCTGGGAGCCTGGGTGCCACGAATAGGGACAGAGAGAAAAGGGAAAGAAGGTCTCATCTCTCTCAACGACGAGATCTGGAAAGTTCTACTTCAGAAGATCTGGGGGTGAAAGGAGGAAAGAGCAACAGCCCGGGGGAGTGAAGAGACGAAGGTGGATGTCTCCGTGAGGAGCGGGGGTCGACTGGTCAAGCGCTGCCGGCGGCCACACAGGGCGCGGCAGGAGGCGGCCACGGTGCTGGTGAGCTGAAGGGCATCAGGTCAGATCCGAGCCTTTCGTTCGGCAGGCGCCCGAGGGGGACCAGCAGGGCCACTGCCCAGGGGCCAGAGAAATGGAGTGTGGGCTCGGGGAGTGAGTCAGGGAGGGCGGCTGCTGGTGAGAACCCGGCAGCAGGGAGCGGAGGCTGTGGGAGGGGCCCGGCTTCAGCAGCAGGGGGCCAGGCTCGCTGCAGCCAGGGACCGCCCGGCTGGAAGCGCAGAGCAAGCAGACGCTGGGGTGCGGAGCCTTCATCTTGCTCACCGTGATTCTTCAGCGACAGGGAAGCAGAGTCACCAGCTGAGAGCAGGACCCAGGGGTTCAGGGTCTGAGGAGCAGGGCTGTGACTTCGCAGCAGCAGCAGACTCACGGACCGCGGCCCTTCGCACTCACACGGCCCAGGCCCACCTCTGATCACCTCATCTGCACGGCAACAGTAAACAGAAGGTTGGCAAGAGATAAGGGCTAATTTATTCCAGCCTCACCCCTGAGTTGGCCTCCATGGAGATTCCACAACCCAGGGCTTTGTCAGGAATCAATCTCCATAAACCCGGAGGCGTTGACCCGGCCCTGAGCATCCCAGGGCCGCAGTCTCTGATGTGCTGGGCACCACGCACAGCTGCAGACAAGAGTCTTGGATGCTGGCCCTGAGGCTCCCGGAGGGCAGACACTCACACTATGGATCCTGTGGCCAAAGTGTCCACGGTCCAGTTCAGTCTCAGCCTGTGGATGACGCCTCGGTCCCGGGGGGCGGGTGCTGCCAGTGGGCGGGGCAGGAAGGAGCCGCCTCTGCAGGTTCACGCACTCTTGCCCCCAGCCCAGTCACGCACGGGTGGGAGTGTGTTCCCGCCCTCTAACTGCTGAGAAGCCGCCGGGTACGATCGTCTCTCAGAACTCGGGGTGGGCTAACTAGCTGGTCCCTGCCTGGGGCTTCTCACGTGGCTCCAGTCCACAGCCACTCGCCCACCTGGCTGGCAGCTGGGGCCAGCTGGCAGCGTGAGCACGTCTGAGTGGCGTCTTCCAGCACCTTGAGCGACTCACCGTGTGGCAGCTGGGTCCCAAGGGGCCGTTCTGAGGCCCAGTAGACGCTTCAAGGCTCGCCGTGACCCGCCTCAGGGTCTCGAACACCACTTCTGCTCCCGCACTGGTCGGTCAGTCACCAGCCCAGACCCAGACGGAAGGAGGGCTGGCCCGCCCTCTGTGTGCATGCAGCCTCCTCCCGGGGGTTCCACAGGCCCCCGGCGTCAAGCACTGGGTCCCCCTCTTGAGGTGGCAGATGAATGACTTCAGTTTTTCCTGTAAGAACCTAGAAAAAGAAGAAGAAATTAAACTCAGAGTAAACAGAAGGGAGGAAGTAATAGAAATCAGTGTGGTAATAAATAAAAGGGGGACAAAGCAGTAAGAATCAGCAGCACATTAAGGGAACAACAGGCAATGAAGAGCCAGCCCACACACGGAGAGAAAATGCTCGCAAACGCTGTGACCGATGAGGGTGAGTCTCTAAATTCTACAAACAGCTCATGAGCGCTGAAGAATTGATGCTTTTGAACTGTGGTGTTGAAGACGACTCTTGAGAGTCCCTTGGACTGCAAGGAGATCCAACCAGGCCATCCTAAAGGAAATCAGTCCTGGATATTCACTGGGAGGGCTGATGCTGAAGCTGAAGCCCCAGCACTTTGGCCACCTGATGTGAATGAACAGCCAACTCACTGGAAAAGACCCTGATGCTGGGAAAGATTGAAGGCGGGAGGAGAAGGGGACGCCCGAGGATGAGGTGGTTGGATGGCATCACCGACTTGATGGACATGAGTTTGAGCACGCTCTGGGAGTTGGTGATGGACAGGGAGGCCTGGCGTGCTGCAGTCCATGGAGCCACAAAGAGTCGGACACGACTGAGCGACTGAACTGAACTGAACGTGACACCTAACGGCATCAAAACAGAACACCGTTAAAAAAACGGGCAGAAGGGCTCCCCGTGTGGCTCAGCGGTAAAGAACCCTCCTGCTATGCAGGCTTCAGTCCCGGCCCAGGAAGATCCCACACGCCACGGGGCAGCGGAGCCCATGCACCTCCACCACCGAGCCCGGGCTCCGGGGCCCGCGAACCTCAGCTGCGGGGCCCAGGCTGCGGCTCCTGGGGCCCGGGCTCTGAAACGAGGGGAGCAAGCACGGTGAGAAGCCCAGCACCACAGCCAGAGAGGAGCCCCCACGCGCTGCAGCTAGATGAAAACCCTGAAGTAATGAAGAACCAGCACAGCCAAAATAAATGATCAAAATTATTTCGCTGAAAAATGGGCAGAAGACCTAAGCAGACATTTCTCCAAAAAAGACACTTCCCAAGTGGCACTAGTGGTAAAGAATCTGCCCGCCAAAGCAGGAGACGCAAGAGATGCGGGTTCGATCCCTGGGTGGGGAAGATTCCCTGGAAAAGGAAATGGCAACCCACTCCAGCATTCTCGCCTGGAGAATCCCCTGGACAGAGGAGCCTGGCGGGCTACAGTCCATGGGGTCGTAAAAAAGTCAGACGCAACTTAGCAACCAAACCGCCACCATTACAAGCCCACGAGAGCTTACTTTCTCCTGAGCACCTGAGCCCCGCATCCTGGCCGGGACCACACCAAGCATTCTCGCCTGGAGAATCCCCTGGAGAGAGGAGCCTGGCGGGATACAGTCCATGGGGTCGTAAAAAAGTCAGACGCAACTTAGCAACCAAACCGTCACCATTACAAGCCCACGAGAGCTTACTTTCTCCTGAGCACCTGAGCCCCGCATCCTGGCCGGGACCACACCGGGGCCCCGGCCCCCAAGGGCAGTGGAACAGCAGGCACTTGTTGCCTGCAGAGCGGAAGGCCTCGGTCCACACGAGCCCCGAGCCCTGGCCGAAGTGGGCGCTGCCAGCAGTGGACACAGCCACACCACGCGGGCTCCCGGCACACCACGCGGGTCACGGCCCGTGACCCAGGTCAGCGTCGCGGATGGTGGCCCAGATCAGGCCATACCTCCCCTCCAGGTGCCCAGTGCAGGAGGGTCCGCCACCCTCAGCCGGCTTCCGTGTGTCCCGGGGGCAGACACCAGGCTGAAGCAGACCCCTACCTGAGGGGTAGGCAGGCCTCTGGGCAAGTCCCCCGGGCAGGAAGGATGCAGGAGAAACGGGACCGCTTGGCCCATCACAGCCCCCAGGGGCCCCCCGGGGGCCGGACGCCACTTGGACTCAGAGCAGTGCTCACGCCCTGCCTCTCAGGCCCCACAAGGGCCCTGGGTGGAACACAGCCGCTGCAGCCCTGCACCCAGGGCCTGGGCCCTCAGCCCAAAGCTGGGCTGCAGGCACGGCTGGCACTTTAGTATTCTGGCCAGTTAATCCTGGTGCCTGTCCTCACCTCGGCTGGTGCAGTCAGGACCCTGTGGGGGGAGGCGGCATAGCAGAAGGTCATCTCTCCAGTTGACTTCAGGGCCACCAAGGAGAGAAGCAGAGTCCTAGGGAAGCTCCCAGTCGCTCTCCCTCCCAGAGCATGGAGGCAAGCTGGCCAAGCCGGAGAGCCGCCTGCCCCTCCTCCAGGCAGCGGACGTCCCCTTAATGCACCAAGGATGGCTAGAGGGGGTGCCTGTCTCAGCGATCTTCGGGCTGTGTCTCCCTACCGGTGATTGTCATTTCCATTCTGCCTGCCCTGTGATGGAGAAGGATACAGTATGCTTATCCATCCTAGTCAAAGCTATGGTTTTTCCTGTGGTCATGTATGGATGTGAGAGTTGGACTGTGAAGAAGGCTGAGCGCCAAAGAATTGGTGCTTTTGAGCTGTGGTGTTGGAGAAGACTCTTGAGAGTCCCTTGGACTGCAAGGAGATCCAACCAGTCCATTCTGAAGGAGATCAGTCCTGAATATTCACTGGAAGGACTGATGGTAAAGCTGAAGCTCCAATAGTTTGGTCACCTGATTCAAAGAACTAACTCATTTTAAAAGACCCTGATGCTGGGAAAGATTGAAGGTGGGAAGAGAAGGGGATGACAGAGGATGAGATGGTTGGATGGCATCACCGACTCAATGGACATGAGTTTGAGTAAACCCCGGGAGTTGGCGATGGACAGGGGGCCTGGCGTGCTGCAGTCCATGGGGTCACAAAGAGTCAGACACGACTGAGCAACTGAACTCCCTACCTGAACACAGCACCTGGGCCTGGAGGCAGCTTGCCCAGGTCCAGGAAGTTCAGGTTGAACCGTAGCTGAAGATGCTGGACTGTTTCCTTACAGCTCATGACCTTAGGCACTCGGCCCTCAGGGACTCCAAAGAGGTGGGGGTTGGATGCCTGGAGCGCAGAGTGGCACCCCAGCCTCCTGCAGAAGCCACCCGCCTCCGCTGCGTGCAAGCCACCCTTCAAGATAGGCCGCCCCGTCCGCAGCTCTCAAAGGCCCCAGCACGGGGATGCCCACCGCTCAGCCCCTGGGTGGCCAGAGTCCCACCTGCACGGCAGCACAGGGGCCCGCCTTCCTCAGCGGAGCCCCGCAGCCGTGAGGGCCTGCTCGGCCCGCAGGGATCAGGGCACTGGGGCAGAAAGGCCCGTCCCTCTCTCCCAGGACCCCGGGGACGGAGGCGGCCAGCAGGTGCACGAGCCCCCCAGCCAGGTGCCTAGCAGCCTGGAGGAACGTGCCCCTTGCCCTCTGGCTTCCGGAGCTTCGGTGGGCTCCCCACCAGAGCGCAGAGGGTCGGAGGCGAGCCTCAGCTACAGGCCAGGCGGTGGGGTTGGCCTGGGGGTGGGGGCGGAGCGCCACGCTGCAGGTGGTCGTGAAGGTTAGAGGGCTGGGGCGTGAAAGGCAGCTGGGGAAGTGCCGCCTGGCCTTCGGAGAGGGCGCACAGCTCAAGAAGGTGCTCTGTGTAGGGTCATCATAACAGGGGGCGGGCGGAGGGTCACAGCCCAGGGACCCTGGGCTTCCACCCTGGGGGCTGCCTCGGGCGGGAGTGGGGCGTGGCTGGGAGAGGGGCGCGTCCCACCTGAGCTGCGCGGTGCTTACGCATCCACACGGGCAGCCCTGGCGGCCCCAAGACCCCAGTGCGCAGCCCAGAGCGAGGCCCGGCCCCAAGACCCCAGTGCGCAGCCCAGAGCGAGGCCCGTGCACCGCACCCCCCGGAGCAGCGAGCGAGGCCTCTCCCCTCCCGGCGGGCGGGGAGGTGGGGGCGTGGCCGCCTGCAGACACCCCTGCTTCCCGCCCCCGCCCAACGATGGGGGGGGGGGGCCGCCCTGCAGCAGAGACAGGGACTCAATCGATGGCTAGGCCTTCCAGGCAAGAACGCGCGGGAACTTCGTGGATGGCTGGACGGTGCTTCTTGTCCAGGATTTTCAAAACTTAAAAATCTGATTTCCTCTTCCATTCCAATTTGTGCCCTTAATTTCCACTTTCCCAAGTTTTCTCGTGCTGTGTTTTGATGGTATCACATCATTAGCAAAGTAAAAGGCTAACAAATGAACATCCAAGGACCACGTTCGGTGGAATCTCTGGAGTTGGGGCCTCGCCTTTGACACGCCTGGGGTCACCTCCCCTCAGGGGGCCCTGCTCGACAGAGCCAGCACCCTCAGTGGGCCTTCACGGGACATCCTCCCAGCCCAGGGCCCGCAGGGCACCCTCCCCGGGAGGAAGGGTCACAGCCGGGGAGGGGCCAGCACCGCCTGGCTCCTCGGCCCCTGAGCCGCCCAGGCACAGGCCAGCGTGCGGCCCTCGGGGGCAGGAGGCAGCCTCCCGCTCGACGGGGCCCCACCCTTCTACCCAGCGAGCGCATCCACCAGCCGGACATGTGAAGTGGAGCCGCCCGTGGTGAGACCCTGGCTGGGCTTCCCGCAGAGCGGGGGCCCCGTGGAGGCCAGGCTGGCGCCAGGGGCCAGGGTCGTGAGAGGCACGCCCTTCCGCCTACACGGAGGTATGCTGCTGAATGAATCCACGCTCCAGCGTGTCCTGAACAGACAGCAGGCTGGTCCAAACCCTTAAAAGCATGACTCTCAGAGGGTGTCCTTGGGAAGCAGCCGAAGGTGTGGCAGCAGCGTGATTGCAAGGACATCAGCGGCCGCTGAACGTGCAGCGGGGGCCGGCAGCGCACGAGCGGCCCTTTCTCGTGGGGACACAGGGACACAGAACGGGCACCAGTGCTGCTGGCGCTCACGCTCAGGTCTCGGCATCTCCGGAAAGTTCTCAGTGGATGTCAGCCAAGATGCTGAGGCATCCCTGTCTAGGGACGGACGGCATGTCTTTCATTCTCTCTTGCTTACATGAGGTTTTGAATGTGCATTATGTTCGAAGCAGAATAAGACCAATAAAGGTTACTTTCCAAAAGATTTGCCAGAGAACCAGTTTTACAAAGAGGAGCTGGGTTGTCAGAGGAGTGTGGAGAAGACGAGGGGTTTCTAGAGAAGTCAGGCGCCTGTCAGCAGGCCCCTCTGTGCCGCAGCCCCAGCGCCTCCCAAACCGCAGCCTGCGCCGTGCACGGAGCCGCAGCCCAGCTCAGACCTCGGGGGCGCGTGGACCTGCAGCAGCCTCAGTGGGGCCCCCAGGCTCTACTCACAAGGTGCCTGCCTAATCAGCACCCCAGGTGGACTGAGAGGGCTGGGAGCCCGCGGGGAAGAGCTCACACTCCGCTCTGGAGGGGCTGTAACCAGAATGCCGGGGGCAGGAGAAGGGAGAGGCATGCAGAGAAGGGCAGGGGCATCCTTCCTGAACTCCCCACCCTCTCTGACTGCTGGGCTGGCACCCTTACTCTGTTCAGGCCTCACCCCACTTCCTGCCAGCTCACTTTCCTCCAGCCCAAGGACCTTCCCTCCCTGCACACCTTCTCCCACTCGCAGGACCCCCCCATGTCCAGCACTCACCATGAAGCCAGGCTGGCCCACTCTCCGGGCCAGCAGGCAGGCCTTGAACATGCACAGGGGAGCAAGGTGGGCTCAGACACCCAGGAAACCCCCATGTGCCCCCAAAGCTCTGCGAGGGGCTGCCTTAGGACCTGGTGACGTGCCCTCCTCACTGCGCCCGAGGCTCTGCCCAGTCCCTCTGGGCGTCAGCCTGACCATCTTCCTCATCAGAGCTCCCATCCAAGAGAGACCTTCCTGTCCACGTTCTCCAGCACCACAGCCCCTGAGATCACAGCAGCATCTCTTACAGCCCAAGGGTGGGGCACAGGGGAAGGGCCGGGAGGTGGGAGGCAGCAGATAGAGACTCCAAGAGCCCAGCGCCAGTGGTGGCCACCGCAGGCTGGCCAGACCCTGAAGCTAAACACGGAGGGCAGGCGGGAATCAGTGGCAGGCTGGCCAGACCCTGAAGCTAAACACGGAGGGCAGGCGGGAAGCAGTGGCAGGCTGGCCAGACCCTGAAGCTAAACACGGAGGGCAGGCGGGAAGCAGTGGCAGGCTGGCCAGACCCTGAAGCTAAACACGGAGGGCAGGCGGGAAGCAGTGGCAGGCTGGCCAGACCCTGAAGCTAAACACGGAGGGCAGGCGGGAAGCAGTGGCAGGCTGGCCAGACCCTGAAGCTAAACACGGAGGGCAGGCGGGAAGCAGTGGCAGGCTGGCCAGACCCTGAAGCTAAACACGGAGGGCAGGCGGGAAGCAGTGGCAGGCTGGCCAGACCCTGAAGCTAAACACGGAGGGCAGGCGGGAAGCAGTGGCAGGCTGGCCAGACCCTGAAGCTAAACACGGAGGGCAGGCGGGAAGCAGTGGCAGGCTGGCCAGACCCTGAAGCTAAACACGGAGGGCAGGCGGGAAGCAGTGGCAGGCTGGCCAGACCCTGAAGCTAAACACGGAGGGCAGGCGGGAAGCAGTGGCAGGCTGGCCAGACCCTGAAGCTAAACACGGAGGGCAGGCGGGAAGCAGTGGCAGGCTGGCCAGACCCTGAAGCTAAACACGGAGGGCAGGCGGGAAGCAGTGGCAGGCTGGCCAGACCCTGAAGCTAAACACGGAGGGCAGGCGGGAAGCAGTGGCAGGCTGGCCAGACCCTGAAGCTAAACACGGAGGGCAGGCGGGAAGCAGTGGCAGGCTGGCCAGACCCTGAAGCTAAACACGGAGGGCAGGCGGGAAGCAGTGGCAGGCTGGCCAGACCCTGAAGCTAAACACGGAGGGCAGGCGGGAAGCAGTGGCAGGCTGGCCAGACCCTGAAGCTAAACACGGAGGGCAGGCGGGAAGCAGTGGCAGGCTGGCCAGACCCTGAAGCTAAACACGGAGGGCAGGCGGGAAGCAGTGGCAGGCTGGCCAGACCCTGAAGCTAAACACGGAGGGCAGGCGGGAAGCAGTGGCAGGCTGGCCAGACCCTGAAGCTAAACACGGAGGGCAGGCGGGAAGCAGTGGCAGGCTGGCCAGACCCTGAAGCTAAACACGGAGGGCAGGCGGGAAGCAGTGGCAGGCTGGCCAGACCCTGAAGCTAAACACGGAGGGCAGGCGGGAAGCAGTGGCAGGCTGGCCAGACCCTGAAGCTAAACACGGAGGGCAGGCGGGAAGCAGTGGCAGGCTGGCCAGACCCTGAAGCTAAACACGGAGGGCAGGCGGGAAGCAGTGGCAGGCTGGCCAGACCCTGAAGCTAAACACGGAGGGCAGGCGGGAAGCAGTGGCAGGCTGGCCAGACCCTGAAGCTAAACACGGAGGGCAGGCGGGAAGCAGTGGCAGGCTGGCCAGACCCTGAAGCTAAACACGGAGGGCAGGCGGGAAGCAGTGGCAGGCTGGCCAGACCCTGAAGCTAAACACGGAGGGCAGGCGGGAAGCAGTGGCAGGCTGGCCAGACCCTGAAGCTAAACACGGAGGGCAGGCGGGAAGCAGTGGCAGGCTGGCCAGACCCTGAAGCTAAACACGGAGGGCAGGCGGGAAGCAGTGGCAGGCTGGCCAGACCCTGAAGCTAAACACGGAGGGCAGGCGGGAAGCAGTGGCAGGCTGGCCAGACCCTGAAGCTAAACACGGAGGGCAGGCGGGAAGCAGTGGCAGGCTGGCCAGATCCTGCAGGAGAAGTAAGCCTGGTCCTTCCCAGGGTGCTGAGGTGGGAGGTGGGAGTCCAGAAAGGTCTACACATGGGGGAGGGGCCTGGTCCTTTGCAAACTGATACCAGACCCGCACAGGGAAAAACACACAGGGCAACTAGTTTCCCAAAGAGGGTGTGCTCAGGGAGCTGTGGTCACAGAGGCTTGGTGGGGGCATCAGGGCTGGACATGCGTGAACACTGGGGACCCTGGCACAACACCTGAGCCAGGCCAAGCAACGTCCGCAGAGGAAAGGAGGGGTGGCCCGGAGCTGGTTCATCAGGGACCCTGCGCGCACACACACACGCACGCACGCACACACGCACGCACGCACACATGCACGCATGCACACACGCATGCACGACTCAGGAGAACCATGAGGGCAAGCGTCCATGACAGCTAAAGACCCTCAGAGCCCACCCCAGACCAGGGCGAGGCAGAGAGGGGGCCAGAAACAGACCCCAGGCTGTGGTGGGCGTCCGAGTGACCGAGGTGGATTACGGATGAGACATTTAATAAAGCTCTTTAGGGAACAAGGAGGACGAAAGGCCCAGGCACACTGCCCCCTCCCTCGCCCTGGTCTCGCTGGCATCCCCCGGAGCCGGCTCGTGGTCAGTACGCCCCCGGGCACAGGCCGCTGGGGTCTTCCTTCCCAGCCTGAGATGCGCGGAGGCCCGGGCTCTGAAGAGCCCCGCCTGCGTTGAAAGAGAAAGACACCCTCAGCAGTTCCGCAGAGACCCGGCACTCCTGGGCCCCGGCTTCCTGCTCACCACGAGGCCAGAGGGCAAGGCGGGGCGGGGCGGGGGCCAGGCGGCCGCTGGAGCGCCTCCCCCCGAAGCCTGCTCGGCCCTACAGCGGCGGCCGCGCGAAGGGAGCCCGGAGAGAAGCCCAGGCCCCTCCCCAAACCCCGAGCCTGTCCCTGGGAAGGTTCTAGTCTAAGGGACAACTCGGAGGGGAAACCGAGCGTCCGGCACCCAGCCAGCGGCGGGAGTGAGACACACCCGCGTGGAGGAACCCCGGGCTTTAGATGTAGGGGCTGGCCGGCGCGGAGCCCTGGGCGTGGCGCCAGGAGAGCAGCAAGAGCGGCCCGGCCGCCGCGGCGCAGAGCTGCACACCCGCGGCGCTCAGCGGCGGCCGCTCCTCCGCGGCGCCCTCCTCGGGCTCGGGCTCCGCCGCGTCGTCATACGCCTCCTCCAGCGCCGCGGCCGCTCCAGCAGCGTCGTCCACCTCCCGCGCAGCAGCTGCTCCAATGTCCTCATAAACACCTGAGGGCAGGCGCCCCGCCGGTCCAGAACCTGCAGCGGTCACACCAGCGCCCTTCAGCTGAGACACCCCGAGCGGTCACGCCCGCCCGCGGGCCCTGCGGGACGGACCCGGGCTCCTCTGCTGCAGACCCCGCCAGCGGCCACGCGCTCCCCAGGCACAGCGTGGGGGAGCCGTCCCCAGCTGCATGGAGGACGGAGGGGTCCAGATGCCCCTGGCCCCTCCGTCCCACCCACGCAGCCCTGGGACCGTGGATTGCCCCGTCTGGCCCCTCTCAGAAGTGGGGCAGGGCCCAGCGTCTCCAGCCACCAACCACGCATGGATTCACTTCGCAGGAAGTTGCCACAAGCTGTGGCGGAGGGGCAGGGACAGACAGATCCTGCGATGGGCTAGGGTCTCAAAGCACCCGCCCAGCCTCCCCACCCCCGGAGATGTGTATAAGAGACAGGAAGCTAAACACGGAGGGCAGGCGGGAAGCAGTGGCAGGCCGGCCAGACCCTGAAGCTAAACACGGAGGGCAGGCGGGAAAGCTTCCTGCCTGCCTGGCCCAGGGCACCTGCAGAGACGAGCGTCTCCAGCACGGCCCTCCTGGGCTCCTGACCTCCACCCACCAGCCAGGCGGATGCGGGAGAGTCCACAGCACCTATGAGGCTGAGCCCCATGCAGGGCCCCTCGGGGTGGGGCAGGGCCCCTCGGGGTGGGGCAGAGTCCCATGCAGGGCCCCTCGGGGTGGGGCAGAGCCCTCTGGGTGCGGCCCCTCCAGTTGGGTTGAGGCAGGAGTGCCGGAGCTGAGGCCTGAGGAAGTGCTCACCTACCCGATGCTGAACGTAGGGTGACGGCCCCTCTGTCACCTGCAGGAGAAGTGGGTGGGATTCAAGTGGGAGCCTGGACTGTGGCCAGCCAATCTCCCGGAGCAGCACCCCAGCCCCCTCAGGCTGAAACAGAGCTCATGGAGACCTCGGCCCCAGCGTCCAAGGGACCAGCACGGAGCAGCCTCAGGGCTCGATTCTGCAGCACCCAGGGCTGAGGGGGCCTCCAAAGGAACCCACCAGGCACTCCATCCCCAGACCCTAGGAAGGCCTCACCTACCCATCCACCCCATGGAGGGGGCAGACGGAGCACCCCCAGACCACTCACCCCACGGAGGGCCAGGCGGAGACCTCCTGGGACCACTTACCCTACAGAGGGGCGGGCGGAGCCCATCGGGACCACTCACCCCATGGAGGGGCAGACGGAGCCCCCCTGGACCAATCACCCCATGGAGGGGCAGGCAGAGCCCCCCAGGATCATTCACCCCATGGAGGGGCAGACGGAGCCCCCGGGACCACTCGCCCCATGGAGGGGCAGGCGGAGCCCCCCGGGACCACTCACCCGCACAGCGCACGCCCGCGTCCTCCTTGTGCCCGCAGTCCCCGCGGCCCCATGGCTCCGCCGGGCAGCCCCACAGGGAGGCCTCGCTGCCCCGGCACCCCACCTCATCCAGCCACACGGGCCCCGAGCCTGGTCCGAAGGCGGCCCCCGCCAGGGCGTCCACAGCCCGGCCGCACCCCAGCTGCCGGCACACGACCTCGGCGTCCGCCAGGTCCCAGGAGTCATCGCACACCGTGCCCCAGGAGCCAGCGCGCCAGAGCTCCACGCGGCCCGAGCAGCGGTCCTCACCCCCGCGCACGCGCAGCTCGCCCTCCTCTGCAAGAGGGGCCTGGCGTCACCGGGGGGCAGGACCCGGCTGCGAGAGGATGGGGAGCCGGTTGCGGGGCGGGAGGGTACCTGGGCAGCTGCCCATCGAGGAGCAATTGAGGGCCTCCCCGGAATCCTGCGTCGTCCTCCCTGATGATCCTGTTGGATTTAAATAGCGGTTCACCAGGTGTAAATGCTCAGAGAAGCGTCACAACAGAACCTGTGGAGCCAGGTGAGCCCACCACCCCCAGACAGGGGTGAATGGCAGCCCCTGTGGGTGACCTGTCAGGACGCTGAAGCTGCCTCGAGGGCCCCCAGAGTCTGCCCACCTGCAGTCGGTGGCAGGGCCTACCTGCACAGGTGATCCAGACCTCCTCCCCACGGGTGCAAGAGTGCGGGTGCCAGGGGGCTGAGGGGCACTGCCACAGCGTGGAGTTGCGCAGCCGGCGGCACTGGATGTGGTCCACCCAGGAGGTGCCCAGGCTCGTGTGCACCGGCCGGTTCTCCAGCCAGCCCCGCTCCCCACAGCCCAGCTGCTGGCAGATGATGGACAAGGAGGCGTCCTTCAGGGCGTTACTGCACACGGCCCCCCACGTTCCGTTGTGGAACACGTCCAGCCACCCAGCACAGGGCCCGGCGCCACCTCGCAGCCTCAGGGCCACCGACTCTGGAAGACAAGCCGACTCTCTGAAGGAGGAGGCCAACACCAGGGCCTCCAGCACCAAGACCCAGGCCAAGCCAGGGCTTCTGCCAGCCAGCTCACACCCGCCCCCATCCCCACCCGTCCCCACCCACAGGCGGGAGCAGCTGCCCACAGGCAGCCAGCTCAAGCCCCAGCCCTAGGACTGCTCTCCCTGGTAGCTCAACAGCCTGCAGAAACCTGTCCCTGGAAATCGCTCAAACACAGAATAACCCTTTAAACAACTGGAGACATTCAACAAGAAAGGAATTGGCCCGATCTCCGAGCTTGTCACTGGCCCTGGCTGGTCAGCGCCCAAGTAGTGTCTCGTCCCCCTGGAGCGGCGAAAGCCCAGGAACAGGGGTGTGTTAAGCCGCCTATAATATATCCACATAGTGGAGCAGGACACAGCCCTCTAAAAGTAAGTCAAAAGGGCCCGTAATACGTCAAAAACACATGCGTGGGGATAACCCGAGGAATTGCGACATGAAGTGCATCTGACAGGGTCGGTACGCAGTAAAGTAAGCTTAGAAAATGAACGGTGGGATAACACCTATGACAGAATAGAAGCGGCCACTCGCATCCCCGCCTGTCCCTGCCCCCCCACCGAGTCTACTCCCAGCCTTGGATCTGGGCTGACCTCTGACCTTCCACCAACCAAATGCACGGGGCGAGAGGGACCGGTGCCCGCTCCACGCCTGGGCCTCACGCGCGCCTGCCTGCCTCTGGTCTCCCCTGGGAACCCCGCTGCTGCCAGGCGCAATCGGGACAGCCGAGTGCCCACCCCTGCCAACAGCCAGGCCCCCTGCAGCGGCCAGTCCCCCAGCGAGCACCTGCAGCTGCCGGAGGAGCCCAGAGCACAGAGGAAGGAAGCGCGTCCTGCTGAAAACACGGTGGGAGTTAAGCCTGCCTCCACGGACAGAAAGCCCAGAAGCGCCAGCGGAGCCAAGTGTGGAGTGGACGGCGCCTCGAGCCCCCTCCCGGGGAGCAGAGCCCCCACCCCGCCAGACGAGTGAAAGCACGGGGAGCCAGGACAGCGGGCCTGCTACTTGAAAAGCGACGATGCTGAAGCAGAAGCGGCATCTGAGACGCCCAGGAGAGGCGGAGAAACCGCTCCTGAAGCACAGAGAGGCACCAGAAGCCACCGGAAGAGGCCAAGAGGCCACGCGGGGCGCCCCCCCACCCCCACGGGATGCCCGGAGACACCAGAGGAGGGAGGGGGCCCAGCGGCCCCAGCATATGGCAAAGCCCCACTACTGAGAACCATCGCTCCCAGGCTAGATGCACAGAAAAAGCCTCAGGGACGGTGGGGCCGCAAGCAGTCTTCCCACCACGCCTCAGCGACACTCTGGAAAGCAGCCGTCCAGCACAGACCCGTGGATCAAACCCAAGAATCCAAGACAGGGACGCCTCACGTACAAACGCGAGGCGGGCTTCCGGCAGCAGCGGAGCAAGGCCCCCAGGGCAGCCGCACAGCCAGCAGCCCCTCCCGCCCGCCCCCCACCCAGGGGCCAAGAAGGGGGGCATCGGCCGCGCAGCGTCACGGCAGCGAGAGGGCACTGCGGGGAATCCAAGACAGGGACGCCTCACGTACAAACGCGAGGCGGGCTTCCGGCAGCAGCGGAGCAAGGCCCCCAGGGCAGCCGCACAGCCAGCAGCCCCTCCCGCCCGGCCCCCACCCAGGGGCCAAGAAGGGGGGCATCGGCCGCGCAGCGTCACGGCAGCGAGAGGGCACTGCGGGGTCACGTGTGGAGTTCTCCAAACCGGCCGAGAACAGCCCTGGACGTTTCCGGGCGGCCCCAGGACAGCACTGGCCATCACATTACGCACGAACACAGCGAGACCCCTGCAGACCCAGCGGCCCTGGGAGGGCGCTCGGGTCTCAGCACCCACCTGAGCAGAGGGCACCGGCGTCCTCCTTGTGGCCGCAGTCGTGTCGGCCCCAGCCCCGCGACGGGCACCGCCACAGCGCGGCCTCGTGGCCCTCACAGGCCAGCTCGTCCATCCAGATGCGCCCGGCCCCGGCCCCGAAGTGCGCGGCCCCCGGGGCGCCGAGCGCGTGCCCGCAGCCCAGCTGCCGGCAGACCACCTGGGCGTCCCGCAGGTCCCAGCCGTCGTCACACACGGTGCCCCACTCGCCCGCGTGGAGCAGCTCCACGCGCCCCGCGCAGCGGCCCGGCCCCGCGGCCAGGCGCACCTGGAGGCTCCCTGCGGACGGAGAGGCGCGGTCAGGGCGGGGCGCGGGGCCGCGGGCGGGCGTCCCGGGGGCTGGG
>SJYT01015210.1:494297-559512 GCA_006410635.1 Cephalophus harveyi | reverse complement strand
TACAGAGGCACAGTGTGCTGCTTTTTAACACCAGCCGGCGCCCCTCCCGCCAGCCGACCTCACTGCGCTTCAGAGCCCAGCCCCCCGCCCTTCACGCGCTCCAGCATCACCAACCAGACCCCACGCCACCCAGCATGTCCCTGTCCGGCTTTCTGTCGCCTCCTGTCACCCGGGATCAACCTGCACAGTGAGCTTTCCTGCCATCAGCCCCGGGGCACTGCACGGGGCCACCCTCCCCGCTTCCCCAGCCTCAAGACACACTCACATGGGTCTGCACACAGCTGCCCAGCCTTCTCTCACACGCATCCCTGCCTGTACTCGCCATTCACACTCTCCGCGGCGCCCCCACCCCAGCCTCTCGTGCTGCCTCCCGCAGGACACCTGTCCACAGTTCCTGCCGTGACTCAGCCTCTTGGCTTCTGGACCCAGCAGCCCCCACCCCCAGCCCTGTCTCTTATACACATCTCGCGCGGGCGCCGCCGCCTCGTAGGCGCGCTCCGCCGCCCCGCAACACCTGTCCACAGTTCCTGCCGTGACTCAGCCTCTTGGCTTCTGGACCCAGCAGCCCCCAGCCCCAGCCCCACCCTGATGTGGCGTCTCTCCGGGGCTGGCTCTCCTCCGTGGCCCAGCACCAAACCACGCTCGCCGTCGCGGCCGGGAGCCCCCTGCTCCCCTACGCCCACCCCCCACCTGCCTGCCTCGAGGGAAGGAGGCGGGCAGCCCCCTGCAGAACCCCTCAGCGGCCCGTCCGTCTGGGTCGCGGGGGCCGGACGCCAGCCGTGCCCCTCACTCCGTCTGGACTCTGGCCAGCCCTGCGCCCTGGACTCTCAGTGGCGGGGCCGGGGGCCCTGGGCTTTCCCCGGGGGGAGCCTGCTCAGCCAGCGCAGGGACCAGCGTCTCTGGGTGTCTGCACTGCACAGACCCATGTGTCTTCTGCCCCAGGACATGCCCCCACTTGGGCTGAGCAAGACCCCAGCAGACAGCTGGTCACAACAGGGGACCCTCACACCCCAGGGCCTCAGCCTCTGTGAGGCAGAGCCTCCAGAAGTTTCCATGGACGGAGGAAGGAAACTCTTACCAGTGGGGGCGGCCCTGGCCCTGAGGAGGACGCCAAGCCCCAAGGCCCAGAGAGCCGCCCTCATGGTCCGCAGCGGCGCGCCTCGTCAGCTCCCGCGGCTCAGCCCGCGCAGAGGCGGGGATCTCAGTCCAGGGCAACACCCAGCAGCAGAGCCATCAGCGGCCCCTCAGGACCAGTGCTACCGTGCGGGCCTTTGCAGAGCGTATCAGTGGCTCCGTCTCGCCATCTGTGGGCAGAGCAGCCAATGGCCTGGCGGCCTTGAGCTGCACAGGCCCGGCCTCGGGTTTCCTCCTCTGCTGATACGCTCAGGCAGGTGGTCCAATGGGCTCACAGCCACAGCGGCAGCCAAGCCCTGCCCTCCACCCGGGCTTGGGCTCCCCATCGGGGGGGTGACACAGTGACCCCAGATGCCACGGGGACCAGCAGGGACACAGGAGGCGCCCCAAAGCACAGAACAAGAGACCCACCACAGCCCGGCAAGGGCTCTGAGCCCTAAACTGTCACTGGGACCGAGGCCACAAAAGAAGTCTGGAACCTACACGTCGAGTCCAAACAGAACGGCCGCCCGCTGAAATAGATTTAAACAGAAGCAGGAGTGTCTGACATCACAGCCAACATGCCTGGGGTACAGCTGAAAATCACTCCCCATGAGAAGCGCCAGGGAAACCACAGCTGATGGGGAGAGACAATCAGCTGCCAACACCGTCAAAACTGCCTGATGAGGACTTTCAGTCACCATAAAGATGCTTCTATTATAAACTGCAAATCCTTTTTAAACAAATGAAAAAAATTCCAGCAAAGAAAAAGAAGTTATAAAAATGAAACTGGAACATTCGTGCTTCGCGGTCAGAATGTAAAACGGTGCAACCGCTGTGGGCAACAATCTGGCAGTTCTTCCAAATGTTAAACACAGAGGCTCCCTCGGGCTTCCCTGGTGGCTCAGATGGTAAAGAATCGGCCTGCAACGTGGGAGACCTGGGTGCGATCCCTGGGCTGGGAAGATCCCCTGGAGGAGGGCATGGCAACCCACTCCAGTGTTCTTGCCTGGAGAATCCCCATGGACAGAGGAGCCTGGTGGGCCACAGTCCATGGGGTCGCAAAGAGTTGGACATGACTAAGCTACNGGAGACCTGGGTGCGATCCCTGGGCTGGGAAGATCCCCTGGAGGAGGGCATGGCAACCCACTCCAGTGTTCTTGCCTGGAGAATCCCCATGGACAGAGGAGCCTGGTGGGCCACAGTCCATGGGGTCGCAAAGAGTTGGACATGACTAAGCTACTAAGCACAGCGCACGGTGGTTCCCTATGACCCAGAAAGCCTGTGTATCAAACAGAAATGAAGTCATGTCCAAGATAGGCAACAAGGCTATATCGTGCAAATAAGGGAATTACAGGCATTACAAAGCAGTAATCATTTAAATGGAGTATAATCTGTAAAAATACTGAAACTCTGCTGTACAACTGAAGGCTCAGATGATAAAGAATCTGCCTGCAATGCAGGAGACCTGGGTTCGATCCCTGGGTTGGGAAGATCCGCTGGAGAAGGAAATGGCTACCCACGCCAGTATTCTTGCCTGGAGAATCCCATGACAGAGGAGCCGGCAGGCTACAACCTGTGGGGTCACAAAGAGTCAGACGTCACTGAGTGACTAACAGATATACCTGAGACTAATACAAAACTGCAGGTCAGTTACACTTGAATATTTTAAAGATATGTTCACATTAAAGCCTGTGCGTAAATGTTCACAGTAGCATTATTCGTTTAGAAAAAATAGAAACAACCCAATGCACTCCAGTCAATGAGCAGATAAACAAGCTGTCACATATCTGCACCACGAAACATTCAGCTCAGCTCAGTTGCTCACTCATGTCCGATACTTTGTGACCCCATGGACTGCCGCGCACCAGGCTTCCCTGTCCATCACCAACTCCCAGAGCTTGCTCAAACGCAAGTCCATCGAGTCGGTGATCCCATCCGACCATCTCATCCTCTGGAGTCCCCTTCTCCGCCTGCCTTCAGTCTTGCCCAGCATCAGGGTCTTAACCAATGAGTCAACTCGTCACATTAGGTAAGCAAGGATTAGAGTTTCAGCTTCAGTATCAGGGCTTCCAAAGACTGGTTTCCTTTAGGATGGACTTGTTGGATCTCCTTGCAGTCCAAGGGACTCTCAAAAGTCTTCTCCCATACCGCAGCTCAAAAGCATCAATTCTTCAGCTCAGCTTTCTTTATGGTCCAATTCTCACATCCAAACATGACTACTGTAAAAACCATAGCTTTGACTAGACAAAGCTGTCTAGTCAAAGTAATGTTTATCGGCAAAGTAACCTCTCTGCTTTTTAATATGCTGTCTAGGTTAGTCATAGCTTTTCTTCCAAGGAGCAAGCGTCTTTTAATTTCATGGCTGCAGTCANTAAAAACCATAGCTTTGACTAGACAAAGCTGTCTAGTCAAAGTAATGTTTATCGGCAAAGTAACCTCTCTGCTTTTTAATATGCTGTCTAGGTTAGTCATAGCTTTTCTTCCAAGGAGCAAGCGTCTTTTAATTTCATGGCTGCAGTCAACATCTGCAGTGATTTTGGAGCCCAAGAAAATTAAGTCTCTCACTGTTTCCATTGTGTCCCCATGTATTTGCCATAAGTGATGGGACAAGATGCCATGATCTTAGCTTTTTGAAGGTTGAGTTTTAAGCCAGCTTTTAAACTCTCCTCTTTCACTTTCATCAAGAGGCTCTTTAGTTCTTCTTCATTTTCAGCCATAAGGGTGGTGTCATCTGCATGTCTAAGATTATTGGTATTTCTCCCAGCAATCTTGATTCCAGCTTGTGCTTCATCCAGCCTGGCATTTCCCATGATGTACTCTGTATATAAGTTAAATAAGCAGGGTGACAATATACAGCCTTGTACTCCTTTCCTGATTTGGAACCAGTCTGTTGTTCCATGTCCACTTCTAACTGTTGCTTCCTGACCTGCATATAGGTTTCTCAAGAGGCAGGTCAGGTGGTCTGGTATTCCCATCTCTTTCAGAATTTTCCACAGTTAGTTGTGATCCACACAGTCAAAGGCTTTGGCATAGTCAATAAAGCAGAAGTAGATGTTTTCCTGGAACTCTCTTGCATTTTCTATGATTCAATGGATGTTGGCAATTTGATCTCTGGTTCCTCTGCCTTTTCTAAATCCAGCTTGAACATCTGAAAGTTCACTGTACTATTGAAGCCTGGCTTGGAGAATTTTGAGCATTCCTTTTCTAGTGTGTGAGATGAGTGCAACTGTGCGGTAGTTTGAACATTCTTTGTCATTGCCTTTCTTTGGGATTGGAATGAACACTGACCTTTTCCAGTCCTGTGGCCACTGCTGAGTTTTCCAGATTTGCTGGTGTATTGAGTGCAATACTTTCACAGCATCACCTTTTAGGATTTAAAATAGCTCAACTGGAATTCCATCATCTCCACTAGCTTTGTTTGAGTGGGCTTCCTAAGGCCCACCTGACTTCGCATTCCAGGATGTCTGGCTCTAGGTGAGTGATCACACCATCACGGTTATCTGGGTCATGAAGATCTTTATATACTTCTTCTGTGTGTTCTTGCCACCTCTTCTTAATATCTTCTGCTTCTGTTGGGTCCAGACCATTTCTGTCCTTTACTAAGCCCATCTTTGCATGAAGGGTTCCCATGGTATCTGTAATTTTCTTAAAGAGATCCTAGTCTTTCCCATTCTGCTGTTTTCCTCTATCTCTGCATTGATCACTGAGGAAGGCTTTCTTATCACTCCTTGCTGCTCTTTGGAGCTCTGCATTCAGATGGGAGCATCTCCCTTTCCTCCTCGCCTTCAGCTTCTCTTCTTTTCTCAGCTATTCGTAATGGCCTTCTTCTTCTTGGGGATGGTCTTGATCCCTGCCTGCTGTACGATATCATGAACCTCCATCCATAGTTCTTCAGGCACTCTGTCTGTCAGATCTAATGTTATGCATCTATTTGTCACTTCCACTGTATAATCATAAGGGATTTGATTTAGGTCATACCTGAACGCTCTAGTGGTTTTCCCTATTTTCTTCAATTTAAGTCTGACTTTGGCAATAAGGAGTTCATGATCTGAGCCACAGTCAGCTCCCGGTCTTGTTTTTGCTGACAAGACCTTGTATAGAGCTTCTCCATCTTTGGCTGCAAAGAATATAATCAATCTGATTTTGGTATTGACCATCTGGTGATGTCCATGTGTAGAGTCTTCTCTTGTGTTGTTGGAAGAGGGTGTTTGTTATGACCAGTGTGTTCTCTTGGCAAAACTCTGTTAGCCTTTGCCCTGCTTCATTTTGTACCCCAAGACCAAACTTGCCTATTACTCCAGGCATCTCTTGACTTCCTACTTTTGCATTCCAGTCCCTTAAAATGAAAAGGACATCTTTTGGGGGTGTTAGTTCTAGAAGGTCTTGTAGGTCCTCATAGAACCATTTAGCTTCAGCTTCTTCAGCATTACTGGTTGGGGCATAGACTTGGATTACTGTGATATTGAATGGCTTGCCTTGGAAATGAACAGAGATCATTCTGTCGTTTTTAAGATTGCACCCAAATACTGCATTTCGGACTCTTTTGTTGACTATGAGAGCTATTCCATTTCTTCTAAAGGATTCTTACCCACAGTAGTAGATAAAATGGTCATTTGAGTTAAATCGTCCATTCCAGCCCCTTTTAGCTCACTGACTCCTAAAACATCGACATTCACTCTTGCCATCCCCCGTTTGACCACTTCCAATTTACCTTGATTCATGGACCTAACATTCCAGGTTCCTATGCAATATTGCTCTTTACAGCATCGGACTTTGCCTCCATCACCCATCACATCCACAGCTGGGTGTTGTTTTCGCTTTGGCTCCGTCTCTTCATTCTTCCTGGAGTTATTTCTCCACTGATCTCCAGTAGCATACTGGGCACCTACCAACCTGGGGAGTTCATCTTTCAGTGTCCTAACTTTCTGCCTTTTCATACTGTTCATGGGGTTCTCAAGGCAAGAATACTGAAGTGGTTTGCCATTCCCTCCTCCAGTGGCCCACATTTTGTCAGAACTCTCCACCATGACCCGTCCTGGATGGCCCTACACGGCATGACTCATAGTTTCATTGAGTTAGACAAGGCTGTGGTCCATGTGATCATTTTGATTAGTTTTCTGTGATTGTGGTTTTCATTCTGTCGGCCCTCTGAGGGATAAGGATAAGAGGCTTATGGAAGCTTCCTGATGGGAGAGCCTGACTGTGGGGGAAACTGGGTCTTGTTCTAACGGAACAAGATATTCCCATGAAATATGAGTCAGCCACTAAGAGGCATGAAGTACTGACAGATACCACAGTGGGATGAACCCTGAAAGCCTCGTGCTGGTGAAAGAAGTCAGCCACAAACGCCTGCAAGCACGGTTTCATTTATATGAAGTGTCCAAAATGGGCAGGTCCGTAACATAGAAAATGGATTGGCGGTTGCCAGGGGCTGGAAGAAGGAGGAAATGGAAAACGGCCACTGACAGGATCTCCTTTGGGGCGATCATGGAATTTTTCTGAAATTAGCCAGCGGTGACTGTTGGATGAATCCACTGAAAGCCACTGGGGACACACTCTCGAGGAGGCGTTCGTGGCCTGTGAGCCGTGTCGCAATGAGCTGTCAGGCTTTCTAAAGACCCAAATGGAAATTATAGAATGGGAAATACAGTAAGGGAATTTTTTAGAAAACTCATTTAGTGGACTCAATAGTAGAATGGACATGACAAATGATAGCATCAGTGAACCTGAAGAAAAAATAGCATTTACTCCGTGTAAACAACAGAAAAAAATAGGAAAAAGTTAGCAGAGCCTCAGAGACCTCTGGGACAATAACTAAAGATCTTACATTGCTATCATTGGAGATCTGGGGAGGAGAGAAAAGAATGTCAGACTAAAAAAGAATTTGAAGGTATAATGGCTGAAAACTTCCCAAATTTCATAGAGGATGTAAAGTTACAGATTCAAGAAACTGAGTAAACCTCAAGGAGAATAAACTGAAAGAAATTTACATGAAAACAGATAATAATTAAACATGTGAAATCTAAGGACAAAGAAAAAGCCCTGAAAGGGCCAGCAGGACCCTCAGCAGGACCACCTTAAATAAGCAATAATGGCCACAGAGACCCTCCAGGCCGAGGAGCCGGTGACAGCAAGACGGCCTTTCTGAAAGGGAAGAGCAGTTAGACAGGTAAACGCAGAAATGAACGCCATGGACTTCCACTCTGGGGGTTTCTTTAATCACACGTTACGACTGAGGCAGACGTTGTAACATCTGAAGTGGTGCTCAGTGTACACAGAAGCCCATACACAGAGCAGGACATTTCACCACTTCCAGTGAAATACAGAAGCTTTACTTGCGTTTAGGGTCCTTTACCCTCCCCGTTTACCCTCCCTGGGCTTCCCTTGTGGCTCAGCTGGTAAAGAACCCTCCTGCAATTCAGGAGACCTGGATTCGATCCCTGAAGGGAAAGACTACCCACTCCAGTATTCTGGCCTGCAGAATTCCATGGACAGTCCATGGGGTTGCAAAGAGTTGGACACAACTGAGCGACTTTCACTTTCACCCTCCCAATTTAAAAATACAATTTCCTAAGTATTTGATCTGAATATATGTGCTTCACCTGTAAGTGGTGATGAGTTACTTATGTGTCCAATAGCTAGAGCAACTAATAAGAAAATTATACAAACCTCAGGGGGATCAGTCAAGATGGTGAGTGAGAGGAGGTGGAGCTCAGCTGCTCCCAGGGACACACCGAAAATGCATCTCCGTGTCCAGCAGTTATCCCTGGAAACTGGCAGAAGGGCCCTGCACAACCAAAGCTGTAAGAAAGATGCATATGTCAGCCATGCATTTTTTCTGATCACAACTGTGTGAAACTAGAACCCAATCACAGAAACAAAAAGAAAAAAAATATGTGGAGACTAAACACCATGCTACTAAAATAAAAGCCAAACAAACGTGGGTCAACGAGGAAGCCGAAAAGGAAACCAGAAAACACGGGAGACGAATGGAATGGAAGCACGACTCTCCGAAAGCTGCGGCAGCGAGAGCAGCTCCAAGAACGGCCTTAGTAACACAGCAGCACAGGCTTCCTCGAGAAGGAAGGGAACTCACAGAGCTAACCTGCCCCCAAAAGCATCCGCAGAAGAGCCAGCCAACTGCCTTCTGAAAAATGGCATTGGCAAACCTAGAGCCAGACTCACCGAGAAGAAAAACGAGAGGAGCCAAAGAAACAAGTGAAAAATGAAAGGAGAAGTAACAACCCCACACAGTGACACAAAAACTCAGAACAGAAGCCCACACACAGTCACACGCAATAAACTGGACAAACCAGAACTGCACAAACGTCTACAGATACCTAGCCTGCCAAGAAGAATCAAGAAAACGAAGTCGGGACTTCCCTCGCAGTCCAGTGGTGAGGCCTCCACACTCCCACTTCAGGGGCATGGGTTCAATCCCTGGTCAGGGAGCTAAGATCCCACAATCTGGGTTGTGTGGCCAAAAAACCCCACAGAAAACAGATAATTTAAAGAGACTGATCATTAGTAGTGAAACTGAATTTGTGATTTTAAGAAAAACCCAGAAAATAAAAGTCTAGGACTGGATGGCTTCACAGGGGAATTCAATGAAACATATAAAAAAGAAGTAATACTTATCCTTCTCAAATTATTCCAGAAATGTAAGAGATTGAGACACTCCCAAATCCACATTACAAGTCTACCATTACCCTGATCCAAAAAATAGACACAGACACTACAAAAAAATAAAATTACAGGTCAATATCCTTGATGAATATAGATGCAAAAATGTTCAACAAAATATTGGCAAGTGGAATCCAACAATATATTACAAGGATCATGTACCATGACCAAGCTGGATTTATTCTGCAGGGACACAGAAAGGTTCGATGTTCTCAAATCAACCAATGAGATACACATTAACGAAAGGAAAGATACAAATCACACGACCATCTCAAGAGACACAGAAATGCAATCGAGACGAGGAGACAGGACCGCACACCTGCCGGAACGTTCGGCCATCGAGAAGGCCACAAGCAGCAGAGGCTGGAGCAGAGGCGGAGAAAAGGGCCCCTCCCACACTGTTGAGGGAATGTACGGGGCAGCCTCTATGGAAACAGCACAGAGGTTCCTCCAAAAAGTGAAAAGTGGGCCACCATAGGGTCCAGCAGTCCCACTCCTGGGCATATATCCAGAAAAAATTAAAATGCTAATTTGAAAAGATACATGTCCTCCAGTGTTAACACAACAGCCAGGATACGGAAGCAACCCAGTGCCCATCAACAGAGTGACGGGTAAAGAAGAAGGGGTCCACGTGTCCCGTGGAATATTATTCAGCCATGAAACAGAACGAAATTCTGCCATTTACAGTGGACAGATCAAGCTTCCCAGGTGGCTCAGTGGTAAGCAATCCAGCTGCCAACGCAGAGCCTTGGGTTGGGAAGATCCCCTGAAGAAGGGAATGTCCACCCACTCTAGTATTCTTGCCTGGAAAATCCTCTGGACAGCAGAGGGTGGGCTACAGTCCATGGGGTTGCGAAGAGTCAGTCACAGCTGAGCGTGCACACAGGGATAGACCTAGAGAATGTTATGTTTAGGGAAACAGGTCAGAGAAGACAGACACGGCGTGATATCACTTACATGTGAGATCCAAAAAATAAAACAAATAAATGTGTATACAAAGCAGAAACAGACTCACAGATGTAAGGGGAAAAAAGAAAACCAACGGTTACCAAAGGAGATAGGGAAGGGAGAGGGGGAAAATGGGGCTACAGAACTGAGAGATACAAAACACTATGTAGATGTAAAATAGATAAGCAACAAGTACAGCTTTATGGCACAGGGAATCATTATCTTATAATATCTTCTAATTTAGTGTAATCTGTGAAATTTCTGAATCACTGTACACCTGAAGCTAATAAAGAAGTGATCAAAAACAATACTTTAAAAAATTGAAGGAAGCACGCCCAAGGTACACAGGGGCAAACTGAGAGAGCTCCCAGAGGCCAAAGACAGACCACTGCGAGCAACTACATCAGAGAAGCAACATCAGATTACAACCCAAAGTTGCCGTCGTTCAGTTACTAAGTCCTGTCCGACTCTGCGGCCCCATGGACCGCAGCACACCAGGCTTCCCTGTCCTTCATCATCTCCCGGAGTTTGCTCAAACTCACGTGCATTGAGTCGGTGATGCCATCCAGCCGTCTCATCCTCTGTCGTCCCCTTTCCTCCTGCCCTCAATCTTTCCCAGCATCAGGGTCCTTTCCAATGAGTCGGCTCTTCGAATCATGGGGCCAAAGTATTGGAGTTTCAGCTTGAGCATCAGTCCTTCCAATGAATGTTCAGGGTGGATTTCCTTTAAGACTGACTGGTTGGATCTCCTTGCAGTCCAAGGGACTCTCAAGAGTCTTATTCAACACCAAAGTTTGAAAGACCAATTCTTTGGAGCTCAGCCTGCTTTATGGTCCAACTCTCATAACTACGAGAAAAACCATAGCTTGGGCTTTAGTCAGTAAAGTGCTGTCTCTGTTCTTTAGCATGTCTAGGTTTGTCATAGCTTTCCTTCCAAGGAGCAAGCATTTTTTAATTTCATGTCTGCAGTCATCATCTGCAATGATGTGGGAGCCCCCCCCAAAAAAAAGAAAATCTGTCACTGTTCCCATTTTTTCCCCATCTATTAACCATGAAGTGTTGGGGCCAGATGCCATGATCTTCGTTTTCTGAATGTTGAGCTTTAAGCCAACTTTTTCACTCTCCTTTCACTTTCAAGAGGCTCTTGGTTCCTTGTCACTTTCTGCCATTTGAGTCATATCATCTGCATATCTGAGGTTGTGGATATTTCTCCTGGCAATCTTGATTTCCAGCCTGTGACTCATGCAGCCCAGCATTTCATATGACGCACTCTGCACATCAGTTAGTAAACGGCGTGGCAACGCGCAGCCTTGTCGCGCTCCTTTCACAACTGTGAGCTGCTCAGTCGTCCCAGCTCCAGCCCTACCTGTTGCTTCCTGACCGGCATACAGGTTTCTCAAGAGACATGTAGGTCATCTGGTAGTCACAGCTCTAAGAATTTTCCACAGTTAGTTTTGATCCATATAGTCAAAAGCTTTAATGTAGTCAATGAAGCTGAGGTAGATGTTTTTCTGGAATTCCCTTGCTTTCTCTATGACCCAATGACTGACCTCTCACCATATGCAAAAATTAACACAAAATATATCATAAACTTCAATGTAAAAATCTAACATTATCAAGAAAACATAGGAGAAAATCTTTCTGACCTGAGATTATGCCAGTATTTCTTAGATATGACCCAAAAATATAAAATAACCATAGATAAATGGACTACATCAAAATTAAAAAACGATTCTTTGAAATAGGACAAAAAGACAAACTACAGAGGAGAAGGAAATATTTGAAAATTACACATCTAATAAAGGACTTCTATTCAAAAGATAATAAATTCTCGTACTCAAGGATAAGAAAACCACCCAGTGATATAATCAGCAAACTATTTAACTTCACCAAAGAAGAAACAGAGGCATCCAGTGACTCTCTGGGGAATTGCAAATTAAAAGGGCAAAGCAGCCTTGCAGGCCTGGCAGGGCAGCTGAAGAGCTGGGGGCGGCTGAAGAGCTGGGGGCAGCTGGCGCTCAGCCCACAAGCACCCTGGGCAGGCGGGGCGTTTCACAGTGAGTGGCGCACATCCCAGCACACGACCCTGCCATCTAACTCCTGGATGGCTGCCTACCCAGGAGAAATCAAACCCTGTGTGTGTGAAGAGTCTTACAGGGGAATGTTCATAACTGCATTATTCACAACAGACAAAATCTCAAGCAACCAAAATGACTGCCGACAGGCAAACATGGCAAACCCACGTATGCTAGCCAGTCGTGTCCGATCTTTGCAGCCCACCAGTCTCCTCCGTCCATGGGATTCTCCAGGCAAGAACGCTGGAGTGGGCTGCCATTTCCTTCTCCAGGGGATCTTCCCAACCCAGGGATCCAACCCAGGTCTCCTGCACTGCAGGCAGATTCTTTATCCTCTGAGCCACCAGAGAAGCCCCATAAATAAGGTAAGTCTTTGCAAAAGAGAAGTTGGAAGCAATTTTCTTAATCTGATGAAAACCGTCACCAGAACACAGCTCGCAGCCAGCGCCCTACTTTCTGAGACCAGAAACAGGCCGCTCTCACTTCTCTGCCTGACTTTGCTCTGGAGTCTTGGCTGGTGTGGTGAGTTAGGGGAAGAAAACTTGTAAGGATTGGAAACGAGTGTGGAGTTGTCATCCTCACAGACAAGGTCCTGGGAATATAAAAATCCAGAAGAAGCTATAGATAGGTTAGCAGAATTCAGAAGGTTAGCAAGATAACTGGACAACTTGTGTTGACTAAAGAAGACTCTCACACACTGTGAGAGTCGCGGGCTAAGTTTTATTGGGGCAACAGGAGAACTGCAGCCTGGGGACAGCAGCTCAGACCGCGCTGAGGCTGCTCCAGAGGCGGCGGGGGAGGTCAGCGCACGAGGTCACGGTGGAGGGGGAGCTCAAGGCCAAAGAGTGCTTACTTACAAAAGTTTCTCTGCTAGTCACGAGGAGATGATGTCACCACTAAGGAATTTAGTGATTTTCTAGATACGAAGAGATGGAAGGATTCGGATCATGAAATCAGTTTCTGAAAATGTCTCACTATCAAGACCTGTCCCACCAGATGCCCTGGAACACCGCGCCCCACTCTCCACCCGGAACCCCCCAGCGGGTGTTGATGCTCTGCAGCCGCGGCGGCACAGGGCTCCGTCTCCCTGAGGCGGATGGCAAACGGCCTTGTTTTTCTTCAGCTGCTGGCAAATGCTCTCGGCAGGTGCCAATTTGTGGTTGATACTTGTCAATAAACAAGCCACTTGTTTTTCTACATGTGAGGATAAACAGAAAATTAATTCTTTTAAATAGCAGTGCTTTATAGAAGCAACAAAAGTATGAACTATTTAGGAATAACTCTACTGAGTGAAAAGCTGGCTTAAAACTCAACATTCAAAAAACTAAGATCAAGGCATCTGGTCCCATCTCTTCAGGGCAAATAGATGGGGAAACAATGGAAACACTGACAGACTTTATTTTCTTGGGCTCCAAAATCACTGCAGACAGTGACTGCAGCCACGAAATTAAAAGACGCTTGCTCCTTGGCAAACCTAGATAGCATATTAAACTCTGCAGACAAAGGGACGGGACTAAACTTGGCAAAATGACTCTAAATCTTACACGGGCCTCCCAGGCGGCCCTAGTGGTGGAGAGCCCACCTGCTGACGCTGGAGACGTCAGAGAGGCAGGCTCGATTCCTGGGCCAGGAAGATCCCCGGGAGAAGGGCACGGTCACTCACTTCAGTATTCCTACCTGGAGAAGCCCATGGGCAGAGGGGCCTGACGGCCGACATACAATCCATGGGGTCACATAGAGTCGGACACGACTGAAGCGACTTAGCATGCAGGCACCAAACAAGTAGAAACAGCCATCCCAGGCAATACAAGCAGCTCCAAGTGGCCCTCTCTGGGTGAGTGGTCCATGTGGTTGGGGGTCTCCCACACGGGTTGGCTAGGCAGCATGGGGCGGAAGAACAGAGCAAGGGCAGAGAGCGGGGTGCAGAAGTGGGTTCCCTCCTCCTACAGACACGGCCGGTCACAGGCCCCCTGCCCAGCTGGCACTAGTGGGCTATGGAACGGAGGATCTGATGCCCAAGGGCAGAGGTGGGAGTTCCCACACTGAGGCTGGAAGCCAGAAGAGAAAGCAGGCAGAGCGCCAGGAGGGAAGCCAGGGAGGGTTCTTGGGGTGGGGGTGGGGTACAGAGCTCAGCACAGCAGGGGGAGGCCAGCCCCACTTGCGAGCAGGCGGCCTCGGAAGTCCTGGTACAGATAAGCTCTCTGTGTGGAGGCAGGAAGTCCGGCCCCTACCGTGTGGCTTGTTTTCTGAGAAGGTGGGGGTGTGGAGTTTCGGTGGCTCCTGGGGAGGCAGTTCCTGTGGCAGAGACAGAGAAGGGGGGCCCGCAGGGATGGGTGAGTGGGTGAGGCTGCGTGTGGGGCGGGGGTGGGGGGATGCTTTGGGAGTGACCCAAGAAACAGGCAGGACAAGAGGTCTTAGACAGGGGGTGACATGAAGCCGGGGTGTCAGCCGGGGGGTCTGACTCGGCATGGGGCGCAGGGCCCTGGGAAGCGGAGGTTGGGGAACCCTCAACCATGAGCCAAGAGGCTGTCCACGGATGCCTGGGTTCCTAAAAAGAGAAGCTCCAACCACACGCCAAGGTCTTCAACAGATGGCACGACATCCCAGGCGCTCCGCAGCCTGAGATACTGCAAGATACTGCGTGCTCACCAGGGCTCTGGGAGACACTCGACCTTGACTCAGGGAGGGGGGCTGGTGCCAGGGCCCGGAGGCTTGAGAGCAAGCCGTGAGCATGTGGGAGTGGGGGGCTGCTCACAAGGCCGGAGGCACGCCCCCACGGAGGTTCCAGGGGCCTCCGTGCAGGCAGAGCCACAGGGTCAGCAGACAGGGGCCCACCGGGCAGGGCAGCCCAGCCCAGGGCCCACACGGCTCCTCTGCGGCCCGCCCAGCAGGAAGAGGTGTCCGACCGAAAGGCACGCCACCCAAACCACCACCAACGTCCCGGGGTCCTCCAGGGTCACCAGGCTGGCCACACTCTCGGTCACTTAAATTACGCCCTGAATAGGTCAGCTTAAACATCCTCAGAACGAGGCGCAGTCAGGCCCTCGCCCCCGCCAAGGGAAAGCCGGCCTCACGGGCTGACACCCGCTCCCCGACGTGCCCTCCCCAGCTTCGCTCCTGGGCCTGCCCACCTCTCAGGGTTGGCCTGCTGTGCCTGTCGCCCGTGGGGCCCCTTCTCTGCTCCAGCAGACACTGATGTGCCGGGGTGCCAAGGCCCACTTGCGGGGTCCCAGCACCTCCCCTCACCTCCCTGGGGCAGACGGTCCCAGCGCCAGCTCCCCGTCCGGCCTCACAGGGGAGTCTCCGTGTACCTCATGTGACCCCCGCAGTAGCCCCAGGGGGGACAGGTGACCGCGAGACCAGCAGGCGGCCCCAGCTCCAGCCCCTCTGCGGGGCAGCGTGGAGCTCGCTCAGGACAGCAGGTCTGGGCCATGCCCTGGGCCCTTCCTGCAGCCCAGGTCTGGCCAGTGCTGGGCAGGGGCTCCCGCCTGAGGCCCCTCTGCTGCACCAAGCAGCTGCTGGGTGAAGAGAGTGTCCACTGGTCCACACACCCTACGCCCGTCACACCAGCTCTGGCCCCAGGAGGAGAGCGGGGAAAACAGGTTTCCCTCTGAGCTCTGCTTCCAGCCGCCATGGCTGACAGAGTGGATCCCAGGGGCGGAGGGCTCCTGGGCGGAGGCCTGGCCTCCCCAGCGGAGCTGCGGCCGTGCGGTGTCGGGCGCTGGCCCCTGGGAGGAGCGGGGGGGGGAGGGGGGGAGGCAGCCGTGTCCCCCCCACCTCCTCCTCCTCGTCTCATGTGAGAAGGCAGGCAGTGGGGACCGAGCTCAGCCTCCCACTTAAGACTCGGCTACCCTGCAGAAACACTTGTGCCCGGGGAGGGGGCGGTGTGGGCTCCCAGGCGCCTGCCCCTGGCCACTCTCCCCATGCAGAGAGGGCCGGGGTCCCTGAGCTCCCCAAAAGGCCCAGCTCCTGCTCCTGTGACGCGGGGACCCTGAGGAGGCCCCTGTTTCCACCTTGGGTGTCGCCTGCCGTTTCTGACTGGAGGGGCCTTTTTACTGCAAAGGGCCTCTCTGCTGCCAGGCTCACCCTTCCGCCTCCTCAGAGCTCTGTCCTGGTAGGGATGCACCCGGATGGTCGTGGGGAACCGGACCGCCCTGGGTGGGGTGGGTTGGGGGCATCCGCGGGCCAGGCGCCCAGACCTGGGTCCAGCTAAGAGCAGGCCCGGCCTGTGGGAGCCCTGGCCGCCCCCACACACCCTGACCTGACTTCACAGCCCCCTGAGCCCTCCTGAGCCCCCCGGACCAGGCAGGGAGCCTCGCTGGCCGGGTCCCCGCCCCCGAGATCTTCAGATCCCCCAACAGGTGAGCGGGGCCCCGGCAGGGCTGGAGCGAGCCCGGCTCCACCCCGGGGCCCCGCAGTCTCGGGGTGGCTGAGAGCACACCGGGGCACACCTGTGCCCACAGAGACTTGGGCTGCCAGCAGCCCAGCCTGTGCCCCAACTGCACTGGCGTGAAGGGGAGCATGTCTGTGGCTTGGGGCCCACCTGTGTGTCAGAGCCACATCTGGGCAGACGGCGTGGGGCAGAGGACACCTGTCTGTGTGCCCTTGTCTGCCCGGAGGCGTGGGGTCCGCAGGAGCGGTGCTCTGCTGGGGCCTGTGGGCTGGGTGTGCAGGGAGTGGGCACCTGGGAATGCATCTGAGTCCGGGGGTCTGTGGGCTCAGCAAGCGCGTCAGGTTTGGGGAGCACTTGTACTCACGGTGCATCCCGGTGCAGGACAGGACCCGCACAGTGTCTGTGTGGCGTGGCGTGCGTCTCTGTGGTGTGTCATGTCTGTGTGACGTGCTGTGTGTCTGTGTGTTGTTGTGTGTGTGTCTGTGGTGTGTGTGTGTGATGTGCTGTGTGTCGTGCATCTCTGTGATGTGTCGGGTGGTGATTGTGTCGTGTGTCTGTGTGATGTGTTGTGTCTGTGTGTTGTTGTGTGTGACGTGCTCTGTGTCTGTGATGTGTTGTGTGTCTGTGTGATGTGTTGTGTGTGTGATGTGTTGTGTGTCTGTGTGACTTGTGCGTCTCTGTGATGTGTAGGGTGGTGATGTGCTGTGTGTCTGTGATGTGTTGTCTGTGTGACGTGTTGTGTCTGTGACATGTCGTGCGTCTCAGTGATGTGTCAGGTGGTGATGTGCTGTGTGTCTGTGTTGTGTGTGTGTGACGTGCTGTGTATGTGATGTGTTGTCTGTGTGATGTGTTGTGTGTGTGATGTGTTGTGTGTCTGTGTGATGTGGTGGTGTGTGTGTGATGTGTCTGTGTGATGTGGTGTTGTGTGTGTGATGTGTTGTGTGTCTGTGTGACTTGTGCGTCTCTGTGATGTGTAGGGTGGTGATGTGCTGTGTGTCTGTGATGTGTTGTCTGTGTGACGTGTTGTGTCTGTGACGTGTCGTGCGTCTCAGTGATGTGTCAGGTGGTGATGTGCTGTGTGTCTGTGTTGTGTGTGTGTGACGTGCTGTGTATGTGATGTGTTGTCTGTGTGATGTGTTGTGTGTGTGATGTGTTGTGTGTCTGTGTGACTTGTGCGTCTCTGTGATGTGTAGGGTGGTGATGTGCTGTGTGTCTGTGATGTGTTGTCTGTGTGACGTGTTGTGTCTGTGACGTGTCGTGCGTCTCAGTGATGTGTCAGGTGGTGATGTGCTGTGTGTCTGTGTTGTGTGTGTGTGACGTGCTGTGTATGTGATGTGTTGTCTGTGTGATGTGTTGTGTGTGTGATGTGTTGTGTGTCTGTGTGACTTGTGCGTCTCTGTGATGTGTAGGGTGGTGATGTGCTGTGTGTCTGTGATGTGTTGTCTGTGTGACGTGTTGTGTCTGTGACGTGTCGTGCGTCTCAGTGATGTGTCAGGTGGTGATGTGCTGTGTGTCTGTGTTGTGTGTGTGTGACGTGCTGTGTATGTGATGTGTTGTCTGTGTGATGTGTTGTGTGTGTGATGTGTTGTGTGTCTGTGTGATGTGGTGGTGTGTGTGTGATGTGTCTGTGTGATGTGGTGTTGTGTGTGTGATGTGTTGTGTGTCTGTGTGTTGTTCTGTGTGTGACATGCTGTGTGTCTGTGATGTGTTGTCTGTGTGTTGTGTTGTGTGTCTGTGACATGTCGTGCATCTCTGTGATGTGTCAGGTGGTGATGTGCTGTGTATCTATGATGTGTGTCTGTGTTGTGTTGTGTGTGATGTGCTGTGTGATGTGTAGGGTGGTGATGTGCTGTGTGTCTGTGATGTGTTATGTGTCTGTGTTGTGTGTCTGTGTGACTTGTGCGTCTCTGTAATGTGTAGGGTGGTGATTGTGTCGTGTGTCTGTGTGATGTGTTGTGTCTGTGTGTTGTTGTGTGTGACGTGCTGTGTGTCTGTGATGTGTTGTCTGTGTGACATGTTGTGTCTGTGACGTGTCGTGCATCTCTGTGATGTGTCAGGTGGTGATGTGCTGTGTGTCTGTGTTGTGTGTGTGGGATGTGCTGTGTGATGTGCTGTCTGTGTGATGTGTTGTGTGTGTGACGTGCTGTGTGTCTGTGTGACGTGTTGGGTGGCGAGCACTGGGACTCCCCCTCCCACGCCCCCGGGAAGCAGCCTCTTGCTCCCTCTTTCAGAGAAACAGGTGCTGGCTGAAGACAGACTTTGTTCCAAGCCAGTCAGTGGCCGATCTGAGCAGGCGCAGCTGTCAGACCGCCGGGGGCCACGGCGGGGAGGGGGTCCCGGGGCAGTCTGCTCGGGCCCGGCCACGGCAGGCCCAGCACCGCCCCCGCGGCCGAGCCGGGCGCCCTCCTCCGCCCGCAGTCACTGCCGCCCCCGCGGGCCTCAAGGCGCCCCGGAGTCGGTAGTGAGTGCGGGCCCTCAGAGCTCATCCCCATGAGCGGGGGCCACGCCACGACCCCGCGGGACAGCTGAGTGGCCGGAGGCGAGGGGACAGCAGGAGAACGGAGGAGGGCAAGGTCTGAACCCAAGCAGACGGTCCTGGAGCCACACCCGGGAGCCTGGGGCTCCGCAGGCCCCTGACGTCTTTGCAGGATGAAATCTGGGAGCTCCTGCCGCCTGGAGCACCCGGCCGCGGGGCAGAGATGAGAGGCTGGGGCTTCTGCTCCCCAGACACGCTCTCCACAGGTGATGGGGTGTGAGTCCAGCGCCAAGCCTGGGCCCGCTCGGGGCCACGTTCTGAGGCTCTTACAGTGGACACAAAGCTACACCCAGCCACATCGCCAATGAGCTGGGTGGTCTGTAAATGGGTTTTGGAGGCCTGGAAGCTCACATCCAGAGGGCCCAGGACAGTGGAACAGGCTAACGTGGGGCGGGGGTTTGGGGTACGGCAGCAGAAGAGAGACCCGGCTGCCCAGTGAGGTGGGGTCGGGGCTGACTCCGGCCTGAGGATCCAGCCCCTCCACGCCTGTGAGAATGATTTCCGGTAACAAGGAGGAACCTGCCGCCAGCCCTGGCAGCCCCTGACTGGCCCCCTGGGGTGGAGGGGTGGAGACCCACACAGAATGGTCCCGCCCCAGAGCACGCCGGCAGGGCCAGGCTGAGACAGAACTGAAGCCAGGCAGCCGAGGGCTGGACCCTGAAGGCCATGGAGGGGACCCAGGCTGGGGTCACAGCTCACGCGCCCAGAGCTACGAGGGGACCCAGGGTGGGGGCCTTGGTCCCTGGGAGCTGCTAACCCTCTGGAGCTAACCCTCTGCTTCTCCTCGGAAACACGTGCCCCCTTCCTGGCGCCTGCCAGGCGTTGTGGTATAACCATGGGTAAGCTTGTCGGGGCTGTCGCCGCAGGCACAGGGTGCCCTCACCTGGGGAGAAGCGAGCCTGGCTCCAGGCCTGGCCGCTCCCGGCTGCCCCACTCACTTGCCCCCTGTCCCCGACCGCAGGCCCTGGGCCGTGGGCCCCCACCCATCCCCCCACCCATCCCCCCACAGCCGGCAGGTCCCCAGGTCAGCCTCTGAGGTGTCCTGCAGGCGACCCGCTCCCCCTCCCCACAAGAACCGCGTCTGTCTGCCTGCGGCCAGGCAGGCTGGCGGCCCCAGAGCAGACATCTGCCCAGCGCCCACCAGGAGCCTGGCAGGAAGCTCGTGCTGCTGTGGACCAGGCGTGGCCAGCAGCGGGGATGCGGATGGTCAGGACCCCTCCTCACAGGGAGCTGGGCGCCTTACGGGAGGTGCAACGCCTAATCCGCCACCTCTGCACCCAGGCAGGGCCATGCGGGCCCCATCTGCGGGGGCCAACCGCTCGGAGGTGACTGAGTTCATCCTGGTGGGCTTCCCGGGCTCGCTGGGGCTCCACGCGTGCCTGCTGGCCCTGTTCCTGCTGGCCTACCTGCTGACCGTCACCGAGAACCTGCTCGTCATCGCCGTGGTCCGCGCCAGCCCCGCGCTGCACAAGCCCATGTACATCTTCCTCAGCAACCTGTCCTTCCTGGAGGTGTGGCACGTCTCCGTCACGGTGCCCAAGATGCTGGTCAGCCTGGTGGTGCCCGGATCCCGCCGCATCTCCTTTGCGGGCTGCATGGCCCAGCTGTACTTCTTCCTGGCTCTGGCCTGCACCGAGTGTGCCCTCCTGGGCGTCATGGCCTCTGCCCGTTACGTGGCCATCTGCAGCCCCCGCCTCTGCAGCCTCCTGGCCGCCGGCTCCTGGCTCTCGGGCTTCACCATCTCTCTGGGGAAGGTCTTCTTCATCGCGCGGCTGGGCTACTGCGGCCCCAACATCGTGAACCACTTCTTCTGCGACGTGTCGCCCCTGCTGAACCTGGCGTGCTCCGACGTGGCCCTGGCTGAGCTGGTGGACCTCCTCCTGGCACTGCTCATCCTGCTTGGGCCCCTGCTGCTCGCCGTCTCCTCCTACACGGCCATCATCGGCGCCATGCTGCGCGTCCCCTCCGCCGCCGGCCGGCACAAAGCCTTCTCCACCTGCGCCGCACACCTGGCCGTGGTGGTCATCTTCTACTCCGCCTCGCTCTTCATCTATGCCCGGCCTCGTGCCATCTATTCCTTTGACCTCCACAAGCTGGTGTCCGTGGTCTACACGGTGCTCATGCCCCTGCTCAACCCCATCATCTACTGCTTGCGGAACCGGGAGGTCAAGGAGGCCGTGCACAAGGTGGTGCAGAGGGCAGCCCAGGCCCGGGGCGCCACCCCCCAGGGCGGGCTCCCCACACAGCCCCGGGACCCCTCAGACAGACAGGACCGCCTGCTGCCCCGGGGGACAGCGCTGGGCAGCCCCGGGCTCTGAGAGGGAGGCGCCCTGCCCCAGCCACAGGGCAGGACGGGCGAGCAGAGCCCCAGCACCGGGGCCACGCCCACGCTCTGCCCCTTCAGCCAGCGCCGAGGGCAGAGCCCGCCCCGGGAGAGCTCGCCCAGGCTCCGAAACTCCGGCCGCTCGGCTGTCATGGCAGCCACTATGATGGAGCAGACGTCCCCTGAGAGGTGCCCAAGGCCAGAAATTATGGGTGCGTCCCCCTTTCCAAATGGGTGTCCTTTCAAATCAAACGTCTGTGAACTGATCCCTTTAAAAAGCAGACTGAAAATACTGGGTCACTGACTTGTCATTTAACCAATAAAGCGCGTGTTGCATGCCAGCCCGTCGCTGGGTGCTGGGAGGCGCTGCTGAGACCAGGGGGCTCAGGGAAGCACGCCTGGCTGACACCGCGGAGCAGCAGGGAGTCGGTCAGGGCCACACAGCAGGGCCTCCAACGTGCCGGGGCCCCACGCACCATCCTGAGCCAGCCAGCAGGGCGTGAAGGCTCCGGGGAAGGAGGGTTAGCAGGAGGGTCAGGGCGTGAAGGCTCCGGGGGAGGAGGGTTAGCAGGAGGGTCAGGGCGTGAAGGCTCCGGGGGAGGAGGCGGGGTCAGCCTCTCGTGGGCAGTGACGGGAGGCAGGCCGCAGGCCAGGCTGAGCTCACATCTGCAAACACCCCTAGGAGCGCGCGGCCGGGATCTGGGGCTCCAGAACAAAGCCTCGGGGTCACCGGGATGCAGCAGGAGCCGACCTCAGGACCATGGCCAAGGGCAGGACGCAGACCCAGGAGGGAAGAGGCCAGACACCCCCTCACCCTCAGAGCAAGCCTGGAGGCTGCAGGCGGCGACCTGGACGAGAGGACTAGGCGAGACAGGCCTTTCCACGGGCTTCATCGCAGCGGGTCAGACGCCAGCGGAGGAGAGCAGGGTCTGGGGCTCGGGGAGGGGGGACAGAGGGACAGCCGTCCCACTCAGCGCGGGAGGAGCGTGGGGACAGGCGGGCGGCCTCAGCCAGGCGCCTCCCGGCCAGCGGCTCCGCCCTCAGCCCGCCCTTTTTGTTTGAAATGTATTTATTTATTTTAGTTGGAGGCTAATGGTGGCTCTGGCCGTACACTGACATGAATCAGCCGCGGGTGCACACGCGTCCCCCACCATGAACCCCCTCCCACCTCCCTCCCATCCCATCCCTCAGGGTCGTCCCCGTGCACCGGCCCTGAGCGCCCTGCCTCATGCATCGAGCCTGGGCTGGCGATCTGTTTCACACATGGTGATACACGTTTCAATGCTATCTCTCAAATCATCCCACCCTCGCCCTCTCCCACAGTCCAAATACAGGTCATCGTTACCATCTTTCTAAATTCCGTAGGTATGTGTTAATATACTGTGTTGGTGTTTTTCTTTCTGACTTACTTCATTCTGTGTAATAGGTTCCAGTTTCATCCACCTCATTAGAACTGATTCAAATGTGTTCTTTTTAATAGCTGAGTAATATTCCATTGTGTATATGTAGCACAGCTTTCTTATCCATTTATCTGCCAGTGGACGTCCAGGCTGCTTCCAAGTCCTGGCTGTTGTGAACAGTGCTCAGCTGCCTCTTGCTGAGGCCACGACGCTGCACGGTCCTGAGCCCCAAGACCCCGGTGGAGCACTCCCTCCCAGACTCTGCAGAGCTGTGGGAGCACCTCCCACGCCTCCTTCTGTGGGATCCTCGGCTCCAGCCACACCCTGGGCCCTGGCCGCTGCCCAGGACCGGGCTCATCCACTCCCAGAGGAGGGTCCTCTACGTTCAGGCCCAGCGCCGCCCTCCACGCCCTCACTCCAGGCAGCGCAGCTGCTGGCCCCTCCTCCTCCAGGGGCAGAGCCAGCCCCCCACCCTCCTCTGCTCCTTCCACACCACCAGCCTGCGGGCTCTGCGGCCGCCCTCCTGCACCCCCACACAGGGACCCCTGCAGGCCCGCCCCGGCCCCCGCCCCTCGCCACCATCCTCCTCAAAGCCCTGTTACCCATCGGACAAAGTCCCACAGCCACACCAGGAACCCGCTTCTTTCTTACAGACCAGCAGGCCTTGCACACAGAGGCCCCTCAAACCGCCCCAGCTCACAGGGGTGTCCACACGTGTGTGTCCACCCACCGCAGCCGTTTGTTCCACACACACCCCCACCTGAAGGACAAAGGAAGGCGCCCTGAGGGGCCACTGTGGGCGGGGCGGGGCCCAGGGTGGGGGGATGCGGCGGGGACCGGCTGAGCCCGCGCCGCCCACCCTCCGCCTGTTCCCCTGGACCCTGGAAACGTGTATTCCCAGTGGCTACGCCTTTCCTTCTGCACCATGAAGACGCAGCTGCTGCAGGCGCGGCTCTCCCACTTGCTTGTCGGAGCAGCGGCCAGACCAGGGGGACTGCCCAGCGCGTCCCACTCTGCCAGGCAAGACACCCATCAGCAGTGGGGAAGCTAGCTGCCTGGGGCCAGCGCTCCGCCGCGATGCCAGCTCACGCCGGGACCGCGCCCCGCCCCTCCCCACCCCACCTGCAGGTCTCCTGTGTCTTTTCTTCCTCCCACGACCCCCAGTGGAGACCAGCTTTCAGGCAGAGTGGACCGGGCACCACGTGCTCTCACCTTTAATTCCACCTGGACAGCGGTAGAAGGACCCTCTCCACCAAGGGGACAACAGCAACGTTTCAGAAATGGGACCGAGGGAGCTGGCTCAGAGGAGCAGGGACCAGAGAGGCCTCCCTGGGGAAGCAGGGAGCAATGTGCCCACCAGCTCAAGGCCCACATCTTACTGCTCAGTCACTCGGTTGTGTCTAACTCTTTGCGGCCCCACAGACCGCAGCACGCCAGGCTTCCCTGTCCTTAAACATCTCCCAGAGCTTGCTCAAACTCACGTCCACTGAATCAGTGATGCCATCCAGCCATCTCATCCTCTGTCATCCCCCTCTTTTCCCACCTTCAATCTTTCCCAGCATCAGGGTCTTTTCCAGTGAGCCAGCTCTTCGCATCAGGTGGCCAAAGTATTGGAGCTGCAGCTTCAGCATCAGTCCTCTTGGAATCGTCAGGACTGACTTCCTTTAGGATGGACTGGTTGGATCTCTTTGCAGGCCAAGGGACTCTCAAGAACCTTCCAACACCAGAGTTCAAAAGCATCAATTTTTCAGAGCTCAGCCTTTTTTATGGTCCAACTCTCACATCCATACATGATTACTGGAAAAACCATAGTTTGACCAAACAGATCTTTGTCTGCAAAGTATCATAGACTTTGTCTGCCTTTTAATACACTGTCTAGGTTTGTCATAGCTTTTCTCCAAGGAGCAAGCGCCTTTTAATTTCAAGGCTACAATCGCCATCCAGTGAACTTTGGAACCCAAGAAAATAAAGTCTATCACTGTTTCCATTGTTTTCCCATCTATTTGCCATTAAAGGATGGGACCAGATGCCATGATGTTAATTTTTTAATGTTGAGCTTTAAGCAAACTTTTTCACTCTCCTCTTTCACCTTCATCAAGACATTCTTTAGTTCTTCTTTGATTTCTGCCATAAGAGTGGTATCATCTGCATATCTGAGGTTATTGATGTTTCTCCCAGCAATATTGATTCCAGCTTGTGCTTCATCCAGCCCAGGCATTTCGCATGATATTCTCTACATATGTTAATAAGCAGGGTGACAATATATAGCCTTGACACACTCCTTTCCCAATTTGGAACAAGTCTGTTGTTCCATGTCTTGTTCTGACTGTTGCTTCTTGACCTGCATACAGATTTCTCAGCAGGCAGGTAAGGTGGGCTGGTATTCCCATCTCTTTAAGAATTTTCCACAGTTTGTTATGATCCACGCAGTTGAAGGGTTTAATGTAGCTCACTAGGGGCTGAAAATGGGGGGTTAGGGAAGGCGGCAAAGCCCAGTGTGACCCTTCAGAACTCCAGAGACAGAGGCCCAGGGAAGACACATCCGGACATCTGAGGGAAAGAGGGGCCCCAGCTCTGGCCCCGGCCCCTCCAGACCGGAGCTTGGGCAGAGCCTCTCTGAGGAACTGTCCTACACATGCCCAGAACCAAGGACACTCACGTGGGGCCTGCCAGCCCAGAGACGCTTCCTGAGCATGGATCGAGGACTTGGCCGGGAGATCGGATGTCTAAGCAAGAGTACCAGAGCCTCAGAGGAGACCCAGGCTGAGGGATCAAGCACTTCAAATCAGTGCTTTCCTGGAGGACAACCAGATACGGGGAGTGAACCACGTTTTAATCTCAAAAGCACCAAAGGGGCAAGGCTCAGTGAGGAACTGCCAGGCTGGGGGTCGCAGACCACTGGTGTCTGGCAGGGGAGCCCTGACTCAGCCCTCAGGCAACTGAGGCCCCACAGGCCCCCGACACGGTGACCCTGCAAACCCACATCCTGCCTGAGAAGCGGCAGCACGCAGGGCGTGAGGGAGATTCGCACAAGGCCCAGCTCCCTGGGACCCAGGACAATCACAACGCGAAACGCAGACTTTGCCCTTCAGGATCACAGACAACCAGCACCACCACGCGTCTGGAAGAAGCAAAAACCAACAAAAATCCCTCCTGGAGGGAGATAACGGCAGAGTTAAGCGCCAAGCATTCCTTCAAATTTTGCTTCAACTGTAATCATCAGCACAAATCAAAGACAGTAAGGCGCATGAGGAGGTGAAAGACCCCAAGCAACAGCCAGTGCCAGACGGAGGGAGCCTCACCCGGAGAACAGCCACGCTCGCGAGGCCCAAGGAGGCGAGGCGAGCGGCAGCGGGCGGACACAGCGGGCTGGACAGCCGTGAACTTGGCCCAACGGACGCGTGGAGGGCGCTTCACAGACACAGAGAAGGGCGTGCTGGTCCGGTGCATGAGCAACGCCAGCAACTCAGACCCGCGCTCCCGACGCACGCGGCCCCACTCAGCGCGACGGAGGGCAACGCAGAGTGCGTTCCTGACCACAAGAGAAGGAAATGAAACTAACGGAGGAGGAGGGTGTCTGGGAAGCCTCCAGCTACTTGGAAACAGCACATAACCCGTTAGTTAAACAAGAAATCAGAAGAGTAATAAGAAAATGCTTTTAAATCAATATAAAAACAGAACATATCAAAAATTGTGGGATTCCCCTAAAGCAATCCTTAAGAGAGAAATTCTCAGCATCAAACACCTATGCTAGGAAAAAAGAAAGGCCTTACGTCAGGGAGATCAGCTTCCATATGAAGAAACCAGAAATATAATAATAAACTGAGCACAAAATAAACAGAATACAGGGGATGATAAAGATCAGAACAGAAATCAGTGAAATAGAACATGCGGGGGGGAGAGAAAGGCAGTGAAACCGAAAACCGCTCCTTTGAGGGCATCGATAAGATCGCTCTCTCTCTACTCAGGCTGATCAGGAAAAATAAGACACGGATTAAAAACACCAAGATTGCGAGTGGCGACATCACCACAGAGTCTTCAAAGTGTAAGAAAACATTGCAGACAGCTTTGCGCCAATGAGCTTAGATAAAATAAAAACACGAAGCAACGGGGACCCTAAGGAGCCCTGCATCGGTTAGATTCGCAAACAGAGACTTCGCCATATCGCCAAAAAAACTTCAGGAGAGATTGCTTCACTGGTGAATTCCCCAAAGCATTTAAAGAAAAAATAATGCACAAAATTCTCCAGAAAATTGGAGCGAAAGGAATACTTCCCAGCTCATTCTATAAGGCCAATGCTACCTTGATTCAGAGGCAAAAGAGATATTACCCAAAAAAAGAGATATTACCCAAAAACGAAAGAGATATTACCCAAAAATATTTCAGGGACATATTTCTCCTGAATATACACAAAGCCTTTCTAAACAAATTTTAACCCATAGAATTCAACCATGGACACAAGGCATAATGCATCAGGCCCAAGTGTGGCTGGTCCTAACATCTGAAAATAAATTAATGTGACTGATTACAGATCTTAAAACAACAACAGAATTTAAGACATCAACAACATAATGACAGATTTTAAAGGACAAACCATATAATCATCTCAACAGATGCAGAAAGACGTGACAAAACTCATTCCTGAAAACCTTCATCCCTGGAAAAGACTCTCAGCAAACCACTGATAGCTTATGATGAACGTGATCAGTACCGCCAGATTGATGGTTCCGAAGGAGATTTAACTCCAGGACCAAAGACTGTCTCAGTCACTCAGAACTTTGTGTAGATTTTATTTAAAGTGGAAGCGACAGAAAACGCTTCTGACACAGACATCTGAAGGGGGCAGGAGAGCACCTGCCTTATCAGTTTAAGCAGGGTTTTGTATACTTCTCAGCCAGCTGCTGAGAATAGATAAAAAATACCTCAAGGCTGTGAGAATTTTGCCCAGACCTTTCCCATAACATATATCCTGGGATGACATCAGAACAAGATTAATCAGAAAGGCAGCTAACCCAGAGCTCAAGGCTCTGGGCGTTTCACCGAGGCCTTCTTCCACAACATCCATTCAAAGTTCAAAACAGAGGCAAGTCCTTGAACAAGAGATACTGGTGCCTGCAAGGCCTACTTGTCTAAGGCAAAAGCATGAAAAAGAAAGAATGTTTACGTCCTCCTTAAAGGGGCCTTAGGCTTGGACTCCTTATCAACCTGCCTAAGTTAGCTCTCTCACCACCAACACGAGGACCCCTCCAGTCCGACAAAGCACATCTGCAGAGCACCTGCCCCAGCACCAAGAACAGGACGGGGGTCTGCGCTCACTGCCCCAGCCCACGCTGCTGGAGGGTCTCGCCAATCCCGCGCTGTGGGAGAGAAACACAAGGAGTCCAGGCAGGGAAGGAACAAGCTGTTCGCAGCTGACACATCCAGCAGAAGCGACGAGGAAACAGGATCATAAAACAGTGGGCAGTAAGGCTGCAGACACAGGTCAGTATTCAAAATCAGCTCTATTTCGATATGCTGCTGCTGCTAAGCTGCTTCAATCGTGTCCGACCCTGTGAGACCCCATAGACGACAGCCCACCAAGCTCCCCCGTCCCTGGGATTCTCCAGGCAAGAACACTGGAGTGGGTTGCCACAGGAAACTGGAATAGTTTTCAAATATTTCAAAATAGGTAAGTGTACATCTTACCAAAGATGAGCAAGAGCCATGCCCTGAAAACCACAGAATGACGTGGAGATTAAAGCCTATAGTGATGGAGATGTAAAATACATCGTCTCTCTGAAAGACTCAATATTGTTAAGATGACAATCCCCCAAACTCATCTGTGGATTCAGTGTTACGTCAGCCAAAATCTAAGCAGGCTTCTCTAGACACTGCCAAGCTGATTCCAAAATTTAAAGCAAAGACCCGAGGATAGTCAAAACCACTTTGCAAAAAAGCAACAAAGCTGGAAAAATACAGCCAGATTTCAGGTATTATTATAAGGTCACAGAGAGCAAGACAGGGTGGTATCAGCATCGAGACACTCGCAAGCCATGGAGCCAAGCAGAAACAGCGTGCGTGAGCGCGACCCCGGCTGCACCCGCCAGGCTCCCCCGTGCACGGGATTCTCCAGGCAAGAACCCTGGAGCAGGGCGCCATTTCCTACTCCCGAGGATCTTCCTGACCCAGGTGGCAAGCCCACTACATTGGCAGGTGGATTCTTTACCACCACCCTACCTGGGGAGCCTGTCTGTTACAAGAGAGAGAGGCTAGACACAGACAAATGATTTTTGGCAAAGATGCAAAGGAGAAAGGAGAGTCTTTACAACAAACATTGCTGGAAAAATTGGAAATCTGGATTCCTCAAAATGGGCTTTGATTAATAACTCATATGATATAAAAATAAACTGAAAACAGATCATAGACTTAAATATAAAATCTGAAACTTCTAGGGAAAAAAACCTGAAGAAAAACCTTGTTTACTTTGGGTTAAGCAAAAATTTTTTTGCTCAGAAAGTAAAACCAAAATCCATTTTTTTTAAAAAATGTATCATTGGATATCATCAAAATTAAAATCTGCTCTTCAAGAGGCACAGTTAAAAGCCAGCCTGACAGAGAAAATGGTTTACAACTTCAGACCCTTTACCTCAGCAACTTGTATCTGAAGCCCAAGAATAACACAGAGACCTCAGCCGTTTTAACGTGCAAACCGTCTGAACAGACTCCTTAGGAGAGCGCACGGACCGGAAGGCGCGGGGAAGACAGCTGCCACGGCCCTGGGTGGACTTGTCTCCACTGGACGTGGGGCTGAGGCCCGCCTCCCTCCCTCCCGGCTGCTCTCCGCCCCAGGAGGCCCCGGCACGAGGTTGGCCCGGGAAGCGTCCCGGCCCGTGGCGTGGCTGAGGGTGGGCCAGCCCTCGCTGCTGATCGCAGGGCCTCCCGTCCTCCGCACATCAGCGAGGAGGAGCTGCAGAGGAGCCAGGCGCACTCGGCAGCCCGCAGCCCCTCCAGCCGGGCAGCTCTAGCCGGTTGCGCACCTACCCTTCCACTCTTACCTTGTAAAATGTGCTCTCATTCCAATTACAGAAGGGACAGTGAGGTGAATTCCAACACAAGTAAACCTTGTCTATTGGTAATGATGCAACTGGAGTTACTAGCAGGAACCCTCACACCACGTGCGCGCGAGACGCGATGTCTGTGGCTAACATGCTGTCTTTACAGCATTTCTTGTAACACTGGCAACTAAGTCCGGGTTTTATCGTGACCAGCAGCACCTCCTGAGACGGGCCTGCGCCGTGCGCCTCAAGCGGACAGGGACCCTGCCTCCCCCTCCTGGGTCAGCACCTAGCACGGTGTGCCCAGGACAGAGCCAGACACGCTTGCCCACAAGCTGGCCGAGGGCCTGGCTCTGGGTGCGCGGGGCGGGGGCAGGTTCCCGCCCTCCCTCAGGAAGCGCGGCCTGGAGCAGGGGGTCAGCGCAGGCCACGTCACCGCCTGCTCCTCCCCTGCTTGAAAACGCAGGTGCGAACAGCGCTGCCGCCTGAGCGCGTGTGCGCGGCGGGGCTGCGGCACCCACGCACTGCCCGGCAGAAACGCCGCCGCCGCGGGCACAGGCGCCGCTCCCCTCTCCAGCTCCTGGCACCTCCAGTCAGCTCTGCCGCTATAAACTAGACTCCTGCCGATGCCTCCTGTGAGTGGGGCCAGGCGCCACCTGCCCTCCGATGCCTCCTGTGAGTGGGGCCAGGCGCCACCTGCCCTCCGATGCCTCCTGTGAGTGGGGCCAGGCGCCACCTGCCCTCCGATGCCTCCTGTGAGTGGGGCCAGGCACCACCTGCCCTCTGTGTCCAGCTTATTTCACTGAGCACGTCTTTCAGGTTCATCCATGTTATCACATACAGCAGGATTTATTTCTTTTTTAAGGGTGAATGATAGTCTGTTGTACGCACAGCAAAGAAAACCATCAAGTAAATGAAAAGACAACCTAGAAAAATATTTTGTGAATGATAGCCACTATGGTATTGCATTTCCTCAAAAACTTAAAAATAAAACTGCCATATGATCCAGAAACTCCACTCCTGAGTATATATCCAAAACAGACAGATACCTGCACCCCAGTGTCCACGGCCGCACTCCTCACAGTAGCCGAGACACGAAGACAAGCCAAACGCCCCCGGCTGATGACGGGGTAAAGACGGCGTGGCTCACGTATAGATGGAACCCTACTCGGCCGCAAAGACGGAAGAACACCACTTGCAGCAACATGCACGGACCCAGGGACCATCACGCTAAGTGAGAAAAGTCAGACAGAGAGAGACAGACGCCATATGACATGACTTACGTGTGGAGTCTAAAAGTGATACAAAGGAATGTATTTACAAAACAGAAATAGACCCACAGACATGGAAAATAAAGTTACGGTTACCGAAGGGGAAGCAGGGCTGAGGGATAAATTAAGTTTGGGGGCACCCACTCCAGTACTCTTGCCTGGAAAATCCCAAGGACAGAGGAGCCTGGTGGGCTGCAGTCCATGGGGTCGCTAAAGAGTCAGATGCGACTGAGCGACTTCCCTTTCCCTTTTCACTTTCATGCACTTGAGAAGGCAAGGGCAACTCACTCCAGTGTTCTCGCCTGGGGAATCCCAGGGACGGGGGAGCCTGGTGGGCTGCCGTCTGTGGGGTTGCCCAGAGTCGGACACGACTGAAGCGACTCAGCAGCAGCAGCAGCAGCAGCAGCACACACCCTCTACTGTAAATAAAGCAAGCAACAAGGCCCCACTGCACGGCACAGGGCACCGCGGCTGGCGTCCTGCGAGGGCCTGAGATGGGAAGCCCTGGGCGAGAACGCATGTGCACACACGTGAATAAGCGAGCCCTGCACTGCACACCTGGTGTGAATCAACCAGGCTTCAATTACAAACTAACTTTTAAGGAGGAAAAATAACACGTCTCCGCCCGTTGCGCCGCCCCTTCCCGCCCGGCTGCCTCCCCGCGGCGGCGGGACCGCGCCCTTCCATTCCCGCGCGCGGCAGCGGTGGACAGAGGCTCAGACCCGGTCGGTGCTGTGCTCGCGGTGCAGCCGCGAGCCTCCTCTGCAAAGCGGCTCCTCCCCGGCTCCTCCCCGCCGAGAGGCCAGCACGCCAGGCACACAGTGCTGCGGGGCGGCCTGGCCACACCCTCAGCGGGGCCTCTGGAAGGGGGGCAAGACCTCGCCCCCGCTCTCAGGCGGTCCCGCGGGCAGAGAGGCGCGGGCCTAAGCCATCACCTGCTCACAGCAACGCTAGGGCCGCAGAGACACATCTGCTTTGAAGCGAGCTTGTTAGCAAGCACGTGTGTTTCAGACGGAGAGGCTAGGGGAGCATATTGAGGACATGGCTGGTCCACCGTCTCCAAGGCGACCCTCAGACCAGGTCAATGCTGAACATCAGCAGGACCACCCCAGTACCATCCTTTGGGCCACTGGGAATGAACAGAAAGCTGCGTTCTGCTCTCCTGAACCCAAGATCAAGGGGGTCTGACTTATATCCTAATGGCAAACAAGCAAGCAGACAGACCCACTTCCGTAGTCATGAGTACAGTCCAGTTCAGTCGCTCAGTCGTGTCTGACTCTTTGCGACCCCATGAATCGCAGCACGCCAGGCCTCCCTGTCCATCACCAACTCCCGAGTTCACTCAAACTCACGTCCATCGAGTCAGTGATGCCATCCAGCCATCTCATATAAGGGTGGTATCATCTGCATATCTGAGGTTATTGATATTTCTCCCAGCAATCTGGATTCCAGCTTGTGTTTCCCGAGCCCGGCGTTTCTCGTGAGGTGCTCTGCATAGAAGTTAAATCAGCAGGGTGACAATATACAGCCTCCATGATGGTCAAAATGGAGGCAGACGGTACTATGTGTCAGCGAGGACGCGGGTCACGCCTGCACCCCTGAAGGGACCGGAAAGCGCAGCACTCACCGGGGAAGACGGTGATCTATAAAGGCGGCCACAGTGACCTGGGTGGGACCCAGCAGTTTCACTCCTGCATACACACCCAACAGAACCGCACGAGTGTTCTTCCCAAAGACATGAGCATCAGAGCAACATACTTCGTAATAACTGAAAGGCGGAGAGGACCTCAACGACTGAGTAAGTGAGCCGTGTCTGTGCAGCGGAGGACACCCAGCAGTGAGGACTAGCGAACAACAGCCACACATCACTGTGGGAGAGTCACACACACGTGGCTTCGAGCGCAAATGGCACAAAAGACCACGTTCTGTGTGACCCCACTTACATAAAAATGAGAAAAAAGGCAAAATGAATCTGATAAGTGGTCGAGATTGTGGCTGCCCTTGGGGACCCCCAGGGGAAGGAGGTGTTGGGATCTGGGGCTCCAGCCTCATCAGGTTCTTGGGCCGGTGTATACAGGTGGAAGAAGGATGACCTGCACACACTGAGGTCAGCTGGTCTTCCTCCCGGGTGTGCCCTGGGGCCGCCAGGAGACCCACCAGAAGGGCTCCTCAGGGAGACTCCACGGGGGTTGGGAGAGCAGGCGGCCGCCGAGGCCGGGACACGCGCCACACTCCAGGTCCAGGGCTCACTCAACCTGCCACTCCCGCAGCCCTGCCTCCCAGCAGACACCCCCCACTCTCAGGAGGGGCATCGCTTGCCTGGGAGGCAATTGCTTCTTTGAAATTAATTGTCTCCTCCATGCTGAATCCCGGAAGGATGCGATGTCATTGTTAATTGGGAAGGTCCTCACCGTGACATCCTGGCGTGTCGCCCGAGCCTAATGAGCCGGTACCACCACCCCCCCCCGCCCCCGGGCCTTCACCTGCCTTCTTCCTAACGGCGCCTCAGGGCAGGCAGCCCCTCAGCGCCCAGCTCCAAAGACTTCCCCCGTTAGTCTGGACCAGAACGCTCATCAACTGCCAGCTGATTGGGCACCAGGGGATTCTAAGGATTCCCCAGCTGCCTGGGGAACACAAACTTTTCTCAAAACAGAACTCAGAAGAAAGACACTCCCTCGGGTGCAGCAGGTCAGGGAAGCGGCAACTGCCGAGCAGCCGCCCCGGAGTCCGCTGCACGGGCTGCTGGGCTGCGGGGAGCGGCAGCCTGCCCTCAGCTCCTGGCCCTTGAGCAGGACATCTGCGGCCGAGAAGCCTGTGGGGACAGACACCTTGGACACACGTCTGCAGGAAGCTGGGGAAACGAGGCTTGAAAATCCAACACAGGCAAAAACCCAGACACCGCCAGGGCCTGCTGCCAGCGAGGAGCTGGCGTCTCCTGCCCAGCAGGCGTGTCCTGGTCAGCGCCTACCTGGGAGAAAGCTCAGCCGAGTTCCAGTGTGCGGGCTTGAGGCTGCTCGTTCCAAACCCCTGAGGGTGGGCACAGGAATTCCGTGTCTGCAGGGTTCCCCAGGCCCTGGGGGAGTCACTGCCATTGTCCAGAAGCCTCAAACATCTGTCTCCCAACCTGGTGCAGGACTCGCACCCTCCTCCTCAAAAGCCCCCGCCCCCGCGCCTCACCAGACCGCTCCGTCTCCGCCACGTGAGCCCCAGCGCCTCCGCCAGGCTGAGCACAGGCAGAGCTGTGGCGGGGGCACCTCCCCCTCAGCCCGCGCAGCCCTCCCGGGGACCGCCCCTCCCAGCCCCCCCAGCTGCCACTGCCGCACAGTCCCAACCTCTCAGCATCAGGGGCCCGGGCCACTCACCCGAGGCCTCTTTCTCCGCACCCTTCTGGGGGTGTCAGTCAGTCCCATGGTTTGCTCTGGGACATTCTCCAATGCCCCTGAAGTCCAGAACCGCGTCCAGCTGCTCCATCACCATCTCGACTTGGATCATTCGGACATCTGCCGGCCTCGCGGGCTTGACATGTCCACCTCTTGTGGCCCCACAGACCGCAGCCCACCAGGCTCCTCCATCCATGGGATTCTCTAGGCAACAATACTGGAGTGGATAGCCATTTCCTTCTCCAGGGGCTCTTCCTGACCCAGGAATCAAACCTGGGTCTCCTGCATTGCAGGCAGATTCTTTAGCGACTGAGCTACGAGGGAATGAACTCCTGAAATCCCCCAAACCTGCTCTATCCCCAGCTGTCTCTCCTCTATACCTGGCGTCCACCCCTCCAGCTGCCCAGGACCCACGTGGCCCTTGGCTCTTCGCTCCATCTCTCCTCTATACCTGGCATCCACCCCTCCGGCTGCCCAGGACCCACGTGGCCCTTGGCTCTTCGCTCCGTCTCATCCCCACCGTCAGCCACGGCAGGCCCGGCGGGTCTGCTGTCGGAACTTTCGGCACCCTGCGGCTTCTCCCTCACTGCTGTCCTGCCCCATCACCATTACTGAATTTGAGTTTTCGCCACAGCTGCCACCATTCAAGTGTCTTCTCAGTGTAGCTGCCAGAGGGAGCCTTGCCAGCACAGATAGATCACATCCCCCCTCCACTCACTTTGGAAGCCATCAAAGTCTCCCAGCCCACTCAGAGCACAGCTAAGGCCTCATCACAGCCTGCAAGATCCCACAGAACCGGAGTCCCCTCTGACCTCATCTCCTCCTGCTGGACCCCTGAGTCCCCTCGTTCCAGACAGAGACTTCACAGCTACTGCTGTTCCTCACGCACTCTGGAAATACTCCTGCCCTGTGTGGAGGGAAAGGGGAGAGGGGAAGGATTGGGGAAGAAACAGAAAGAAGAGGGAATGAATACCTGGGTGGATGGATGGACAGACAGAGGAATAGTGGATGGGTGGGTGGATGGACAGATGGATGAACTGTGGATGAAGGGATGGACGGTGGATGGACGGACATCCACCATGGAGGATGGATGGAGGGATGGATAGATGGTAGATGGATGGACAGATACATCAGTGGAAGGATGGATGGGTGAATGGTGGATGGGTGGACAGACAGAATAGTGGATGCATGGATGGATGGACGGGTAAAGAGCAGGCAGGTGGACCGGTGGATGGACGGGTGGATGACCAGGCCCGTGGGGGGTGGACGACAGTGCTGCAGTGGGTCATGGATAAACGCCACTGACTCCTGCCCTCGGGAGACTCACCGTCTGGGGAAACTGCCACTTGCCAGGAAGACACTGTGTCTTCCCATCCCATAGGTGACTTAGGATAGAGTCAGGAGTCACCCAGCACAGCTCAGGGGATGGAGGGCCCTATTCACAGTCTCAGAGACAACCCTCAGACCAGATGGTCCAAACCGAAACCAAGACCAGACACAGCCACGTCCACAAAAGCCAAGGAGTCCACGGTAAGACCTGGGGCACCAGCTTGCACTTAGGGGGAGAGCGTGTTAGTCAGGCAGCTGCGTCCAACTCTCTGTGACCCCGTGGACTGTAGCCTGCCAGGCTCCTCTGTCCATGGAATTCTCCAGACAAGAATGCTGGAGTGTGATGCTCTTCCCTTCTGCAGGGGATCATTCCAACCCAAGGATCAAACCCTCGTCTCCTGAACTGCAGGCAGATTCTTTGCTGTCTAAGAAACCAGGGAAGCCCACGTTAGGACGAAGGTGTGCCTCAAAAGCCAGTGGGGTCCTTCCGCCACAGGCTATCCGCTGGGGAGGCAGTGGGCGGGCCATGAGATGACTGACCTGTGGCTCTGCGGGGGCTTCAGTTGCCCCAAGACTGGATGTGGGGCCCCTGGGAGCACAGGGTGGAGGAGGAAAGCCAAGAGCCGAGGTTTAAAGGAGAGTGTGGTGCCAGCAGAAGAGGGAAGGATGTTCCCAAGAGCGGGGCCAGACTGCAGGCAGCCGCTGCAAGGCGCGAGGGTGTCCGCGCGAGGCCACGGTGATGAGAGACGCTCGGGGGCTCCCCAGCCCCGAGACGGCAGCCAGAGAGCCCCGCCCTCCAGGCGTCACCCCACCTCTGGGTGTCGGCACCCCGAGGCCGGCGCCCCACCTGTGCAGCCACCTTCTCATCACGTCCCGGCCTCTCACCGCCTTCTACAAGGCCAGCATCACCCAATATCAAAATCAGACAAAGATGCCCCAAGAGAGGAAAACTACAGATCAATCTCTCTCACGATCACAGATGCAAAAATCATAAACAAAATAGTAGCAAATCAAACCCAACAATGCCTTTAAAAAAACTAGATACCACAACCAAGTGAAATTTATTCCAGGTTGGACATCTGAAAATCAACCAATGTAATCTATCATATAAAGTCTAAACATGAAAAATCATCTGATTATACCACTAGATGGAAAAAAAGAGCATTTGACAAAATCCTATAACCATTCAAATTTTTTTCTAAAAATGCTCAGCAAACTAGGAATGGAAAAGAACCTCCTCAACCTAATTTAAAAAGATCTGCAAAAAAAAATGTCATACTTTACTGTGAAAACCTAAATATCCTCCACCCTGAGACTGGAAAAAAGGCAAAAATGTGCCACCTCATCAATTATAGTCAGTATCATATGGGAAGTCCTAGCTAATGTAACAAGACAAAGAAAGGAAATAAAAGCATATCAGTTGAAAAGAAATAAAATTATTTTGCAAATAAAATTTAGAAAAACAATTTTAAAGATGTATGTAACTAATAATTACAGCAAAGTTGCAGAATACAAGATTAATATATAATATCAATTGCTTTTATATATGCCTATATAACAGCAATAAACAATTAGAATGTGAAACTAAAAACAATACCATTTACATAAACATAAAACACTGAAATACTTAGGTATAAATCTAACATGAAGTGTACAAGACCTATATGAGAGGAAACTAGAAAACGCTGATGAATAAAATCAAAGAGAATCTAAATAAATGGAAAGATAGTCTATGTTCATGGATAGAAAGACTCAAGTTGTTAAGACGCCAGTTCTTCTCAGTCTTATTTATAAATTCTGTGTGGTTCTAATCAGAACTCTAGCAAGCTGATTTGCAGACATCAGCAAACCGATTCCAAAGTTGAGCATCACAGCAGTAAAGGCAGCAGAGTTGCAGGAGACGCCAGCCGCCTCCCAGAGTCATCACAAGGCTTCAGGAACCAAGACGGTGCGGTGTTATCGGTGAAGAGGAGACAAGCAGAGTGATGAACAGAAACAGAGAGCCTAGAAATAGGGCCACACAAATGTAGTGTATTTGATACGGGGCAAAGGAAATACAGCGAAGTAAAGGCAATCTCTTCAACAAATGGCCCTGGAACAACAGGGAATCCAACGCACAAAGAAAAAAAAGAAAGCAAGCATCTAGACAGTGGCCTTACACATTTCAACCAACAAGTTAATTCAGAACAGATCTCAGAAGTAAATTTAAAATGCAAAACTATGAAACTTCCAGATGATAACAAGAGAAAATCAAGGTGACCTTGGGTTTGGTGGTAACTTTCTAAGATACCTCAAAAGCACAAGCCGTAAAATAAAAAGTTGATATGTCAAACGGTATTAAAAACAAATACTTCTTCCCTGCAAAACACACAGCCAAGAGAGTGGAAAAGCCAAGCTACAGGCTAGAGAACGTCTCCAAAGGATTCCTGACAAAGGGCTCGTGTCCAAAATAGACAAACTTCAACAATAAGAAAACAGCTCAGTCTTAAAATGTGCAAGAGAGCTGAACAGACACCCCACCAAAGATGTTATGTAGAAGGCAAATAAGCATGTGAAAAGATGCTTATTAAGGACTATCGATTAAAGCAACCAGGAGGTACCACTCAACACGCAGCAGAATGTCTAAAATCCGAAACATTGCCAGTGTGGTGTGACCACCACCCCACATGCGGGCAGGAGGGGCTGGGGAGGGAGGCAGTGCCCAGAGAGGCCGGCCCAGGGCCCCGCTCCCTGGTCCCCAGACCACACTCCCCGGGGATGGGAATCTCTAAAGTGTTTCCCATTTCCAGACTCTGCGAGAGCAAAGGCATGGTTCTCAACATCCCTTTCAGCTTTCAAATACCACCTAATTCCCAAACCTGAGGAGGTGCCTAGGACGCAGTCCTCCCCAGGGACTCACAGGCCATCGGGACAGGAGGAGCCAAGGGCTGTGCCTGGCCCCTCCCTTCCTCTGCCAAGGAACGTCCTCAGGGCCTGGGAGCATCTGGAGGCTGGGTCAGATTGGGACCTCATAGGCAACGCCTCTGCCTTCCCCCAGGCCGGAAGACAGGGGCAGCAGTCCACACCCTGACCTGCACCAGGAGGGCCAGAGCCCCCAGCCCTGAGCAGAGAAACCCTCCACGACTGGCAGAGAATGAGGGCACAGGGCAGGGATGGGGCAGAGGGCGGGGCCGTGGGCTGGAGAGCGGGCGGGCGGGAGAAGAACGGATCTCGCGGGGAAGGGTGCCAAGCTAACTCGGGGTGTTCCGAACTTACCCCATCAGCTTAACAAACGTGGGAACCGACTACACAGGGACACTTTAACTCATTATTTGTAAAATAACTTCACAAAGCGCAAAGCCGACAGAAGCGTCATTACCCACAGATGGCAGACAAACGCGTCCTTCCGCCCTGGCCTCCGGGGACGGGGCCTCCAGGAACCCTGACTTCTCCTCTCAGTGGGAGCGGCTCTTCAGCTGGGCCGACGCCACCCACTCCTGCAGGGCCGTCCTGTCGGGGGCCTGGGTCACAGCAGGGAGAAGCCACTGGAGTTCTCCGCCCGCAGCTCCTTCCGAGGGAGAGGCCAGACTGTGGGCAGGTGGAGAGGGCCGAGCACCGATCGGCACCCTTGGGCCGAGGCGGGTGGCCAGGAGCAGTTTTAAGTGGGTGGAGGGTCTTCAGTGAGCTCCAGAGGTCATGCTCCAGCTGAGGCTGAGGGGTCAGAAGACCCACCAGAAAGCCTAGGCCCGGTGCACTCCAGCTGCGGGGGCTCCAGCACCCCCCGAGGCCCCCAAGCACACCAGAGCCCCAGGCAGGCCTGGGGCGCCCTGCGCAGCGGCCCTGGGCCCACGCCCGGCCCCGAGGGACAGCTCAGGCTGGGGCTCCCTCGCTCTCCACCCGGCTGGCAGGAATCCAAACCTCTGGGGGGCCCTGCAGCTGGACGATCAGGGCGGATGCCGGTGGAGGGCACCAGCAGAGCGCCATGCGTGTGAGTGGGTGTGAGTGTGTGTGGGTGTGTCTGTGTGTTTGTGTGTGAGTGTGTGGGGGGGAGTGTGTTTGTGTTTGTGTGCGTGACTGTGTGTTTGAGTGTGTCTGTATATGTGTGTGTGCTTGAGTGTGAGTTTGGGGGGGTTTTGTGTGTGCGTGTGTGACTGTGTGTGTGAGTGTCTGTGTGTGTGTGAGTGTGTCTGTAGTCACTTCAGTCGTGTCCGACTCTCACCAGGCGCCTCTGCCCAGAGGATTTCCCAGGCAAGAATCCGGGAGTGGGTGGCCATTGTCTTCTGCAGGGGATCTTCCCGGCCCGGGGGTCTAGCCCGCGTCTCCCGCGTCGCCAGCCAGGTCTTTGCCACTAGGCCAGCTGGGGAGCCCGTCCATCACGCTGCCTGAATGAAAAGAAACAGCAGCCTCCCAGTCAGGCCCTGTCTTCAGCACTGGAGACACACCAACTCCTTCAGCACTCAAAGGGCTCCGTGGGATCACACGCCCACAATCCCCACACAGCGATGAAGACACAGAGGTTCAGAGTGGCCACCTGACCTGCATAAGTCACGCTGACAGACAGCTGCATCCAGACTCCCAGCTTCAGAGCCAGCTTTAATTCCACGCATGCTCCCAAGATACATCCTGATGCGCTGCAGGGCCAGACCAGGCCCCTCCCTAAGCCTCCGGGCCCCCGAGGATCTCGTGTGGCTTATCCACTCGGAGACCTCACCATCTCCTCCGTCTGAGGCCCGCAGGTTCCACCACCCGGCCCCCAGGAGGGTGTGAGACCTGCTGGCGTGCTCTGAGGCTCCCCAAAGTGAGGCACGCCGCACACTGGCCCCAACAGCCGCCCAGGCTGCCAGGCTTCCGCAGAGATTTACACCCCTGGGTTCTCCCCTTCCCGGATCACCTCCCCAGCCTCCGCTGAGGGGCAGCTCCCGGGCGCAGGCAGTGGCAGCAGAGAGACCTCCAAAGTGTGAGGCGGCCCCTCCTTCCCCAGGGCCGCCAGCGCCAAGGCCCGGACCAAGCAGGGGCTCAAGGGCCCGCGGGGCTGCCGAGGCCGGGTGCGCGCGGCCTCCCTGCCTGCGCAAGGGCCCCGCACACGGGGAGGTCGGGGTGCCATTTCCAGGGCAGGGAGGCCCCGGGGCCTCACGTCCCCCGCAGCCCCTGCCGCAGAGCCTCCCTGACCTCGTTCCTCCAGGTGCAGCTGAAGGCGCTCAGCACCGGGTGACGATGCTGCTGAGCACGGTGACAGCCTTGGTCAGGCCTGGCCAGCTCTCCACCAGGGGCCCCACGTGCAGGGAGACAGCCGGGCCAGACCCGACGCGGACCGCGGGGAGGCGGGAGGAGCAGGCGGAGAGGCCCGGCGCCGGTCCCGCACCGAGGCGTCCTGACGCGGGCGTAGGCGACCAGCGTGCGGACGCCCAGCGTGGGGACGCAGGAGACCAGCGTGCGGACGCCCAGCGTGGGGACCCCCAGCATGGGGACGCAGGCGACCAGCGAGGGGATGCCCAGCGTAGGGACGCCCAGCGTGGGGACGCAGGCGACCAGCGACGGGATGCCCAGCGTAGGGACGCCCAGCGTGGGGACGCAGGCGACCAGCGACGGGATGCCCAGCGTAGGGACGCCCAGCGTGGGGACGCAGGCGACCAGCGACGGGATGCCCAGCGTAGGGACGCCCAGCGTGGGGACGCAGGCGACCAGCGACGGGATGCCCAGCGTAGGGACGCCCAGCGTGGGGACGCAGGCGACCAGCGACGGGATGCCCAGCGTAGGGACGCCCAGCGTGGGGACGCAGGCGACCAGCGACGGGATGCCCAGCGTAGGGACGCCCAGCGTGGGGACGCAGGCGACCAGCGACGGGATGCCCAGCGTAGGGACGCCCAGCGTGGGGACGCAGGCGACCAGCGACGGGATGCCCAGCGTAGGGACGCCCAGCGTGGGGACGCAGGCGACCAGCGACGGGATGCCCAGCGTAGGGACGCCCAGCGTGGGGACGCAGGCGACCAGCGACGGGATGCCCAGCGTAGGGACGCCCAGCGTGGGGACGCAGGCGACCAGCGACGGGATGCCCAGCGTAGGGACGCCCAGCGTGGGGACGCAGGCGACCAGCGACGGGATGCCCAGCGTAGGGACGCCCAGCGTGGGGACGCAGGCGACCAGCGACGGGATGCCCAGCGTAGGGACGCCCAGCGTGGGGACGCAGGCGACCAGCGACGGGATGCCCAGCGTAGGGACGCCCAGCGTGGGGACGCAGGCGACCAGCGACGGGATGCCCAGCGTAGGGACGCCCAGCGTGGGGACGCAGGCGACCAGCGACGGGATGCCCAGCGTAGGGACGCCCAGCGTGGGGACGCAGGCGACCAGCGACGGGATGCCCAGCGTAGGGACGCCCAGCGTGGGGACGCAGGCGACCAGCGACGGGATGCCCAGCGTAGGGACGCCCAGCGTGGGGACGCAGGAGACCAGCATGGGGACGCCCAGCGTGGGGACCCCCAGCGTGGGGACGCAGGCGACCAGCATGCGGACGCCCAGCGTGGGGACGCAGGAGACCAGCGTGGGGACGCCCAGCGAGGGGACGCCCAGCGAGGGGATGCCCAGCGTGGGGACGCCCAGCGTGGGGACGCAGGAGACCAGCGTGGGGACACCCAGCGTGGGGACGCAGGAGACCAGCGAGGGGACGCCCAGCGTGGGGACGCCCAGCGTGGGGCCGCAGGCGACCAGCGTGGGGACGCCCAGCGTGGGGACGCAGGCGACCAGCGAGGGGACGCAGGAGACCAGCGAGGGGACGCCCAGCGTGGGGACGCCCAGCGTGGGGACGCAGGCGACCAGCGTGGGGACGCCCAGCGTGGGGACGCAGGAGACCAGCGTGGGGACGCAGGCGACCAGCGAGGGGACGCCCAGCGTGGGGACGCCCAGCGTGGGGACGCAGGAGGCCAGCGTGGGGACGCCCAGTGTAGGGACTCAGGAGACCAGCGAGGGGACGCCCAGCGAGGGGACGCAGGAGCCCAGGATGACGCAGAAGGCGGAGAGGTTGCGGGGGGAAAGTATATGGGCGTCTGCAGGCGCCCGTGTGCCCCGACCAGCGAGAGGATGGCCCGGTTCCCGGCCCTGTGAGCACGCACATGAGCAGGAAGAGCCCCACGTATGCAGAAGGCGGCGCGATCCAGGACGCAGTGGCTCAGAAGTGGTTGATGACCCATGAGCCACAGGAGAGCCGGCCGGGGGGTGAGGGCCGCGGGCACGGTGATGGCCGAGAAGCCGCAGAGCCGGGAGCCCAGGGCCAGGCGGCCAGGGAGCCCGGGCATCAGAAAGCTGCCCTAGCGCGGCGGCAGGCTGACGGCCAGGGAGCGGCCCCAGGCCATGGCGGCCAGCAGGAAGCCCTCGGTGCAGCCCAGAGGGAAGACGGGGTGCATCTGCACAGCGCAGCCTGAGGAGGAGACGGCTCCTGCGCGAGGAGGAGACGGCCAGCGTCTTGGGCACGCAGGCCGTGGTGAACCAGATCTCCAGGAAGGAGAGGTTGCGGGGGGAAAGTATATGGGCGTCTGCAGGCGCCGGTGTGCCCCGACCAGCGAGAGGATGGCCCGGTTCCCGGCCCTGTGAGCACGCACATGAGCAGGAAGAGCCCCACGTGCAGGCCCCGCGGCCCCGGGAAGCCCAGCAGGGTGAACGGGCCCCCAGCGGACAGGTTCTGGCTGCGGCCCCAGGCCATGACGCCCATCAGGACACAGGCCCCGTGCGGCCAGCAAGAGGGACCGCCAGCCAGAAGCCCTCCGGGGGGCTTAGGAGAAGGGGCCCCCCCCTGCTCTCTGGGTCTGCTCCCCTTGCCCTCCAACCCCAGGGCCCCAGGCCGGCCTGGGACGGGGGGCGGGAAGCTCCCGCTGTGGCGGGGTGGCCCAGCGCGCTGCGTGACTCGGACCCGGCCGTTCACCCGCAGTTCTTGTTCTGGACTCCTTGCCCCCTGCGGGCCGCGGAGGACCCTTGGTCTCGATCCCTTCCTTGGGGCTGTCTTCCTTCTAGACTCCTCATGGGGGGGAGGCGGCGTTTCCTTATTCTAGAAGCTGCAGAAGGCCAGGGTCAGCTTTTCACAAATGAAAATACGTATGGCCCAACTTAGGGCATTTTTATCCGACAAAGCGGATTGATTCCTAGTGAAGCATTTCTGTCGCGGTGGGCCATGAAACCGCCCCCGAGGATGACCACCTCAGAAGCATCTCGGGGAGCCGTTCTCGCCAGGGCGGGAAAGCCAGGAGGCAGACGGCTGTCGCCAGCGCCCCTCCGGCCGCAGCTGAGGTCGCGGGTGGGGCAGGAGGCCCAGCGGAGAAGCTCTCAGTCCCTCCGTCCCGCCCACCACTTCTCAGAACCTTCGGTGGACCTCGACCTCACCGACAAGAGCCCAGAGTCCAGAACCGGCAGCCGCCACATGGCCGGCAGGGTGGGGCAGGTCGAGGTCTACGCGTCCACGTGCTGGACACGGGGGCCCCGAGGTGGCACCCACCATCCCCGCCCCCACATGTCACACCCTGGCCCCCCACACACGTGGGCACCGCTTACTCAGAAGCCTGGTCCTGGACCGGCCTCCTGCTCCTGGAGCACTGGCCCCGCTCCTGACGGACTTGGGGTCCCTTGGTGTTGCACAGTGACTGCCCTGCTCACCCCAGAGTCTGGGCATAGATCAGGAACCAGCCTAGGGGTCCCGCCCAAGTCCCCCTTTGCTTTCCTGGGGCACCTTTAAAATAAGCCCTCGGGGTCGAGCAGGGGAAGGGCGCCCACCCCAGTCCCCTAGCTCCCTGCTGTCTGCTGCCCCCGGTGACCTGGGCAGGGAGGCGCTCACTGCCTGTATTCTGGGATCTGAGGGCAAGAAACCCTGTGCCACGGCCCTGACACGCTTGGCTGTGACCCCCTCCCAGCCCCACAACGAAGCCAGGGCAGCTGACCTAATCAGAGCCCAGCAAGACGGCCCACATTGCAGACACGTCCGCAGACACACCGGAGAGCCCTGTGGAGGTGTCCAGACAAAGGCAAACCTCAGAGGCTCTGCATCTGTGTGGACGAGGCCGGCGTACCCGCCAGGTCCCTGGAGGGGACCCCTGGGGCCGTGTCCTGGCAAGACAGCGACCCCGTCCCAGACGCCAACTCCTGGGGGCCAGAGTGCTCCTGGGGCTGTCTGCGGGACCCCTGGGTGGGCACGGACCCCTGGGTGGGCCCAGACCCCTGTGGGCTGCAGCGGGGCCCGGACCCCCTGCGCTGCTCACGAGCCCAGGCCCCGCAGCCCCCAGGGAGCACAGAACCGCGCGGAGCTGGCGAGCCTGCCCTGCCTGGAGCTCTAAGAACCCTCCAGCCGGAGTTTCTGAATGTCCCACGACGTGTGGGTGGCTACTGCTGTGCCCTGGAGGCGAAGACAGCAGGGCTGCTCTCCCGTGTGTGTGCACATGCGTACACGCGCGTGTGTGTGTGCCTGGGAGTGTGCGTGCACACGGTGAGGACACCCAGAGCCTTTAGAGTCCTCGTTTCAAGGATCTCCTGAAGCTGAGAAGACGGGACTAGATGAGAGGCCCACTCTGAGCCCACCAGGGGGAAGGGGGCATCTCCCTGCAGATCAGCTCACGGCCCAGCGGAGGCTCGATCAGATGAGGGGTCACTCATCATGCCTGGGGTCTGAGCAGGCTCCAGGACGCGCCCCCGGAAGCCACCTGGAGGCCAGAGGCTGAGCATGGGGCCCCGAGGACTTGCCGGGTGGGCCGTGCCCGGGGGCTGCCTCTTGCTGGCTGAGGGCCCCCTGTTGGCTGAGCCGCCCGCCTCTGCTGCGCACCTCCTCTGGAGATGAGGCCAGAGGAAGGGGGTCACGGGCTGCTCTGGGCCCCCAGGGAGCAGCCAAGCCATTCCTGCTGCCCAGCAGGCTCATGGCAGTGGCCAGAAGGAGATCTCCAGTGCCAGGGAAGGTGCCCTGGCCTGCCATCCACACAGGACGCTCACGCTGCTCCTGGCCACTCGGGGGGCCAGCGCCGGCTCAGCCGGGGGGAAGGAGGCAAGGGAAGGTGCCCTGGCCTGCCATCCACACTGGACGCTCACGCTGCCCCTGGCCACTCAGGGGGGCAGCGCCGGCTCAGCCGGGGGGGAGGAGGCAGAGGCGCCGCTGCCGTCGGGCCACCCCTCGGGCCGCCAGATCTGACTCATTGCGGCCACAGGCACCGGCCGCCCCAGCTCTTCCAGGGCAGCATCTCTCCTGCGCCCCGCTTGGCATCGGCAGGGCCACTGGTGCCCCGGCTCACGGCCCGGGCAGCAGAGGCACCGGCTTCAGGGCGGTGAGAAGGGGGTCCTCTGGCGCCCCGGCTGCCACCACCAGCAGGGCAGCCCTCTCACTCTCCGATGCTCCTGCCCACCCCCTGGCCTCCCTGGGGCTCAGGCCTGCAAGGACCCTCTTGCCAATTACGCAGGAGCAAGATCCTGGCCCCAGGTGCTGGGGAGGAGCCTGGGGGTGGTCCCCGGCGGCACCCAGCGCCCTGAGGGGCCTCCTGCCCTTGGGGTCCTCCTGGGAGCCGCTTCTGCCTGGAGCCCCACTGAGTCTGCTACAGGGCCCAGCACCTTGAGAGGCACAGTAGACCCTGGGTGCTCTTGGCAGATGCTTGGTATCTCAGTTTCCCCTCTGGAAATGGGTGATGACACCCCACAGTTTGATAGGCAACCCACAGGCCGCCCCACCTCCACCACTGCCCAAGCCTTCCAGGAATAGCCGCTCCTGCAAGACCCCAGCTGGCGACTGTTTCATGCCCCCCGAGGCAGGGACCCCAGCCCAGCAAGGACAGAGGAAGCTGTGGCTGGAAGGAGGAGCCGCCGTGGACCAGGCGGGAGAGCCCCCCCGGGGCTCTGCGAGCACGTCAGGGTGCAGCGGGGGGGTGTGGGGTCGGCCACAGGCACACCAGGGGCCTGAGCCCCGGAGGCGGGGACACCGCTTCCAGGGGTAGCGGTCTGGGAGGTGGCGGGAGTGTGCTCCCACCCCCAGCCAGCCCCCGCCGTCAGCACCTGGCAGGTGGGCAGTAGCCGGCGGGCCCTGATGGGACCACTGACCTCGGCCACCCACGCTCAGCCTCCAGCGGCATCCGCCCTGGGGGCCCCAGCACCACCGCGTCCGGCACACAAGCGTCTGCCTGTCCCTAATTGGAAGCGCATTGAAAGTTGGTGGCAGGCTCCGCGGGCTGGGAGCGTGGCCTCGTCAACTGGCACCGTGCAGGGCTGCCACTTGCCTAGGAGAACAAGAGGGCCGCTTTCTGTTTGCTTCAATAAACCAAACTTTCCGCAAATCTACTCGACTTGAGTCTGCAAGGTGCAGGAGAAGGTTTCTTGAAGCGCAGATGAGTGTGAGGATGCGGCGTGTCACACGTGCCCACCCTTGTGTTTTTGCTTTCCCCTGTCCACTTTCAGGGCTCATGTCAGAGAAACACTGCTGAGTTCTCGTTTCTTCTTTTTCTTAAAAAAGTTGAGGTATATGGTCAACACACAAAATAGCCGCACATGTGTAATGGGCACATCTTGATGAGGCTGGAGATCACTATCCACCTGTGAAACCTTCTCCATTGGCTCTAAAAGTCCCTGCGCTGTTTTGTTTGAGACATTTGACATAAGATGCACCTCCAGCTTCACACCTTACACCACACATGCCCACGCTTCACGAGCTCACTGCCCCTCTTCCCTCAGCTACTCCAGGTCCGAAGGTCGGGCCACCCATTCCTCTCATTGTAACTAAAGCCCTTGCAAATGTTGACCAGAAGTATTTGCCTATATTTTTGAATAATTTCCTTACGATAAAGAAGTGCACTTCAAATCCATAATCTCCACTGACAAGACCACACAAGAGGTGACAAGGCCCAGCAGGATTATCTCCAGAAACGCCGACCCTGACGCTGGGCTGGGCGCCCCCCAGGTCCTCTGCAGGGCTGCCCCCCGCTGTGGTCTGGTGACCAGCGCCTTCTCCTCCGTGATGGGGCCCTGGCCTCTCCCAGCTGCCGCTGCCCGGGGGGTGAATGTGAGCAGGTGTGGAAGAAGCTGAGGGCCCACGAACGCATTTCATTCCAGCGACCTGTAATAATGCAAACAAACGCTCCCGCAGCGACGCGTTTAAAAGAAGAAAAGCGAAGGTGCCGGCTTCGTGTCAGCACAGGGCTTGTCCTGGCCGCTTCCAGCCGTGCCGCCGGCGTGATGGAAACCAGACGCCACCCAGGGCACCAGGAGACACGCGGACCTCTCACGGTGTCAGCGCCTGGCCTGGGGTCTGGAGCTCTCACCCAGCGGGTGGAGGGGGTGGCGTGGTCAGCGAGGAGCCGAGAGAGGGGGACTTTGTGCAGACGCTCTTCCTTTAGGGAGGAGGGGTCGGCCAGCAGGTTGGGACCCTGGCATGGAGGGGAGGGCAGGAGGGCCCTGGAGCAAGGAGGCGGGGGGAGGGGTGGCCTCGAGTTCACCAGGGAAGGGAGCTGGCAGCTCTTCTGGGCTGATGTAGCCCCTGGGGGGCACCAGAACCCCCAGGAAGACACCCAGGACACCCTGGGGGTGCATCAGGGTCCACAGAGGAGCCTGGGAAGGCCAGGAAGGGGCCCAAGGCCCATCGCACGGCCAGGTCCAAAAGCAGCGCAGAGCTGGCTCCCAGGTGCCCCTGACGACCCACCCCTCGCCGCATCCCGAGGCGAGGAGGAAGAAATCGGATCAGGCATGAGCTCCCTGCGGCGGCTGCAAAAACCACCCCTGAGCGTGGCCTAGAGGCGAAGCAGCGGCAGAGAAGCTGCCCGCCGCGCAGGCGGCCGGGAGGCGCGGGCTCCGCCCCGGGCTGGGCCCCCCGCAGGAGCGCCTGGCCGCCGCGCCAGTGTTCCTGCCTGAGAGCCCCACGGACAGAGGAGCCTGGAGGGCTGCAGTCCACAGGGCCGCACGGAGTCAGACACAACTGGAGTGACTTAGCACACACATACACACGAGTGGCCTGGAAGAGCTAATTTGTTACCTTGGGCTCCACACCCTGGAAGTTCCAGGCGGGCCTCTCCGGGCTCAATTCCAGGGCCCAGAGTGTCCGGTGCCTTCCGGAGGCGCCGGGGGAGAGCGCTCTCCTCACCTCTTCCCCGAAGGCCGCTGCGTGCCTGGGCTGTGGCCCCCCCCTCCTTTTTCCACAGCCCGTCTCTCAGCATCTCCCCGACACCCTGCTGCAGACCTGTCTCCTCCAGGCCCCCCTTCCACCTGTCAGGGCCCTGTGACGGCGCCGGGCCCGCTCGGGCTGTCCAGGGGCTCCCGGCTCTACTGGCCCATGTCCGAGGGCGGCAGCACTCACAGGTCCCGGGAGGGCACTGCGGACGCGGTCGGGGAGGGGGTGCGCTTCTGTGCTGACCGCAGACCGCCCAGCTGCCCCACAGCCCGCCCGGCTGTCCTGTCCAGAGAGTCTGCCTCCCAGGACAGTTTCCTCTGCAGCTCAAAGTGACAGGAGGCCTCTCCTTACCTGACAGTCGTCAGCAAAGTCAGCGACCTGGGAATGTCTCCGTCTGAATCCATTTTAAGGAACAGTTGGGGACAAAGGAGAGGCATGTTTTACTTGTGACAGGCAGCTGTAATGAAAATCTTTATCTTTAAGCAGTCATCCAAAATATAATTCTGCATCATAATTGCTATTATGTGTTTCCATATTACTGTATGATCATTGGTTTTATTTTTCAAAGTGATACATAAGTTTATGCTTTTTCGGGAATTTTAACTCCACAGAAGTATATACAGAGTCTGAGTCCCACTGTACTCCCCAGAAGTCACTGCTTAAAATAGTCTCGTGAGGAACTCGCCTGACATTTTTCATGGGAGTTTTGTTTTTACACGACGTGCTCACACCACCTAGGACACGCTTCCAGGCCCTGCTCGTGACTTGCCTCTGTCTGCATCCCTGCCCAGGCAAGCGCCCTCCGCCTGGATCCCATCGGCAGGTGTGTGGGCTGCTTCCAATTCGTCTGATCGCACACGTGAAGTCCTGTGTGCGTCTCCTTGTAAAGTCATGTAAGACATGGACTCCTGGGTCAAAAATAATGATGCCACCACCTGCCCTTTGAAAGATTCTGCAGCACAGCATTTCTTTCCGATGCTGACATCCTGATGAAGCTGCTGGATAGACCACGTTTCAGTCGAGCCCGCCTGTTCTGCCAGATTCACTCTCCTCCAGGAGTCACCTGAGTGCGCAGTATGAGAGCAAAGCGCGATGCAGCGGGAGGCCCGGGGGCAGGGGGTGGCGGGCGGGCGCCTGGGACAGGTGAGCCCACTCCCTGGAGGGGCTGGAAAGCAGATAAAGCTGGAAAGCGCCTGTTAAACAGATGCCAGAAATAATGTCAGCGCCTCGTGAACGCACTCATCAGACACAGGAACTTTAGACAGAACCTCCTCCGTGGAAATGGAGCCCCTGAACATGCCCCGAGGCAGGCAAAATGTGAAAACACAGGATAGAAGCTTTAAACTCAAAGGTGCTGAAACCACGTGTAACTCGTGACAATGCTGCTTCTAACTGTGTCTTTTAGGTCATTAGTCGTTGGGAATATTGGCCACTAGAGTAGCTGGTATGACTCTGGAGTGGGCAGATGCCATCCACGTGAGCATGTTTGTGTATGTATGCGCTTCCGCTTTAGTCTAGTGTTAGGGAAGTTCATTTTAAGTGCAGTGATTCACGTGCACCGGGGCGGACCTGAACATGCGTGTGTGAGGCGGTCCGTCCGTGACTGTCTGGCCCAGCCCGCCCCGACCGTGCAGATGGCGCACGTGTGTCCTGAACTGCAGCGGGAGGCCCGGGGGCAGGGGGTGGCGGGCGGGCGCCTGGGACAGGTGAGCCCACTCCCTGGAGGGGCTGGAAAGCAGATAAAGCTGGAAAGCGCCTGTTAAACAGATGCCAGAAATAATGTCAGCGCCTCGTGAACGCACTCATCAGACACAGGAACTTTAGACAGAACCTCCTCCGTGGAAATGGAGCCCCTGAACATGCCCCGAGGCAGGCAAAATGTGAAAACACAGGATAGAAGCTTTAAACTCAAAGGTGCTGAAACCACGTGTAACTCGTGACAATGCTGCTTCTAACTGTGTCTTTTAGGTCATTAGTCGTTGGGAATATTGGCCACTAGAGTAGCTGGTATGACTCTGGAGTGGGCAGATGCCATCCACGTGAGCATGTTTGTGTATGTATGCGCTTCCGCTTTAGTCTAGTGTTAGGGAAGTTCATTTTAAGTGCAGTGATTCACGTGCACCGGGGCGGACCTGAACATGCGTGTGTGAGGCGGTCCGTCCGTGACTGTCTGGCCCAGCCCGCCCCGACCGTGCAGATGGCGCACGTGTGTCCTGACTGTCCCCACGCGGTGCTTGAGTCACAGGTGTGAGTGTCTGTGTGTCACAGTGCGTGTGCACGTCTCACAGCGTCAGTCGTCCGGGACCTGCCGTCCCCCTGGCTACACAGGGACCCGCCGGGAAAACCCTCTGCCCAGGCAGGGTGACGCTGTCCGTGGTGCCGGCGGCTCATAACCAGCGCTGACCGAGCACCTCCCAGCCACCTTCAAGGCCCCACTGCCCCCTCGGGGCCCAGGACAGCAAGGCTTCCACCTCGCCTCAGCGTGCACCCGGGCTCCGCGGCTTGGCTCACACCTGGAACCTGCCGTCCCCCTGGCTACACAGGGACCCACCGGGAAAACCCTCTGCCCAGGCAGGGTGACGCTGTCCGTGGTGCCGGCGGCTCATAACCAGCGCTGACCAAGCACCTCCCAGCCACCTTCAAGGCCCCACCGCCCCCTCGGGGCCCAGGACAGCAAGGCTTCCACCTCGCCTCAGCGTGCACCCGGGCTCCGCGGCTTGGCTCACACCTGGGAACCCACACCATGGCTGTCGCACACCCGGATTCCTCCTCAGTTTCTGAGCCTGGTTCTGACAGAACCAAACTCTGGTCCAGCCCCACCTTACTCTGCTCATCTTCTGCCTGAGAACCTCAAAGAATTTGAACCTCACTCTATGACCTCCAGCTGCCTAAAGCCAGACGTCTCCCTCAAGATGCTGTGTGGCTTAGCAAGCAATGGCCGGGGGTGAGGAGGCTGGGTTTCTTCCAGACTGGCTGGTCCTGGGCCTCCCCTCCCTGAGCCCAGCCTCTCCCCTGGAACTTCCAGGTAAGGATGGGGGGGAAGGGACAGAGGGAGAAGGACAGGAGGGAGGCCCATTGCCTTTGTGGGCAGCAGTGTATTAAAGACAAAATCTGGGGTCAGGCAGGTTCCAGCTGGTGGAGATGGAGCCTGGAAACTGCAAGTTTTACAAAGTGAAAGACTCGAAACAGAAACTGATTAGCCTTAGTACCAAAGCGGTGCCTGGGCACAGAGGGCAGCCACGCCTTAACCACGCATCCACAGGTGTGGCTTAAACACGGAGCCTGGGAGACACAGGCGGCCGGGCAGAGAACGCTGCGCGGAGCGGAGGCGGCTGCGCGGACGACGGAGCACAGAGAAGGCTCCGCGAGCACCGGAAGACTGAGCGGGACGAGCGCCTGCCTCAAACCACGCTCCGCGGCAAAGCCCAGATACAAAGGTTTGTGGAAGACGGAAGTCTCTGAAAATGAAAACACAGCATACCAGTTCATGGGACGTACAAGAAGCAGTGTGCCTGAAGGGAAATACACGGGCGTAAACATCTACAGTTTAAAAGAAGAGAAATCTCAAACCAATAAAACTAAAACAGTGAGGAACCAGAAAAAGAAGAGCAAGCCTAACCCAAAGTCAGCGGAAAGGAGAGAATAATGGAGCTCAAGCCGGGAGTCAGACAGAGAGCAGCGGGCAGCAGGGGGCCGATGAGACCTGAAGATCAGCAAAGCCAACAACCCTTTAAACCTTGCCTAAGGGGAAACAGACGCAGCCAGCGCAGCAAGAAATGGGTGTCGTCACTGCTGACCCCACAGAGCAAGCAGGAAGCGGGTCCCTGGGAGCAGCGCGGTGCCCGCGGGTAGAGGACCTGGAGGAGAGGGGCGGACCCCTGGACACACAGACGCGACCCGACTCGAGAAGGAATGTAAAAGGCGGAGAGACGAGCAACAGGCAAAGACACCGAATCCGTAACTCGGCTCCTGCTAACAGAGGGGCCCAGGGCTAGACAGAGGGCGCCACTAACGCTCCCAGACAGCAGCAGCCCCTCTCAAAACTCTCCAGACCAGAAAGGGGGCTCCGGGAGGCCAGCATGACCGTGCCAAGACGGTCAGACAAGAGCAGCACAAGAGCACTCCGCACCAACACCTGCAAATACGGCTGCCAAATCCTCACCTCAACCCAGAAAACCAATCCAACGGCATGCTAACAGCGACGCGCTGCGCCCAGCGGGATTTATCCCAGGAACGCGAGGATGATGCGACATAAAAATCAACGTTTATACCACATTAATAGAATGAAGGGGTAAGGACAGATACCCAACTCAATGCAGAAAATATTTGACAAAATTCAGCATCTTTTCATGATAAAAATACTCAGAAAAGTAGTGATAGAAACGAACCTCATCAACATGAGAAAGGACACTTAGGAAGCACCCACCCCTGACATCAGCACTGCCGGTGAAACGCGGCGAGGGGCCCGACCAAGCGAGCCAGCAGCCCCCGCGCCGCGCGCCCGCTGCGCGCCCTCAGCCGCGCTCACGCCGCGCGCCCCTGGGCCGCGGCTCCAGCCACAGCAACGGCGCCCGTGAACAGAGAGGCGCCCGACCCGGAAGGAGGAATGAGAGCACCATCGTTATTAGAAAATCCCAGAGTCTATACCCCAACACTCACCAGGATTAATAAAGAAACTCAGCAAAGTTTCAGAGTAAAAAAATCAACACGCAGAATCAGCTGTGTTTCTGAAACAGCAATGAGCAATTCAAAGTGGAAATTAGGAAAACAATCCCGTTTATAACAACATCCAAAAGAATAAAATATCTAGAAATAAACTAACCAAGGAGGGAAAGGCTTCCTGAAGACTACGAAACACTGCGGGAAAACTAACAAAAACCTAAACAGATGGAAAACCATGTCCATGGATTAAATGACTTAATATTGTTAACACGGCAACACGACGTCAAACGACCTATAGACTCAGTGAAACACCCATCAAAATGCTAACGGCCTTCCTTTCAAAATTGGAAGAACTGATTCTAAATTAACATGGAGTAGCAATGGGCCCCAAAAGCCAAAACAATCTTGAAAAAGAACAAAATTATACGACTTACACTTTCTGATTTCAAAACTTACAAAGCTACTACCCCAAACTCCGGGACTCACATAAGGACAGACTACAGACCCACAGAAGGGACCTGATGGTCGAGAAGTAAGCACACACGTCTGGGGCCAGTTGATTTCTGACAAGGGCACCAAGACCACTCGATGAGGAAAGAGGAACCTCTCAACAAATCTCCATCCACAGAAGAACACAGTCCAACTCCCACCTCTCACAAGATACAAAAATGAACTGAAAATGGATCAAGAATGAAAATAGGAGAGTTAAAACTATGAAACCCTCAAAAGAAAACTCATGAGTACATCTTTAGGATCTTGGAATTGGCAAAGGATTCTTAGATAAAACACCAAAAGCAAGAACAACAAAAGAAACAAAAACAGATGAATTGGAACTCATAAAAATCAAGAACTTTGTGCATCAAAGAACACTATCAAGAAAGTAGAAACATACAAAATGGGATAAATATTGCAAATCATATATCTAATAAGGGTCTTGTATGTAAACTACATAAAAACTCAACTCAAAAACTAAAAGACAAACAATCCCATCTAAAATGAGCCAGGACTGGAACAGACATTTCTCCAAAGAAGATGCACAGATGGCCTTGTGGAAAGACGCCTCGCGCCATCAGTCATCAAGGAAATGCAAACTAAAACCACGTGAGACACCACTTCACGCCCACGAGGGTAGCTACATATTTTTAAAAAACAGAAAAAATCAAGTGTTGGTGAGAATGTAGAGAAATTGGAATGCTTGTACCTTTTTGATAAGAACATAAAATGGTGCAGCCTCTGTGGAAAATAATTCAGCATTTCCTCAAAAAGTTAAACATAAAATTCTCACATGACCCAGCAATCCCACTCCTGGATATATGTCCGGGAGAACTGAAAACCGGCACTCAAGCAAGTGTTTGTACACACGTGTCCACAGCAGCGCTGTTTACAACGGCCGACAGGTGCAAACAGACAGACAGAGAAAGCGGCGCTGGCACACGCCTACAGCAGCGCGCGATTCGGTCGCGGAGGGAGGGAAGCGCTGGCTCGGGCCGCGCCACGGGCGACCCTGAGAGCGTGCGGCTGAACGAAGGGAGCCAGACGCGAAATGCTGCCTTATTTCAAGCAGCAAATCATCAGCAGAGGGTCAGAGAATACGCCAAAACAGGAAATGAATGCCCACAAGTCTACACTGATGCAAACGAATGACTGGATAAGTAAGAAATGGGCAGAAAAGACAACTTTCCCATGCAGAAGAGCCGCAAGTCACTTACCTGTGTGTCTCCCTCAAGGAGGGAGAGTATGGCCCTTAAGTGTGGCTGACGTCACGACCTCCTTCCAGAGGGGACGCTGTGCACGCGGGAGGGTGACGTGGCAGGAGAGGACGCGTGGCTCGGCCCCGTGCTCGGGGTCAGCGGCGGCGACGGCCCTGCTGACGCTGTGGGTCTGGACGCCACAGGATGAGAGGGCACTTTATCTCCACGGTCTTCCTCCCAAAGACCCATAACCTCGGTTTAATCATGAGGAAAACATGAGACAAGCCCCAGTCGGGGGGCATCCTATCAAACAGATGACCAAATTCCTCAAAATCGTCAAAAGGAAGTATGAGATGCCCGCAGCCAAGTGGGACCTAAGGAAACATGACACGTGAACGTGAGGTGATTCTGCATGGGACCCTGGTACAGAAAAAAAGACACTGGGTACAAGCTAAGGAAATCCAAATAAAGTATGGACTTTAGTTGATAATAATGTATCATTTTGGTTCATAAATTGTAACAAATGGACCCCCACACTAATGTAAGATATTAGCATTAGGAGAAACTCTGAATGGAATGTATGGGAACTGTCTTACTATCTTTGCAACTTTTCTATAAATCTAAAACTGTTCTAAAATAATTTTGAAAAGCTCAGGACTTCTGTTCATCAGAAGTCATCTTAAAGAAACAAGAAAAGATATAAACTGGAAAAAATATATTTTCAAATCATCATAAAGATTATGACAGACTGATGAAAGGGATCAAAGATGAACCAAAAAATAGAGAGATGGACCCCGTTCCTGGACTGGGATACTCGGTACTATAAAGGTGTTAATTCTCCCCAAGCTGATCTAGATTATATTCAGTTCCAATAAAAATCACAACAGAATCCTTCATAAAATCAACAAGCTGAATCTAAAATCTAGGAAAGGCTAAGGAGCTAGAAGAGCCGAAACTATTTTGAAAGACAAGAACAGGCAGAGCATCCACACCAGCTGGTTCCAAACCTACAAAGCTGTCGTAATCGAGGCAGCGCCCAATCAGAGACGGCAAACGTGGAGGCAAACGGAGCAGAACGGAGCCCAGAAACAGACCTGTGAGCACAGATCGCTCCCCAACACGGGCCATGGCCTCGAGCACAGCACGAATCGCCCACTCACGGGATTCAGGCTTACGCTGAGCGTGCTCTCTGATTACAATGAAGTAAATCAATAACAAAGATACGCCCAGAAAATCTCCAAACGTTTGAAAATTTTAAAACACTCTTCCAGATAACCATGTTCTACCTGTATAATGGAACACACATCCTCATAAACATGCTACAGAGCCAGAGAGGGGGTAGTGGATGGCTCCGTTCTGTTACCGTCTAGGAGATGAGCAATCTACGAAGAAAAGACTCAGAACAGCTTTGCCTCGAAGTGGGGGATGAAGGGTTGACAGGGAAGGAGCGTGCAGGCTGCTTCTAAGGTGAAGGAAGTTTGTCTTGATGAGGTGCAGGTTCACACATCTGTGCATTCATCAAAACTCATCAAATTTAGCATCTTAGACCTGTGCACTTCACTGTGTAAATTAAACCTCAATAAAGAAATTTAGAAAAGAGTGTATAAAGAACTCCTGCAAGTCAATAAGTAAAATGTGGAGACAAATGGGCAAAAGACACACACACACTCACAGGCATCTCACAGAAGCAGAAACGCTCATTGATACTAACCATACCAAGCGCAGCAGAGAAAGCCAATTCACAGCACTATTTCTACCCTCTTCATTGGCAGAGGTTAGGAAACCCACCACACCCTCTGTTGGGAAGGGTGTGGTTCAAGTGTAGGATGTAAGCCACACAGCGACTCTGAGGGGAGAACCTGGCATTTTCTTGTCACGTTGCACGTGAAGCTCTCCCCCAGCGCTGCTGCTCATCGGGGCATCTCCAAGAGAAATACCGGTGCCTGGCGCTCAGGGGCTGTGCACGCGAGGTCGCCAACTGTGACGCAGAGGCGGACGCGGCAGAGCGCTGCTGCTCAGGCGTCAGGATGAACACAGAGCAGCTGCCAAGAAAAGAAAGAATCTTAGTACAAAAAGCAAGACCCGGAGACAGCAGGTAGCATAATACCCTTTGTCATAACGTTTGAATACAAGCAAAACTGAGCAACATCTATACTTAAAATGCTTCAGGCAGCAGGGGAATCCCACGAGTGGTCCCTGGAGAGGGAGGGGGAAGCTGGGGTCACTTAGTAGCCACCTTCTCGGTCTTGAGTTGAGAATAGGCTTACAATAGTTCCATTATTTTACGACTAAATGAATAAATAAACGCCAAGCATGGGAAGGAAATAAATGAATGCTACTGTGAGCACCCACTCCCCCTGAACCTCAGGGAAGGGCCTTGAGGCTGAGAGCCGTCTCAGGATGGGCCTCACCAGGGCCAGGCCACCTGGAAGGCAGGCGGCAGGCCGGCCTCTGTCCCGAGGGGAAGGAGGGAAGCCCCCGCCCTTTACTTCATATTCCCTTCTTACGTTCCCCCTGAGGACCCTGCAGATTGCTCTGAGAGGCCCACAGGGGTGAGAAATCTCAATTAAAGTCCTCCAGAAAGCCAGGGGGGTGGCAAGGCCACTAATGAGCGCTGTAAAAGCCACGCGGCCGCGAGGCAGCTGGGAGACTCGGCGTGCTTCTCCAGGCCCTGGCTGGAGGCCTGCAGAGACGTGGAGGCACACCTTCAGCGAGGAGAGGGGAAGGGAGGCTGGAGGTGACAGCCTGGTCTCGAGGCAAAGGGCCTGGGGGTGCTGGGGGGCAGACTTTCCGAGTTCCCCCAGCACACGCCGCCAAGCCGCTCGGCCCAGAGAGCAGGGCTCCTGGAGTCCCAGCCCTGATGCCCTGGGTCCAGGCTGGCACCAACCCAGGTTCTGCAGCCCCTTTGCAGGCTCAGCCTCCTCTGCCGCATCGCTGACGGCCTCACCCCCAGAGACTGGGGCGCCCTCCATTCGCTCTGCTCCCCCTGCAGCCCCCGGGCCTTCCTACAGCCCCTCCCCACAGGGCTGGGCTCCACTGCTGTCAGTGGGGGTCCCGAGCCCCTTCAAGGTGAGACAGGAGCACCCCAGTTCAGCCTCTGTCCAGCACAGGTAAACGGAGGAAGAGGCTGAGGGTCGCCCAAGAATTCCACCTGCCCGCGGGAATCCCCTCCACCTCCCGTGGGGCTCCCTGGTCCGGTGAGGGGAGGGGCTGAGGAGGCTCTGCCCCAGCCTGCCGCCTCCCTGCTGCCCACCCATCCTTCAGACACCCAGCTCCTGGGCGTCCTGGCCCCAAAGTCCCAAACCACCCAGGGCCTGAAAGGCTCTGAGTGGACGCTTCCACCATCTCCCAAAGGCCACTTTCAAGCTCAGAAAACACAGGATACAGACCTCAGGCCAGCTCAAGACAGGCCCACGTGGGGAAACCAAAGGTGGGCATGAGCCCTCCCCCAGTCTCGGGCCACAGATCTGAGGCCCAGGTTGTGCTTGGCCCTGGAGATCCAGCTGGCCTTCTGATGGGAGTGCTGTCCTTCCTGAGGAAGAGCGCCCTGGCCAGAGCTCAGCGAGGAGCAGCGGGGCTCCGGGGCGCACGTGCAGGCCGGGGCGCCCGGACACACCGCCAGGACAGCCCACCAAGCGTGCAGAGCAGGCCTGCTCCCCTGTGGCGTGCACACGCGTGGCTGTGCAAGTGCGTGCCCATGGGTGTGTGTGTGCACACGTGCGCCTGTGTGAGTGCGTGCCCATGGGTGCGTGTGCATGCGCCTGGGGGTGTGTGCAGGAGTGCACCTGGGGGTGTGCGTGTGCGTGCCCATGGGTGTGTGTGTGCACACGCGGCTGTGTGAGTGCGTGCCCATGGGTGTGTGTGCACCTGGGGGTGTGCGTGTGCATGCCCATGGGTGTGTGTGTGCACACACGCGCCTGTGCGAGTGCGTGCCCATGGGTGTGTGTGCACACGTGCGGCTGTGCAAGTGCATGCCCATGGTGTGTGTGTGCACCTGGGGGTGTGCGTGTGCGCCTGTGCCTGGGTGTGTGCACTGGTGTGCACGGGCATGCACGCTCCCACGTGTGGCTGTGTGCGCAGTGCTGGGACAGGCAGCAGTGCACACTGAGAGCTTCCACGTGACAGTGGACGTGAGAGGTATGCTTGTGCTCACTTGTGTGCAGGTGGGGCCCCCTGCCAGGGGTTTGCTCAGGGTGAAGTGTGTGTTGGGTTAAGGATTGGGGGGTCAGTGCTGCAGCAACTTTGAGAAGGGGTTATGGTGCCCCTACCCAGCTCTCAGGAGCCAGTCCCCTGCCCAGCACACATCACACCTGCCTCTCTCCACTGTTCCAAGGCGCTCAGAAGTGGCCTCCCTGCCAAGAGGGCTATGAGCAATTCCACGGAGACGTCAGTGACAGAGTTCATCCTGCTGGGCTTCCCGGAGCTGTGCCACGTGCAGGGGCTGCTGTTCGGGTCATTCCTCACCACCTACATGGTGACCATCCTGGAGAACCTGGTCGTCATGGCGACCATCGGAGCCAGCCGTCGACTGCACACGCCCATGTACTTCTTCCTGGCCAACCTGTCAGTGCTGGAGACCCTCTACACCTCAGTTACCACCCCCAAGCTGCTGGCTGGCCTCTCGGCCTCAGCAAGGACGATCTCCTTCTCAGGCTGCCTCACCCAGCTCTTCCTCTTCCTCTCCCTCGGCTCCTGCGAGTGCTTCCTCCTGGCCGCCATGGCCTATGACCGGTTCCTGGCCATCTGTCGCCCCCTGCGCTACCCAGCCATCATGGACTCGAGGCTCTGTCTGCGCCTGGCCCTCGGCGCCTGGCTGGGCGGCTTCCTGGCCTCCTGCGTGTCCACGGCGCTCATCTCCCGCCTCCAGTTCTGCGGCCCCAATGTTCTCAACCACTTTTTCTGTGACATCTCACCCCTGCTGCAGCTCTCCTGCTCTGACACCGCCACCATCGAGGTGCTGGACTTCGTGGCAGCCCTCGCTGTGCTCGCCACCTCCCTGCTGGCGACCGTGATCTCCTACACCCACATCGTGGCCACGGTGCTGAGGGTCCCAGGACGGGCCGGCCGCCAGAAGGCCTTCTCCACCTGCGCTTCCCACCTGCTCGTGGTGGCCCTCTTCTACACCACCACCATCTTCATGTACGCCCGGCCGCACGCCATCAGCTCCTTTGACCTCAACAAACTGGTGTCCGTGGTCTACTCCGTTGTGACCCCACTGCTCAACCCCATCATCTACTGCCTCCGGAACCATGACATCCACGAGGCCCTGGCCAAACTCCACTGGGCTCCCGGCCCCTCCTAGCACCAGCGGCAGGAGGAGGAACTTCAAACCCTCCCACCTGCCATCTGCTCACCGCCACCAGCCCATGCACCAGGCGGGCCACAGCTCTCTCCCACCAGCACAGCCAGCGAGCTCCTCTCCTCTCCCTCCCCCTGGGACACAGTAGCCGCAGCCAGACTCCACAGGCGCCAGCTGCCACTTTCAGGGAACTTCAGCACCGGAGCAGGGGACAGCTCCTCAGCCCAGGGCGAGCCGGGCTCGGCTCTCTGACGTGCTGCGGTTTAGAATTTCTGTCTGGCTCTTCTGTTTCCCTTTTCTCTATCGACTCCTCAGTCTGGCTTCTTTCTGTGCACTTGTGCAGGCTCCACGTTCCGTCCGTGACAGCCTGCCTTCCGTCTGGTCTGTCTTCTGTCCAGATGGCTTTGTCACCGTGGTGTCTGCAGGTTCTTCATATCTGGGGTGGTGAATCCCTCTTCTTTGAACTGCTTTTTCAAAATTTGTTTAACTTTGACTTTTATCTTTTTGTACGAGCCCCTGAGCTCCTTAGTTCGCGTGGGCTGCCGTAACAAAGTGCCGCAGGGTCGGCTCTGCGGTACAGCGGCTGTGCTCTGAGCTTCAGTCCTCGGCTGGGGAGCTAAGACCCCACAGCTAAAGGCGCAGGGAAAGCAGTGCCACGGACGGGCCGGTGTGTACACCAGAAAGTCGCCTTCTCACAGTTCTGGAGCCTGGAATCTGAGATATGGTCTCGGCAGCATTGGTTTCAGAGAAGGCAATGGCACCCCACCCCAGTACCCTTGCCTGGAAAATCCCGTGGACGGAGGAGCCTGGTGGGCTGCAGTCCATGGGGTCGCTAAGAGTCGGACACAACTGAGCGACTTCTCTTTCCTCTCCCACCTCATGCATTGGAGAAGGAAATGGCAACCCGCTCCAGTGTTCTTGCCTGGAGAATCCCAGGGACGGGGGAGCCTGGTGGGCTGCTGTCTATGGGGTTGCACAGAGTCGGACACGACTGAAGCAACTCAGCAGCAGCAGCAGCAGCATTGGTTTCCCCGGAGGCCCGCATCCATGGCTTGTAGCCAGCCATCCTCATGTGGTCATCCTTGGGTGCACGTCTGTGACCCACTCTCCTCTTATCTTCTCCTATAAGGAGGAGTCACATAGTCACATAGGGTCAGGACCACCCTGATGGCTTCACTTTAACTCTTTTAACCTCTGTAAAGACCCACCTTTAAATATAGCCACATTCTCAGCTGCTGGGGCCAGGATTCCAAACTGTGGATGCCGGGGCCGCAGTTCAGTCAAGAGCAGGTTCCTGTAGGAGCTCCGTGGAGTCTCTGGAGTCGCGCGCTCACCCAAGGCTGAGGGTGCGGGAGGCCCAGGCCCAGCGCCCAGCTCTGCTGCCTGCTGCTCCCGGCCACGCAGGTCTTCCTTCATGTTCCTTAACAATCTGCTTATTTCTGCCATGAAGATCCTTCGCGCTCTGGGAGGTTTTTTATAGCGTCCATTGTTACTGTGGATGGCATTTTATCTCCTACTATTTCTTGTTTGGTAGAGACTTTCTCTTTTATCTGCCGTAAGACTCTCAGGCAGCTGCAGTCACACAATATGCAGCGAGCAATCTCTTGCACCAACGGGGACAAGCAGTCAGGCTGTGGGCAGTGCACGGCCAGCGGGGTGGCCCCACTGAGCATCTTGGGCCCAGAACACCCCTCCCCACCTTCCACCCACCCTCTGGCCTGCGTGTCCAGCCTGCAGTCCTCAGAGGGCGGCAGCAGCTTCCGGCACCAAGGCCGCAGTCCTGAGCAGAGGAAGGGCAGGGGAGAGGGGCAGGCTCGGCCGGCCCGCCTTGGGGACAGAGCCCTGCCCAGCACCCGCGGGCACACTCTGCTGCCCTGGCTCTGCTGAGGCGAGGGCTCCCCAGTTCCAGGCGCTGGGGGTGAGCGGTCGACCACAGAGTCCACAGCTTCTTCAGGGCACAGCTGTCTCCTGGGCTCAGGCCTGTGATCAACACAAGTAGTGAAAGTAGGAAGTGTTCCTTGCTCATATTTTTTGACAAAATATATTTAAAGGCTCTCCACTAAATATGATATCTGCTGAGGGTTTATCTGAAATATAGATTTAATCAAGCTTTAAAAGTCATTTCTATGGCTCGCTTTCTTGGCATTTTTCCCCACAAATGAATGTCGATGGACATCAAATCAAATCACACAACAATATGTAAGTGTATCAGATCAATATGGTGGACATCTTAAATTTACAAAATGTTACATGTCAGTTCAGTTCAGTTCAGTCACTCAGTCGTGTCTGACTCTTTGCTACCCCATGAACTGCAGCACGCCAGGCCTCCCTGTCTATCACCAACTGCCGGAGTCCACCCAAACTCATGTCCATTGAGTCAGTGATGCCATTCAACCATCTCATCCTCTGTCGTCCCCTTCTCCTTCTGCCCTCAATCTTTCCCAGCATCAGGGTCTTTTAAAATGAGTCAGTTCTTCGCATCATCCAATACCTAAGTATTGGAGTTTCAGCTTCAACATCAGTCCTTCCAATGAACACCCAGGACTGATTTCCTTTAGAATGGACTGGTTGGATCTCCTTGCAGTCCAGAGGACTCTCAAGAGTCTTCTCCAACACCACAGTTCAAAAGCATCAATTCTTCGGCGCTCAGCTTTCTTTATAGTCCAACACTCACATCCATACATGACCACAGGAAAAACCATAGCCTTGACTAGACGGACCTTTGTTGCCAAAGTAACATCTCTGCTTTTTAATATGCTGTCTAGGTTGATCATAACTTTCCTTCCAAGGAGTAAGCGTCTTTTAATTTCATGGCTTCAGTCACCATCTGCAGTGATTTTGGAGCCCCCAAAAATAAAGTCTGACACTGTTTCCACTGTTTCCCCATCTATTTCCCATGAAGTGATGGGACCAGATGCCATGATCTTAGTTTTCTGGACGTTGAGCTTTAAGCCAACTTTTTCACTCTCCTCTTTCACTTTCATCAAGAGGCTCTTTAGTTCTTCACTTTTTTACGTGTCACTTTTTTACATGTCAAATATATTTCAATTTTTTTAAAAAAAGACATTTAAAAATTAAGAAACGGCTCTTTTCTGCTCAGGCCTGTGGCACATCTTCATCCTGCCAGGAAGCTCCGTAGCCACCGATGAGACCAGAAGGGGCCTGAAAACCAGGACAAGGACACACAGTGCACCGCAGAGGGCCACGCTCCTCGTGCTCCCGATCAAGGGGACCACGCTCCCAGTCAAGGGGGCCGTGCTCCCGAAAGCGGGGGCTGGAGGCGAAGAGCCAGACCCCGCCTTCAGGGTGCGCGTCAGGGCTCGGTCCGTGGACAGTGGCAAAAGCACTCAGCTTTTATACCTGATGGTGGTTGCTTGACTTTATTGAGGAAAACGATGGAGGGCTGGTTACTAGATTTCGTCACAAAGGTCATGTTGTTGGTGACATTCCTGGAGTCAGCTTGAAGGTCATCAAATAGCTAACGTCTCTCTTTCGGCCTTAATTCAACATTAAAAAATCTAAGACCATGGCATTCGGTCCCATCACTTCATGGCAAATAGATGGGGAAACAGTGGAAACAGTGAGAGACTATTTTCTTGGGCTCTAAAATCACTGCAGACAGTGACTGCAGCCATGAAATTAAAAGACGCTGCTCCTTGGAAGGAAAGCTATGACCAACCTAGATGGCATATTAAAAAGCAGAGACATTATTTTGCTGACAAAGGTGCATAGAGTCAAAGCTATGGTTTTTCCAGTAATCACATATGCATGAGCGAGTTGGACCATGAACGCTGAAGAATTCATGCTTTTGAGGTGTGGCATTGGAAAAGATTCTCGAGAGTCCCTTGGACTGCAAGGAGATGAAACCAGTCAATCCTAAAAGAAATCAATCCTGAATATTCATTAGAAGGACTGATGCTGAAGCTCCAATACTTTGGCCACCTGATGCAAAGAACTGGCTCATTGGAAAAGACCCTGATGCTGGGAAAGACTGAGGCAGGGGGAGAAGGGGGCGACAGATGATGAGATGGCTGGATAGCACTGATTCAATAGACATGGGTTTGAACAAGTGCTGGCGATGGTGAAGGACAGGGAGGCCTGGCGTGCTGTGGCCCGTGGCGTGGCAGTCGGACACGACTGAGCGACTGAGCAGCAAAGCAAAGGGAAGAAGGACCGGGATCGTGTGTTGGTAGTGAAGGCACGGGAGCAATACGTTTTCATAACCAAAAACCCAAAAACCAAAACAGGAAATGAACCGTGCCGTCTTCTTTTCCTGAGGAAATCATGAGTGTCTTTCTCCCTTTGTGCGGCAGTGCGTAGAGCGTGTCCACAGGCTTGAAGCCACCTGGGCCTGGGCAGTGGTGACCTGCTTTCAACGTGCTGCTGGGCCCAATGGCTAATATTTGTTTTTATGTTTTGGATTTTTGGCCATGAGGCATGTGGGATCCCAGGTCCCCAACTAAGGGTTGAAACTTCACCCCTGCATTGAAACGCCGAGTCTTCCCGCCAGGAAGTCCCAGTGGCTGGTATTTCATTTGACTTCTTCACGTTAATATTTATACATAAGATGGTCTAAATTGCTTCCTGCGCTTCCCTCACATCTCTTAACAGAAACGGCTCGGCGCCTCTCGAAAGGGCTCGCTAGCCTCCCTCCAGGCTCCTCTTGCGGAGTGCCCTCGACCCTCCAGGAGTGCCCTTGACCTTCCACCTCTGAAGGGGGGGTCCATCAGACTCAGAGTCCAAAACTACGCCCTTTCTCCTATATCTGCCGTCTTGTTGCTGTTCATCTAAAAACTGCCTTCACTGTGTAACTCCCTCCTGTTGGCTTTTTGCGACCTTGTTTTCAGAAGTTCTGACTTCGTCTCGACCCCGGCACAGCATCCTGTTCTTATACAAACACCATATCTCCCCCAGTCTTTCTGAGCCTACAGATTATTTTTGCTTTTTTAGGTTTTTCTCTAATTCCTCAAACTTCTTGAGCCTTTTTCCCC
>SJYT01015210.1:457727-488268 GCA_006410635.1 Cephalophus harveyi | reverse complement strand
CCACAGGCTTGAAGCCACCTGGGCCTGGGCAGTGGTGACCTGCTTTCAACGTGCTGCTGGGCCCAATGGCTAATATTTGTTTTTATGTTTTGGATTTTTGGCCATGAGGCATGTGGGATCCCAGGTCCCCAACTAAGGGTTGAAACTTCACCCCTGCATTGAAACGCCGTGTCTTCCCGCCAGGAAGTCCCAGTGGCTGGTATTTCATTTGACTTCTTCACGTTAATATTTATACATAAGATGGTCTAAATTGCTTCCTGCGCTTCCCTCACATCTCTTAACAGAAACGGCTCGGCGCCTCTCGAAAGGGCTCGCTAGCCTCCCTCCAGGCTCCTCTTGCGGAGTGCCCTCGACCCTCCAGGAGTGCCCTTGACCTTCCACCTCTGAAGGGGGGGTCCATCAGACTCAGAGTCCAAAACTACGCCCTTTCTCCTATATCTGCCGTCTTGTTGCTGTTCATCTAAAAACTGCCTTCACTGTGTAACTCCCTCCTGTTGGCTTTTTGCGACCTTGTTTTCAGAAGTTCTGACTTCGTCTCGACCCCGGCACAGCATCCTGTTCTTATACAAACACCATATCTCCCCCAGTCTTTCTGAGCCTACAGATTATTTTTGCTTTTTTAGGTTTTTCTCTAATTCCTCAAACTTCTTGAGCCTTTTTCCCCTTTTCTTTGCTGTGGACTTCATTGCGTTGTAGACTTTCCTCAAATGTCTGATAAACGCCGGCTGCTGTTCTGGGAGCCGTCAGGCAGGACCCTTGAGAACGAGGGAGCAGGGATGCCCCTGGGCTGGGGGCCCTCTGAGCGCAGGTGACAGAGAAGGTGCCCGGTGTCAGCTGGGGCACTGCCCGACCGGGAGGCCGAGGGGGCACGCCCCTCACTGCCCCGGGCCTGCCCCCCAGCTCCAGCTCCGGGCTCCTGGCAGTGGAGCCGCACGTGCGACGGCCCCCGACTCAGGGTGCCCCGGGAGCGGGGCCAGGCCCGGCCCTGCCCTGGAAAGCAGCTCCGTGCGGCCGGGAAGGCGTGTCACATCCCCTCCCAGGGCCCGGGAGGGGGCAGTCACAGTCAGACCCCATGGGCGAAAACAGGAGAAGGTGGGCTCCCGGGGGACACGCCGGAGCAGGGGAAGGGTGCTGAGAGGCCAAGCAGTGACCGTCCCCGCAGGCCCCACACGGCATCCTGATCTCGTCAGAGAGGTGCCCTTGTTTCCTGGAGGTGAGCAACTCCCTGGGGCTGTTCTGTGCGTGGGACCAGGGAGGCCACCAGAGGATGCGCGCCTTGGACGCGCCCCGCCTCTCCCATCGAGCATCCCCACGGCGGCCCGAGGCCGGGCCCGCAGGCGGCTCTCAGCCGCGGCCCCTCTGGCCCAGGCGGCGTTTGAAGCCAGCAGGGCCTGAGCCTGCCCAGGTCAGCGTGGGACGCGGCAGCACAGAGCCTTCAGGGCCCACGGGACCAGGAGGAAGCAGAGGGCGATGGCGACCCAGAGGCTCCGCGGCCGGTGCACTGTGAGAGAGCCGGTGGCCCAGGGGAGCGACTCAGGCGAGGCCTAGAGTCTGGGGTGGGGAGGGGGCCGGGGTCGCAGAGCAACGTGGGCAGCTCTGGCCCCTCTGCCTGGAGCTGTGGCACCTCCCGCCCCAGCCCCTCCCCATCTCTCATCCTCCCCGGGGGCCGGCCCAGCAGCTCCAGGAAGCCCTGCCTCCCGCTGGGGTTAGGCCCCCCAGCCAGGACGGCAGGTGTCCTGCGGTTCCCACACCGGTCCGCACTAGCGGGGCGCCCACCACACCGCAGGCTGTTCAGGCCACCCCAGCTGCTCTGAGCCCACTCTGGACACTTGAGTGCGGTGGACGGTGCTGACCACTGGGCAGGGAGGCAGGCCCTCAGGCTGGGCTGGTTCTGCCACAGCCCAGAGGACATGGTGCCCCCCACTCCCCACAGAGGTAGCCCCAGGGACTGAAGGACTTGAGGAAGAGGGCTGGTCACCCATCCAGAAAGAAGGGAGGCGCGTCTGTGGATCTGTGAGCCCAGCATGGCCCCATGTTCTATGGACACTCCCAGAACACCCTCACCCAGGGCCTGCCCGGAGCCTTGCCCTGCCTGTGGACCGGGCCCACAGCCCTCTCTGGGCAGACGCTGCAAGACCCACTGCTGGGGGAACCAGGGGAACACGGCCTAGAGCAGCCTCGGAAGACGCAAGGTTTGCCTCTGGCTCCCGACGCCCAGGGTAAGGCAGCCCTGCCTCTCGGGTGCTTTTCCCTCCAGCTGCCGACGTGCCCCACGGGCAGGAGCCCAGCCCGAGCCCAGGCTCGCCCACACGTCCTCTGGCTAGAGGAGCCCCCGGGCCTCGCAGGACGGCTGCGGCCCAGCTCCTGGTCGGCCGGGCTTTGCTGTGCCAGAGCCTCTTGCGCCACAGGCCTGCCTCCAGAACCTGCCCTTGCCTGCCTCGCGCCGCAAGGCCTGTGGACTCAGCTGATGGATTCGTGTCCAGACCATCATCTCCAGGAGCCCTGGCGCCTCTGCCTTCCCAGCTGGCCCTCGGCCCTGGTTGCAGTCAGGGTCTCAAATTATCCACGGGGCCTGGACCAAGCATTTCTGTCCACAGGCCCAGGCTCCAAACTGCAGGACACAACTCCCTGGAGCCTCCTGTGTCCGCAATGCCAGCATTCTTGGGTGCGGCCGCCAGGTGCCCTCCATCCTCCCAGACTGAGCTCCAGGCTCCGCAAGACCAGCAGGGGGTGGCCGAGCCTGAGCCTCAGAGGCAACGTCTGAGAGTCTCAAACAGGAGGTCCCATCAGAGCCGCTCCCTGGCGACCCAGTGCTCCCTGACGGGCCCGGCCGAGCTGTGCTCGGCCTCAGACGCCCACGAGGACACGGGCTGCGGCTGGTCCAGACCCTCGCGTGCCTCTACAGCGCGCACCGCCAGCACACTGGACGTGCTGGAAACTCCGCTCACGTCAAGCGACTCCACTCCACAACCCGACTTCAGGAGCATTGGGCGTCTGCAGCCACACCTCCCCGAACACTTCCCACCCCACGGGGCAGGGTTCCGGCAGGAAGTAGGCGGCGCTCGGGGTGGGCAGCCTCCGGCAAACTGGTGAGTGTGCTGGGCGGGGGGCAGCAGGACCTAGAGGGCCGCCTGCAGGAAGAGGGGCCCCAGCGGAGGGCCCGGGAGGGTCGCAACTCCACTGGCCACAGAAGAGCCGGAGCTGTAACCAGATGCAGCGCCCGTGCCCACCACCCTTCCCTCCCCGCCCGCTTCCAGATGTGCAGCCTGTGGTGGTGGGCTTCCTGCCCTTCAGGCGTGAGCACAGCAACGCTGGGCGCCATCTCATTAGCTGGAAGGTGCTCGGAGGCGGCGGGAAGGCCTGGGGTCTCCACTGACCGCCCTGGCTTGCACACAAGCCGGGCTGTGAGCAGAGCGGCCCTGGGCACCAAGGGGACGGGGCTGCTGGATTCTGCCAAGGCTCCTCGGGACCTCCCGTGTGTGTGTGCACGCTTCAGTGGTGAAATAAACTCTGCTGCCAACCAGACCGTTGCTTATTGCAGGAGCAGGACGCTCCGGAGCCTGTCACCCGAGCCCCTGGGTGCTGAGCAGCTCACGTTGTTTCTCTTGGCAAGGGCTCACGGGGCTGCACAGTGAGCGGGCCACCCCGGGGCCTCCTGTGTCCACCCTGCCTGCATTCTGGGGTGTGGCGCCCAGATGCCTTCATCCTCCCAGACTGAGCTCTGGGCTCCGCAAGACCAGACGGGGGTGGCCGAGCCTGAGCCAGGGCCGCAGAGGCAACGGGACTGTTTGAAAGCCTTAAACAGGAGGTCCCAACGGGGCCGTTCCTGGCGACTCAGCTCTCCCTGATGTGCCCGGCTGTACCGTGCTCAGAGACAGGCCTTTTAATTTAAAATTTTAAAATTACAGATGATGGTTTCAACTCCTGAGAAAATTCCTGCCTGCATTCTGGGGTGTGGCGCCCAGATGCCCTCATCCTCCCAGACTGAGCTCTGGGCTCCGCAAGACCAGACGGGGGTGGCCGAGCCCGAGCCAGGGCCGCAGAGGCAATGGGACTGTTTGAAAGCCTTAAACAGGAGGTCCCAACGGGGCCGTTCCTGGCGACTCAGCTCTCCCTGACGGGCCCGGCCGAACCGTGCTCAGAGACAGGCCTTTTAATTTAAAATTTTAAAATTACAGATGATGGTTTCAACTCCTGAGAAAATGCCAGCTTCTCCTTAGGAAAGGAGCTGAGAGACACTGAACACGAGAGAGTGTCCCCCCCAGGCCGGGCACACGGGACGCCTACCGCCCTGACGTCCACACCCAGGCCTGTCCGCTGGGACCAGGGGCCGGCTGTGGGGCAGGAGGACTCGGCCTCCTCCCTGGAACAGAGACCCGTGAGGTGAGCAGCGTGGGGACTCTGGGAGTCCAACCCCAGCTGCAGGCTGAGGGCAGGGGCCAGGCCCTCCCGCCAGACCAGCTCACGGCTCCTCCTCCTCGGCGGGGCGGCCCTGCAGGAGGTCGCGGTCCAGCATCACGGGGCCCAGCAGCCCGCTGCGGAAGGCCCGCAGGAGGTCTCGGGCGGCGGCAGGGTAGTCGGGCTGGACGACATTCACGCTCCCTGGGAAGGCGGGAGGCTCTGGTGAGGAGGGGGGCCCAGTCCAACCCCCTCAGGCCCACACAGGTGGGCGTCTGCACGGCACATTCAGGAAAAACGCCTGAATTCACAGGAGTGAGGGCGTGGTGGCCTGGAGCTTCCGGCGGCGTGGCCCGCCCTGCAGGCCCGGCCCCTCCCCCGCAGCCAAGGCAGAAACCCCTCCCCCGACTCTGCTCTGGGCCCAACCCCCACCCAGCCCAGGGCTGCCCGTCTCACCCGTGCCAGTCAGCACCTTCACCTTCTGGGTCTTCCTCAGCTTCACGGCCACCCGCTTCAGCACGCTGGCGACGTCGTCGCAGGCCTCGCCCAGGCCGTAACGCTGCACGTACCTGCGGGCGGGCGGCAGTCACTGGCTCTCCGATGACCCCTTTGTGGGTGCCAGTGACCGCCTTGCAGAGCTGAGGGCCTCGCCGACACCCACCTTCCACGTGGCCACACCCGGCTGCCCCGAGACCCAGCCCCACACCCGGACCCTGTGTACAGCTGCCAGGACAGCTGACCGTTCGACGGGGTCTCCCTGCAGACCCTAACCAAAAGGACCGGAGTGTTCCCGATGACAGTCCCAGGGCAGGAATACCAAGACACCTGCCACCCAAAGGTCAGGGGCAAGAGCTGCCAGGCGCACACAGCGGGAAAACAGACCCATCAGGGGAGAAAACCGGTCAGCTGGAACCGACCCAGACGCCGGAATCCACAGAGACCCTGAATCGGTTATTAGAACTGCATTCCCTGTGGTTACAAAGCAAAGAACCCACACAGGAGACAATAAAAAGAAATCCGAATCCAACACCTAGAAGAAAACACGATGGAACACACCCTGAGGGAATTAAAGCAGCTCGAACTCCGCAGAGGAGAGGGTGAGGGAGCTGGGGACCCAGCGGCGCTGAGCCCGCGCTCCCGCAGCCAGAGCGGGTGACGCTGCGCTGCACCGCGGTCAGAGCCTGGGGACAGCCCTGTGCGGACCAGGGAGCCGCCCGGCCTCGGCGGGGGGCCAGCCCTGCCCTGCGCGGAGGAGAGAGCCGCCCACACGCTGCACGAGCCGCACGGCCTGGGGGGGACAGCCCTGCGCGGACGAGGGGGCCGCCCACACGCGGCGCAGGCCGCCCGGCCTCGGGTGAGAGTCAAGGGCTGAGCACAAGCCCGAGAAACAAGGAGAAACCATGCCGGGGCCCAGAGTCACGAACCGTCCGAACGCTCGACAGAGAGCAGCCTTCACAGCAGCCAGAGCGTCCCCCGGACGAGACCAGAGGAACAGCGGGCAGGCTCTCATCAGGAACCGCTCCTCTGCCGACACTCCGTCCACCCAGGACTCTGCCCACAGGGCAAACTCCCTTCAAAACGGAAGGTGAAAGGAACACATCCTCAAACAGCGGCGGCACGGCCACTGGCGTCACAGGGAATCCTCGGCAGGGAGACAGCCCCAGAGGGCGGGGGACCCAGGGCAGACGGGGCGGGCCGGGCCGGCGAGGCTCGGGGCAGACGGTCTTCACTGTACATCCATGTTTCAAGAAAGCGCAGCAGCACGTCTGCCGCAGAGCAACACGTGTCCGACACTGGCCCAGAGGCGAGGCCCGCAGACGGGAAAGGCCCTCAGGCCTCCCGGCACTGAGGCGCGACGCGACAGGACGTTTGGGACCTCGGTAGAGGCGGGTCCGAGATCCATTGTTCGACTGTTTTCCCTTAGCCCTTCTCGCAGACTCCCCGAGGGACCACCAGGTCCCCGATTCTGCGGTGTGAGGGTCACGTTCCCCGGTCCCGGTCGGGGACCCGTCCCGGGTCTAGGGTGTTCTCAAGCGACGACACTGATTTCTAGGACGTTCGACGTGGACTCTGCGCCGCGTCGGTTCGTTCGATTTCTCTGCCGGAGACTGACTAGACTTTTTCCGGTCTCTCTCTGCTCTTTTCCGCGTGTCTTGTCGGCCCTGTCTCCCTTCCACTTCCGCATTCGGACTGCGGTCTCTGGTCAGTCTGCACTCACCGGACTGTGGATTGTATGTCCGTCTTTCCGAGTCCGACCCGCCTTGCGTTCCCGGGTGAAGTGCGCTGTCCTTTGTGTAAGTTTCTGTGTCGTCGAGGTGATTTCTCTGCCCTCTCCCTGTGTGCTCCCGCTAAAGTCTCGTCTCTGGTAGGACAGGTCCCGTGTCCTCCAGTGCAGGAGTTCAGTGGTCCTCTTGCGTTGCTGGAGGGCGCTGCGCCTCCGACCTTTGCCTCCGTCCTGGCCGTCGGCCCCCGCTCGGGTAGAGGGCGGGGTCGTCGCTGTCCGCCTGTCAGTCGTTGCGCCCTTGCTCCCTCCCCGCGCCTGGGTGTCGTTGGTCGTCTTGTTCTGGGTCTCCAGTCTCGCGCCCTCGGTCTTCGACGAAGACACCCCTTTTGGTTTCGGACCGGGTCGCAGGAGTCCCAGGATTTCCTGTAGAGACCCGTGAGAGTGGTGGGACCGACCACTCCCGTTTGGTTGACCTGTGCACGTGTCACCGGCGGACGTGACGGGTCGCCCTCTTGTGCCTGCCTCGGTCGCCACTTACGGGTCGGTCCGCCGGTGGCGGTCGCCCCTCCGACGTGTGCGCCGAGGGGGACGCTCTGAGGTCTTCCACCGTCGTTCTTCCACGCCGCCCCCCATGTGCCGTGGTGTTCTTCGCCCCGAAGGACCTGTCGCACTGCCGGAGTGCAGTGAGACGGTTGTTTCCAGGTAGACCAGTTCCGACACGAAAAAGGTCACCAGTACATACCTACACTCTCAACCTGGTATCTCTTCCGCCTCACGGTTTCTTAACTACGAAAACTCGACACCACAACCTCTTCTGAGAACTCTCGGGGGACGTGACGTTCCTCTAGGTTGGTCAGGTAGGATTTCCCTTAGTCAGGACTTATAAGTAACCTCCCTGACTACGACTTCGATTTCGAGGTTATGAAACAGGTGGACGACGCTTCTTGACCGAGTAACCTTTTCTGGGACATGCTGGGAAAGATCGAAGGCAGGAGAGAAGGGGACGACAGAGGATGAGGTGGTTGGACGGCATCACTGACGCGATGGACTGAGTTTGAGTGAACTCCGGCAGTGGGTGATGGACAGGGAGGCCTGGCGTGCTGCAGCTCATGGGGTTGCAAAGAGTTGGCACGACTGAGGGACTGAGCTGAGCGGCTTCACAGGCGCACCCACATGTCACAGCGCAGTGGACGGTACATGCTGAGTGACCACAGGCTGTCTCCAGCACCTTGCCAGTGCTGGTCCAGTCACGCTGAGCGAGGCCGGGGCCTGCCCCCCGCACTCACCCCAAGAGCTGGTGCCTGTTGAGGGTGTAGAGAAGGTAGTCAGCCAGGGTCTCCTCGCCCACGAGGTGGTCCAGCACGGTTCCTGGGAACAGGCAGCAGAGGGCAAGGGCTTCAGCTTGCTCCCTGCCCTCCCCACCCCCGCAGTCAAGTGGGAGGAGGACACCCCCTCCAGGAGGCCCGACGGGCTCAGAGGGTGCCGGGGTGTCAGCTGTGAGCAGCCAGGCCAAGCACAGGCCTCCCAGCCTGGGAGCCTCAGGGCCTGGAGCCTGCTGTGGGTGGTGGGGGTCAGGCTCACCGCACAGGGCCAGTTTCAGGCCTGTCTCCACGCTTGGAATCCGAGGAGCCAGCACCCCGGGGGTGTCGAGCAGGAACATCAGCGGCCGCTCACACACCTGTGGGCAGAGGGTGGTCAGCTGGCCTTCTGCCTGAGGCTAGAGGAGGCCCTGGAGCCTGCCCCCCAGAGTCACTGCCGCCAAGCTCTCAGCATCCCCACAGGATGCCACTGCTGAGTGATGTGGAGAAGGAACCCAGCAGCCACCTTGCCCCAGGAGGACAGGCTCTGCCCTGACCCGGCATGCCCCTGGGATGGGAGACACCTGAGCCCTGGCCCAGGCATGGCATGAGGACAAGGCCCTACCTGAATCCTGGACATCACAGCTCTGGTGATCCCAGGCTCGCCGCCCACCCTGGTGGCTTTTCCTGCAGGATGAAGGGGAGACGTCAGCCTGTCAAGCCCCCAGGCAGACACGCTCGATGAGCAGCGAGGCCACGGCAGGGAGAGGCCCGCCTCCCAGGCGCCACGGCCCGCTGAGGCACGGCCGAGACAGCCGGCCAGGGCTGCCTGCTGGCACCGCCCCGGCACTGCCCACAACGGCCCATCCGCAGAGCCACTCCTGACACTGGCTGCCCGGGTAACAGCTCAGGGCGTGTCCCAGGCAGACCGCCCCCTGTGCTGGAGCAACCCTCGCATCCATCAGCGCGCGGACAGGTAAACAGAATGTGCTTCGTCCACACAAAGGAGTGTTATTCAGCCTTAAAAAGGAGGGAAATTATGACTCGTGCTACAACATGGGTGGACCCTGAAGAGTCAGGTTCCACGAAATAAGCCCAGCACAGTTCAGATCCTGTGAGGCACCAGAGGACCAAATTCATACGACAGGAAGCAGACCGGAGGTTCCGGGGGCTCGAGGGCAGGCCCACCTGTGTCTGGAGGCTGACAGTGAGAGACTTGCACAGCACTTAATGTACTAATGTCCTTAAAGCCACAGTTACAGGAGAATAAGCAACAGCTGAGTGCAACAGCGCCCCAGCTGGCAGCAGAAACAGCCCCCGGTGACGCCCAGCACGGGTCTGTCTCGGGAAGGTTACCAACGGACAACTCGTGCAGGACGCGAGTCAACGCCAGCAGGCGTGAGACACAGGCCCGAGAGCCCTCCCCAGGCCCCGGCCTGACGTCTCACCCACGCTTCCCACGCGCCCTGAGCACAGCGGGACACAAAGTGACGGAAGGACAAAATCGCCCACGTTTAGAAACCGCACATATTAAACGTTTAAAGACAGAAAGCGAACGAAGTACTGCACACCAAGCTCAGCTGGGCCTCCTGGTGCCAACAGCCCCCTCGGTGAGCAGAGGTCTCAGGCTCTGGAGGGTCGTCCCGGCACGAGGACCAGCGCCTGCCTCCCCCAGCTGCAGGAAGTACCTTTCCTGAGGTGCTGCCTCCGCAGGGAGTTGATAAGCGAGGACTTGCCCACGTTGGGGACCCCGATCACCATGATGCAGTACTCCACGTGCTGCAAGCGCAAGGGCCGGGTCGGGCGCCACTCAGCCCGCACCCCCACACCCCCAGGGCACCAGCGGGCCCACCTGGGTGGGGCGCCCCGCCCCACCTGCCGAGACCCGAGGCGGGGCCCCGGGCAGGGCTCAGCAGTGGGCCCGGGTTTCCCAGCGGAAGGGGCGGGCCCTCGGCCGGTCCTGGCCCACCAACCTCTCCTCGGTGATAGCGGTAGCTGCTCCCAACCAGCTCCATGACCTTCGGGATGACCTGCAACAACAACCACCAGGCACCTTCCGGTGGGAGCCTGGCCGCCCCCGGCTCCTGGAGGCGGCACTCCCAGCGGCGTCCCACCACCGGCCGGTGTGGTTCCACACACGTCAGACGCAGGCTGTGCTCTGGGGAGAGGCGGGGTGGCCAGGGCCCTGCCCCGTCCTTCCCCAGGAAAGAGGGGAGCCCGAGGGGGACAGCGGGCACTGCCACGCCTTCCAAAGATGCAGGACAGCAGCAGAATTCTCCCACTTGACCGGGAAAACAGGCACAGACCGTCCATGGCCTCCTCCTACTTGGAACCAAAGGCATCTCTCGGCCCAACGCTGCTGTTCCCACCCCCAGTCTGCCCGGCCCAGGAGGTGACCGTGCCCCACACCCGACGACACGCTGCTTCCTGCGGAAGCACAGAGTAATCGGTGGTGTATCTTTACCATTTCAAGCAGAAGCCTCAGAGCACAAAACGGAAGAGACCCACCTGCTTGACGTTTTCGTCCTTCACACAGTTGGTGAAAACAACGTGTTTTAGGCCTTCTCTTTCTAAGTGTTGCGTAATTTTCTAAAAGAGACAAGACGTTTCCATTGCAAACCCTAAATGAAGACATGGGCGGCGTCATAAGCTGGAGTCCGAGGATCTGCTCAAGGGCCGGGGACTCGAGAGGAGGCTGGACCACGTGGCAGGTGGCCTCAGGGCACGTCAGGGAGGGCAGGCCGGCCCCGGGGCGCCCCTGCCGCAGGCTCTGTGGAAGGACAGGGGACGGGGCCACACCAGGTCATCCAAAACCACCTGCAGCCCTGGGGTGGACGCTCGGCGCTGGTCTCCACTCAGTCACGTCATCGCTCCTCTCCTCCCAACCAGCTTCCACAAAACAAGCCCCACTTAAACTAAGGTTTGAACCCAGCTACGAAGTACATGGAATACTTTAAAAGCCCCAAAGTAAACTGACGTTAACGTGAACTTACTGGCCTTAATGTGAAGCAAAATCACCATGACTCTTATTTTACAACCAGTACTGCACTGTCTGAGAGCCCCTTGGACTCAAGGAGATCCACCCAGGCCATCCTACAGGAGATCAGCCCTGAATATCCCCTGGAAGGACTGATGCTGAAGCTGGAGCTCCGATACTTTGTCTACCTGATTCGAAGAACTGACTCATTGGAAAAGACCCTGATGCTGGGAAAGACTGAAGGTAGGAGGAGAGGGGGACGACAGAGGATGAGATGGTTGGCAGGCATCACTAACCCGATGGACATGAGTTTGAGCAAGCTCCAGGAGTTGGTGAAGGACAGGGAAGCCTGGCGTGCTGCAGTCCACGGGGTTGCAGAGTCAGACACAACTGAGTGACTGAACTGAACTGCATTGTTTGATCAGCTACTGATTTACTTAAAGGAATAAAAAAGCCACTCATTGATTCAGTTAGTTTTGCTGATTTATTGTTCGCTATGATGATGCAGATGAAGGTCAGGCCCACAAAGACTTCGTGAAGTCACACTGCAGGCGGCATGCAAATCTGCATGGGACGCCCCCTCCCAACCTGCAGAGGCAGGCACGGGGCCCCCCCGGGGGCTGCTACCTCCTGTCCTTCCCAGACGCAGCTGCCTCCTGCAGGTGAGATCGGACACCCCCATCAGGCCACCTGACGTGCCCATCACGCCACAAAGATGAGCATTTTGGAGCAGAAGCAACTGCTGGATGCTAAGACCCAAGTCTCAGCCAAGAAAAGCAACGGAAAGCTTGTGATGCCAAGTAACTACAGCTGCCCCTGGAGTGAGAACCAGCCGGGGTTCTGTCCTCGGGGCAGGAGGGCGGGGAGGTGGGTCCAGATGGGAAACAGCTTCCCCTTGGGCACTCAATGAACAAAGAGCCCTGGGGCTGGAGTGCCTGGGTTTCCCTGCAAACCCCGAGCCACAGGCCTGTGGGTGGAGTTTAAAGAACTCCATGTGCCACAGCCAACCGGGAAACCAGGGCGCATTCCTGCTGCCGCAAAAGGGAAAGCTACACACACAGAAGCTGGGTCGATTCCAAGACTCTGATGCCTGCTCTCGACGTTGCTCTCACTCCGGGACAAGAGGAGGCGCCACCCCGGACAGTGTCCCCGTCCAGCAGGGCTCGGGGACACCCCCAGTTGCTCTGGGTCTCCCACCTTCCAGATCACTCAGGGGGCAGCGGGCAGCCCGCAGCTCAGACCAGGGGTCTGGGAGGACAACGGGAGCCAAGGCTGCCGCACCAGGAGGCCTCTGGGTTGGAGAGCTGGGTGACGGCCACTTGCCCCAGGAGGCAACTGAGACGTAAGCAAGTGAAAGTTAAACAAGAGGCAGGCACCCGTACCGCCGCTGCAGCCGCGTGCTCGCAGCCTCGAGGGCCCTGTGGCCGCTCTGTGGGAGGGCGGCTCCTCCCCTCGCCCACAGCTGGACCCCCGCTCAAGGATACAAATTCTCTGGTCACCTGGATGACAGGTTAGTCAAGAGCTAGTTTGCTAAAGCACGCAGGCTGGGCAGACGGGCACCACGTCCATGCAGAGACCTGGTCCGACTTGCGCCGTACCTGCTGCTCCTTCAGATCCGCCAGGTCCATTTTGTTGAGGACGAGCAAGTGAGGCTTAAGCCCGAGGGTTTCCTGAAACAGAGGGTTTCGGCCTGACAGTGGGATGTGGCAAAATTAAGGCAAAATTCAATCAACTTGACCAGCCAGTTGACATACTTTCCCTTATCTTGTTATGCAGGCTGGACCGCCTACCACAGGACACCTCCGGAGGAAAGGACAGTGTAGAAGCCTGTCTGGAAGCAGGCGAGCTCCAGCCAGCCCGACCCCGAGAACAAGCTGCCCCCAAGTCCTGCACTCGCCACCCTGAGGGCCACTGAGCCTCTGCAGGCCCCCGACGCCTCCTGCGGACGCGAGGCAGGGCAGCAGCCGGCTCGCAGCTCCCCCAACAGGAATGATGGCGGCAAAACAGAGCTCGATGGGAGGGTTTGAGACTAGAGCACTGTTTAGTTGCCAAAAGATCGCGTCACTCAGCACCAGTGCCTCCAGGAGTCCTAACCAACGTGTCTCACGCCACTACAGCCACCCCCAGGCGTCGCCATGGAGACCTGCGGTGAGCCCAGCTCCTCAGGCCGGGGGCAGCCCCTTCCCACCTCCGCCCCGCGCCCCCGGCGCCCCGTGCGGCAGCAGCACGTCGGGAGGGAGGCCTGTGTCTGCAGGTCGGGGCCCTCGGCCCTTCCCTGGTGCCTGTCCCCAGGAGTCCCGGCGCCTCAGCATGCCCGCGTTCCAGGCACCGGGGAAGCCGCTGTGTCCCCACCCACACGACAGGAACGACAAAAGCAACAACTTACTTTCTCCATGAACAGCACTCTGCCCTCAGAGGTTAACCAAGCCCGAGCCAACTCAGAATGAGCCCGAGGGGGACAGCGGGCACTGCCACGCCTTCCAAAGATGCAGGACAGCAGCAGAATTCTCCCACTTGACCGGGAAAACAGGCACAGACCGTCCATGGCCTCCTCCTACTTGGAACCAAAGGCATCTCTCGGCCCAACGCTGCTGTTCCCACCCCCAGTCTGCCCGGCCCAGGAGGTGACCGTGCCCCACACCCGACGACACGCTGCTTCCTGCGGAAGCACAGAGTAATCGGTGGTGTATCTTTACCATTTCAAGCAGAAGCCTCAGAGCACAAAACGGAAGAGACCCACCTGCTTGACGTTTTCGTCCTTCACACAGTTGGTGAAAACAACGTGTTTTAGGCCTTCTCTTTCTAAGTGTTGCGTAATTTTCTAAAAGAGACAAGACGTTTCCATTGCAAACCCTAAATGAAGACATGGGCGGCGTCATAAGCTGGAGTCCGAGGATCTGCTCAAGGGCCGGGGACTCGAGAGGAGGCTGGACCACGTGGCAGGTGGCCTCAGGGCACGTCAGGGAGGGCAGGCCGGCCCCGGGGCGCCCCTGCCGCAGGCTCTGTGGAAGGACAGGGGACGGGGCCACACCAGGTCATCCAAAACCACCTGCAGCCCTGGGGTGGACGCTCGGCGCTGGTCTCCACTCAGTCACGTCATCGCTCCTCTCCTCCCAACCAGCTTCCACAAAACAAGCCCCACTTAAACTAAGGTTTGAACCCAGCTACGAAGTACATGGAATACTTTAAAAGCCCCAAAGTAAACTGACGTTAACGTGAACTTACTGGCCTTAATGTGAAGCAAAATCACCATGACTCTTATTTTACAACCAGTACTGCACTGTCTGAGAGCCCCTTGGACTCAAGGAGATCCACCCAGGCCATCCTACAGGAGATCAGCCCTGAATATCCCCTGGAAGGACTGATGCTGAAGCTGGAGCTCCGATACTTTGTCTACCTGATTCGAAGAACTGACTCATTGGAAAAGACCCTGATGCTGGGAAAGACTGAAGGTAGGAGGAGAGGGGGACGACAGAGGATGAGATGGTTGGCAGGCATCACTAACCCGATGGACATGAGTTTGAGCAAGCTCCAGGAGTTGGTGAAGGACAGGGAAGCCTGGCGTGCTGCAGTCCACGGGGTTGCAGAGTCAGACACAACTGAGTGACTGAACTGAACTGAACTGCATTGTTTGATCAGCTACTGATTTACTTAAAGGAATAAAAAAGCCACTCATTGATTCAGTTAGTTTTGCTGATTTATTGTTCGCTATGATGATGCAGATGAAGGTCAGGCCCACAAAGACTTCGTGAAGTCACATTGCAGGCGGCATGCAAATCTGCATGGGACGCCCCCTCCCAACCTGCAGAGGCAGGCACGGGGCCCCCCCGGGGGCTGCTACCTCCTGTCCTTCCCAGACGCAGCTGCCTCCTGCAGGTGAGATCGGACACCCCCATCAGGCCACCTGACGTGCCCATCACGCCACAAAGATGAGCATTTTGGAGCAGAAGCAACTGCTGGATGCTAAGACCCAAGTCTCAGCCAAGAAAAGCAACGGAAAGCTTGTGATGCCAAGCAACTACAGCTGCCCCTGGAGTGAGAACCAGCCGGGGTTCTGTCCTCGGGGCAGGAGGGCGGGGAGGTGGGTCCAGATGGGAAACAGCTTCCCCTTGGGCACTCAATGAACAAAGAGCCCTGGGGCTGGAGTGCCTGGGTTTCCCTGCAAACCCCGAGCCACAGGCCTGTGGGTGGAGTTTAAAGAACTCCATGTGCCACAGCCAACCGGGAAACCAGGGCGCATTCCTGCTGCCGCAAAAGGGAAAGCTACACACACAGAAGCTGGGTCGATTCCAAGACTCTGATGCCTGCTCTCGACGTTGCTCTCACTCCGGGACAAGAGGAGGCGCCACCCCGGACAGTGTCCCCGTCCAGCAGGGCTCGGGGACACCCCCAGTTGCTCTGGGTCTCCCACCTTCCAGATCACTCAGGGGGCAGCGGGCAGCCCGCAGCTCAGACCAGGGGTCTGGGAGGACAACGGGAGCCAAGGCTGCCGCACCAGGAGGCCTCTGGGTTGGAGAGCTGGGTGACGGCCACTTGCCCCAGGAGGCAACTGAGACGTAAGCAAGTGAAAGTTAAACAAGAGGCAGGCACCCGTACCGCCGCTGCAGCCGTGTGCTCGCAGCCTCGAGGGCCCTGTGGCCGCTCTGTGGGAGGGCGGCTCCTCCCCTCGCCCACAGCTGGACCCCCGCTCAAGGATACAAATTCTCTGGTCACCTGGATGACAGGTTAGTCAAGAGCTAGTTTGCTAAAGCACGCAGGCTGGGCAGACGGGCACCACGTCCATGCAGAGACCTGGTCCGACTTGCGCCGTACCTGCTGCTCCTTCAGATCCGCCAGGTCCATTTTGTTGAGGACGAGCAAGTGAGGCTTAAGCCCGAGGGTTTCCTGAAACAGAGGGTTTCGGCCTGACAGTGGGATGTGGCAAAATTAAGGCAAAATTCAATCAACTTGACCAGCCAGTTGACATACTTTCCCTTATCTTGTTATGCAGGCTGGACCGCCTACCACAGGACACCTCCGGAGGAAAGGACAGTGTAGAAGCCTGTCTGGAAGCAGGCGAGCTCCAGCCAGCCCGACCCCGAGAACGAGCTGCCCCCAAGTCCTGCACTCGCCACCCTGAGGGCCACTGAGCCTCTGCAGGCCCCCGACGCCTCCTGCGGACGCGAGGCAGGGCAGCAGCCGGCTCGCAGCTCCCCCAACAGGAATGATGGCGGCAAAACAGAGCTCGATGGGAGGGTTTGAGACTAGAGCACTGTTTAGTTGCCAAAAGATCGCGTCACTCAGCACCAGTGCCTCCAGGAGTCCTAACCAACGTGTCTCACGCCACTACAGCCACCCCCAGGCGTCGCCATGGAGACCTGCGGTGAGCCCAGCTCCTCAGGCCGGGGGCAGCCCCTTCCCACCTCCGCCCCGCGCCCCCGGCGCCCCGTGCGGCAGCAGCACGTCGGGAGGGAGGCCTGTGTCTGCAGGTCGGGGCCCTCGGCCCTTCCCTGGTGCCTGTCCCCAGGAGTCCCGGCGCCTCAGCATGCCCGCGTTCCAGGCACCGGGGAAGCCGCTGTGTCCCCACCCACACGACAGGAACGACAAAAGCAACAACTTACTTTCTCCATGAACAGCACTCTGCCCTCAGAGGTTAACCAAGCCCGAGCCAACTCAGAACACTGAGGCTCCCTCAAGGGGCCGTCCTGGAGGAGAAGGCAGGACACCCAGCAGGCAGAGGAGGGTGGGGCGGAGGCGCCCCCCACCCCCAGCACACGGGCAGCAACGGCAGGCGTCCTCGTTCAGAAATCAGACATGCAGCTGCCAGCAAACCCTTCTGACTGGCGTGAGATTTTGTACAAACTGTAACCTTTAGCCTATGGTAGAGAAACTGGAGAGTTTTCTCAAACTCCAAGTAGAGATGGTGATGACTTTCAAACCAACACCTTATAGGGAGCCTCTAAACACAGCTAAATACAGCAGAAACATGGTGTGCAAAGCACGCTCATCACCGAGGGAGATCCTTCCCTCTTCTGATGCATCCTTTCGTACAGGAAGGAAGCCCGATCAGCAGCTGCTTTCTGATGGAGGTTCCATATCCCACGTGGAGCCTGCTCCTGCTGCAGGGAGTTGGAAGGCACGGGTGTGCCAGGTGGAAACCTGAGACAAACCAGCTCCCCTGTGTCAGAGGGGCGCTTCTGGGCCCCACACCAGGGATTCTGACTCACTGGCCTGGAAAGTGGCCTAGACATCAGTATTTTCAAGAGCCTCCCGGGGGAATGCTAATATGTAACAAGGATTGAGAATCACTGCTTTAAATGTCAGCAATTTGGGGTCGCCAAGAGTCGGACACGACTGAGCTGCGACAGGTGGCCCTGCTGGCCACTGAGGCGGCGACTGGGCCCAAGCAGGGCCAGAGCAGAAGGCAGACGGAGACAAGCTGACGGCCAGGAGTGCCTCTCGGGCCCTGTGCACTGCCTGACTCTGGAGCGTCTCCCCTGCAGCTCTGCACCCAATCCCAGCAGCGCTGGGGGAGGGCTCCCCTCACCGAGCAGTTCTCACCACCAGCGGGGGTCCTTCTGTCCAGCGCAACTCTGACTCCATCTACCTGCAGATGGCATCAGACCCCACGGTCTGGGCTCAGGAATGCCACCACCCCTCACTTCAAATAGCAACTGCAGTTGAGGTTTGACAGAAAACAGCAAAATTTTGTAAAGCAATTATCCTTCAATGAAAAATAAATTAATTTTTTTAAAAATAGCAACTCCAAGTCCAGGTCATATCTGTCACTTCTGACCAACAGGCCTGAATCAGGGGTTCCCAAGACCCTCCCCTGGGTTCTAGAAAACTAGTCTGGACAGTGGCTCAAGAAATTGAGAGAAACATTTTACTTATTGGATTAGACTTATGACCTGGCTTCCCTAGTGGCTCAGAGGTAAAAAAAAAAAAAAAAATTGGCCTGCAATGTAGGAGATGTGTACAGGACGCACAGGTTCAATCCCTAGGTGGGGAAGATCCCCTGGAGAAGGAAATGGCAACCCACTCCAGTATTCTTGTCTGGAAAATCCCATGGACAGAGAAGCCTGGCGGGCTACAGTCCATGAGGTCACAGAGTCGGACACAACTTAATGACCAAACAACAAATAGGACACAACTCTGGAGCCGCCAAACGGAAGACATGCGCAGGGCGAAGGCTGGGAAAAGACGTGGCGCTCCCCCGCTGCGGGTGCCCCTGCCTGCATCTCCACATTCTCAGCAACCAGCTCTCCCCACCCCACTCCCCGTCAGGCTGGGGTTTTATAGCAGCTTCAGGACACAGGCGGGACAGAGTGGAACCCTGGCCTTGGTGAGTGAACTCTGCCTCCAGGCCCTAAGGCACGGGTGGCAGGGGTAGGACTGAGAGATCTAACCCTCCCATAGAAGGCTGGTCCCCCAGCAACCAGCTCCCCTCTTCAGTGACCAAGGGTCTTTCCCAAAGTCACCTCATTAACACAGCAAGAGACACCTTATCACACTCCTCACTATGGAAACTCCAAGACTTTCAGGAGCTCTGTGCCAGAACCAGGATAAAGACCAAACAGGCCCTGCTTATTCTAAGTGACCAGGGCACCACCACTGAAGGATATCCGGGCGTCGTGGACCTCGATGATGCAGTCCACCAGCCTCAGGCTGCGCTGCATCCTCTTCAGCCCTGGAAAACAGAAGAGACGCCTCAGGGGAGGGCAGTTCCGAGCCTTTAACAATAAAGTGACACCGGTGCTTCCTCGGGTGCAGCGAAGTGAATCGGGACACTGCCCCTCGGCGCCCCGGCCTTCCGGGCGCCCCCGCAAGCACCCCCTGTGGCTGGATCCCTTGTGGTTCAGTGACGCGTCTGCCCGCAGTGCGGGAGGCCCAGGGTCGACCTCCGGGTCAGGAAGAGCCCCTGGAGAAGGGAACGGCAGCCCCTGCCTTCTCCTCTGGAGAATTTCACGGACAGCGGAGCCCGGCGGGCTGCGCTGCGTGGGGCTTCCAGGAGTCGGACAGGAGTGAGCGGCTTCCCTTTCTTTCTTTCCCAACATCCCGCCTCCGCCGCCCGCTTCTCGCCCGCGGGCGCCCCGGCCCCCTGCGCAGGGGCCGCCACCCCGACCCCGGGGCTGGGGCCGCGGGCGCTCCCGGAGCCGCTCCGGGGAAGCGAGAGCCTCGGCGGGCGCCGGCGAGAGGCCGCCCGCCCGGCCTGCGCCCCGAGGCGCGCAGGGAGCTCGCCGCCGGCTCCGCCCCGGAGAGCGCCTCCCGCGCCCGGCCGCGTCCCTGCCGAGCCCGCCCGCGCGGGACCCGCGAGCGCCGGGCCGCAGCCGCCCCGCCGCGCCTCACCCGTGGCCATGTGGCCCGGAAACCAGCGCGCCACGTCGCGACCCTCCAGAGGGAAGCTCTCCCGCCAGGCCGCCCGCACGGCGGCGCAGAGAGTCCGCGGCGACAGCCTCATGGCTCTGCGTCCCGGGCTCGGCGCAGCACTACGGACCGCTCCGCCCACGGACCTGTCCGCCGGGCCCGCGCGACCCTGCACAAGGGTTCCGGTGGAAGCCCTGCCGCCAGGCCGCCCGCGCGGCGGCGCCGAGAGCCCGCGGAGACAGCCTCATGGCCCCGCGTCCCGGGCCCCGCGTCCCGGGCGCCGCGCAGCACCGCGGGCCGCTCCGCCCACGGACCCGTCCGCCGGGCCCGCGACCCCGCACAAGGGTTCCGGCGCGCCACGCGGCCGCGCATGCGCAGACGCTGCCTCGGCCGCAGGAGGCGCTTAGCGGCCAGGGCTGGGGCCGGGCCGGGCCGGGGACCGGGGCTGCAGCAGGGGACGGGGCTGGGGGCCGGGCCGGGTCCCTCGGGCGGGCTTCGGGGAGGGCTACGAGCCAGGGGCGCACCCGCGCAGTTCCGGGAGTTCTCAGGGGCCCAGTCTTCATTAAATTAAAAAATACTGGTTCTTCCTTAACCATATTCTGAGTGACAAAATGTAGTAGTCCGCTGTCAACTTGGTCCTTTTTACAAACTTGGTTAAATTTTTTCAGACATTTTAAATTTAACTGACAAGTGTAAGATCCTCTTTCCAAGTGCTCTGGGTTTTAATGTAGACTCTGCAAGCGCTGCGGCTGGAGGACAGTCAGCCTGACACTCCCCTCACTGCAGCAACGCTCAGTGCAAGTACACTCAGACTCTAACTTTTTTTTTTTTTCTTTTTTCCGCTGTGCTGCAGGGCTTGCAGGAGCTATTTCATAACCAGGGATTGAACCCAGACCATGGCAGTGAAAACCCAGAATCTTAAACACTAGGCCACAGGGAAGTCCCCAGATTTTAACTTTAAATCAGAAGCCTGGGCAACTGCTCACGGCACTTTGTTGTAAGAGTATGAAGCTAATGGAATTTTTTAAACAAGCTCCTAAAACTCCAAAGATGCTCAGATTCTCAGCTCAAAGATACCATCACTGTCACCTTGATGGCCCAAAGCCTGATACTCAGGGCGAGCGGTTCCTTGGGCTGAGACAGGCCCTCCCGTGGCTGAGTGAGGCCGCCCGGGCCCCTGCGCAACCTCCCAGGCCTTCCTCACTGAGCTGCCCTCCCGACCCAGACCGCCTCAGGCCTGCACACGGACTCACAAAACCTGAGGCCACAGAGAGCCGCGTGCCTGACAGATGCTGCCCTTCCACAGCCCTAGGACCAAAGCGCTAAAATAAAATCCTGCCACCTCCTGGATTTCTCTTCAGCTGTCTTACTGGCAGGTGCCCCCAGCAAAGCAACTCCAGGGACAAGGGAGCGGATACACAGACAGACCTTTGGGGGCAGAGATCCCCGGGAGGGCAATCTGACCTACGATGAGAAGGTGCTGGGCTGAGGGCAAGGCCAGCACCACGGCTGGCAGTCTGCCCACTTGGGGCTGGAAAGGAGCCCAGTGGCAGTTCTTCAGGCATGCGCACTCCTCCAGGGCCCACACGCGAAGCAGGACACACCGTGCAGCCCGAGGTCCGAGGAGGATCAGCAGCCGCTGACCTCGAGGTGGCACCAGGCCAGGGGGCCCCATGCGTGCTGTGTGGAGTCCCAGCCTCTGCAGCTCCAGGCTTCCCTCTGCAGGCCAGCCCCCAGCTGCAGCGCCTCCGGGGACAGTCCTGGAAAGATGCCCACACTCTGCCATGGCAGCTGAGACTGGCCACTGCCAACCCCACCTGAGGCCTCTGACCTTTCCTTGGCTGTGAGGTGGGGCCGTGCAGCCGCTTCCCTGGGACACTTCGAGGATGCAGTGAAGTGAGGTGGAGGCAGCTGAGCACAGCACCAGGCTCCCCACGGGCTCCCCACATTTATGCCACCACTTCCCAGGGCACCCTGATCCTCTGTACCCTTCAGGCCTCACTGTTCGTGTCCTCCAGAAAACCCTGGGCCCGCAGATCAGAACAGGGTGCCCCATCCCCTGTGAACTCCCGTCTCCCACTTGCTGGCCCTCACCCGGCCCACAGGGCAGCCGGTGCCTGGTGAAGGGTCTGTGGACTCACACCGGGGAGGCCTACCAGCTCCGCTGCCACCGCAATGAGAACGCGGGGACCGGGGAACACACCCAGGGTCCCACGGGTCCGAGGGCGGCGGGTCACGTGCTGGGGGCACAGAGCCCTGTGGTGACCAGGGCCGGGGCAAGACGGGAGCAGAGCGGCCCAGGCTGCAGCTCGGAGGCATAAGTACGACTCGACACAGGCTGTTTTACACACTTTATGTGCCACCAACGGTGGCGGCGGCGGCATCCCACGTCTCCCTCCTCCAGGAAGAGTGCGCTTAGCTCAAGCTCAGCCCTGACCGGGATCCAGCAACTTGAGAAATGAGGGAGCTGACCCCCGGTGACAACATCCCAAGCCCGCCTGAACCTCGTCCATCACAGGACAGGGTGGGGCCAGCCTCCCTCACCCCAGCACTGGGAGCGCAGAGCCAGGCTCAGAGCCTGGGCTCGGGCCACTGGGCCTGGGGGTCCCACAGCGTCATGAGCCGGTCAGCCTCCCTCCAGCCAGACAGCAGAGCCCCATGCGTGGTGGAGTAAAACGTCCGGTGTGTGGCTTCCCCTGCGAAGAGTTGGCGGCGGCGGCATCCCACGTCTCCCTCCTCCAGGAAGAGTGCGCTTAGCTCAAGCTCAGCCCTGACCGGGATCCAGCAACTTGAGAAATGAGGGAGCTGACCCCCGGTGACAACATCCCAAGCCCGCCTGAACCTCGTCCATCACAGGACAGGGTGGGGCCAGCCTCCCTCACCCCAGCACTGGGAGCGCAGAGCCAGGCTCAGAGCCTGGGCTCGGGCCACTGGGCCTGGGGGTCCCACAGCGTCATGAGCCGGTCAGCCTCCCTCCAGCCAGACAGCAGAGCCCCATGCGTGGTGGAGTAAAACGTCCGGTGTGTGGCTTCCCCTGCGAAGAGTACCTGGAGCTGGAAAGAAGCGGGTGGTCAGCTGGGTGCCAGGCCTCGGCTGCCAGCCCCACCCCTGTCGCCTGGGCTGCAGAGGTGATGGCAGATGCGGTGCTTTGCTGCTGCCTCAACCCAGCACCCTGATGCAGCTGGGCAACGAGGACCGGCACCCGGGCGCTGCCCCGGGAAGGAGCAGCAACAGTGAGGACCCCTCGGAGCCAGCACACCCGGAATCCAACCCAGTCACAGAATGGAAGAGCCGTCAGGCGGTTCTGGAGAAAAGCTGAACATCGCCCAAAACACAGAGCAAAACACCAGAGAGGGAAATTAGCAGGGAAAAGATAAGAAGATTCTAGGGCCAGGTCAGACGTACACCATCCAACTAGAAATCCAGAAAAAGAAAAAAGGGGGGAAAAATCATGCTGAGGTAGTTCAGGAGAACCCCAGCTGACAATACACGCCGGAGGGCAGCGTGGCTGGGCTCCGAGGCCCTGAGCGCGGGACCTCTTCTCTTCCCGCGCCACTGGAGCGAGGCAGCTGCCCTCACAGAAGGCCCTCGCGGACGCCCCGAGCAACCACAGGGCAGCGTGACCACACCAAGGCCGCCACGCTGGGAGGAAGCCCAAGCCGCTCGGCATGCCTCGGGCAGGCCCTCCGGCCAACATGCCAGCTCAGGGCAGACGTGAGAGAGCAGCAGCCTCGCACGACCCAGCCCAGCCCTGAGTCACCCCCAGCGGAGGCCCTGGACAACATGGGCAGAAACAGCTGTCCCACGGTGCCCACCTACAGAAGTCAGCAGCCCAGGGAAGCGGTTGCTTCCACCACGGAAAAGAAGGCGCCCTCGCAGCTCAGGTGTGGACAGTGCCCACCGTGAACAAGGTGTGTGCAGACAGCTCGCAACAAAACCAGAGGCCTGAGGCCTGGGCGCGCAGAGGCGCGGAAGAAAGCGAGAACTGTGTGTGCTGTGGCCAGAATCCCATCAGCAATTCCTGGAAGTGAAGCATCAGGAAGCACTGAGAAGGGCTTCCCTGGCGGTAGAGTGGTTAAGACTGTGCTTCCAATGCAGGGGGCCCGGGTTCCATTCCTGGTCTGGGAACTAAGCTCCCACATGCTGTGAGGCATGGGAGGGAGTCAGTTCAGTCGCCCAGTCATGTCCAACTCTTTGTGACCCCATGAACCACAGCACGCCAGGCCTCCCTGTCCATCACCAACTCCCGGAGTCCACCCAAATGGGGGCCCGGGTTCCATTCCTGGTCTGGGAACTAAGCTCCCACATGCTGTGAGGCATGGGAGGGAGTCAGTTCAGTCGCCCAGTCATGTCCAACTCTTTGTGACCCCATGAACCACAGCACGCCAGGCCTCCCTGTCCATCACCAACTCCCGGAGTCCACCCAAACCCGTGTCCACCGAGTTGGTGATGCCATCCAGCCACCTCATCCTGTCGGCCCCTTCTCCTGCCCCCAATCCCTCCCAGCATCTGCGTCTTTTCCAGTGAGCCAGCTCTCCCATCAGGTGGCCATGGGAGGGAGAGGCACATGGGCGCTGGACGGGGAATGCCAGGGGGCGTGTGAATTCTGAGGGTGATGCCAGTGTGTTCTAAGACACGACCTCGATCTTTAGAGACGCACACTGGCAAGCCTGGAAATAAAGCATCGCCTGTGGGACTGCTCGCCAGCAGGGGAGTTAGGAGGGCAGGGAGACGCCAGGGGCAGACAGGTGTGGAGCTGGAGACAGGAACCCAAAGGTTGCGCCAACCTTTACGGCGTTGAAAGTTTTCCACAATTCAGTGCTTTGTAGAAAGTGACAGTGTCAGTCACTCAGCTGTGTCTGACTCTCTGTGACCCCATGGACTGTAACCCACCAGGCTCCTCTGTCCGTGGGATTCTCCAGGCAAGAATGCTGGAGTGCGTAGCTATTTCCTTGTCCAGGGGATCTTCCTGACCCAGGGATTGAACCCGTGTCTCCTGCATCGCAGGCAAATTCTTTACCACTGAGCCACCAGGGAAGCCCCTTTGGAAAAAGTAGTGGAACTCTCATGGAACAGCGTCTGAGGAAGAGCAGACACACACACGTGGCTGAATCGCTCGTTGGACTCCTGAAACTAAGCCAGCACTGCAAAGCCGCGAAAGTTCAGCCTAAGGAACGGTTTCAGCAAGGCAGCAGCTTCACGTGGCACTGAGCGATCAGAACCAGCCCGAAGTACAGCCTGGGAAGGCTCAGCAGCGTGCCCCCGCCAGAAGGCTATATTTTGTTTTTATTCTATTTTGTGAGCCACCACTGTAGAATGCTCTGACACTCCAAGCCACAGGTATGTATGCTTCTGATTAAAATGACACGTTTCAAAAAGAAAGTGGACTCTGAGCCGCAGGGTCCTGGCCGGCTGACTGCAGCGGCAGCGCCAGCCTTCGCGCGGCCTGTCCTGTCCCCAGGCCCTCTGTGGGACCCCGGTGCCCTCGCCCGGCAGCTTCCTCCTACCTGCGCCCCCCTGCCGTCTGAAGGGAGGGGCTGTGCCAGCCGGTCCAGGTCGTCCCCGGAGCTGCCCACAGCCACGTAGCTGTAGGAGCCCCGGGCGTACGGGGCGCTATGCCAGCAGGACCGCAGCACGCTCCTGGGCGCGGGAAGCCGGGCGTTCCCTGGGCCAAGAGACGCACTCGTGAGCCAGCAGCCCGGCCACCCAGCCAGAGGGAGCCTCCCACCGCGAAGACCAGGCAGTGAAAAGCGAGGCCGCTGCCGGGAACTACGCGCCCACATGCTGCGAGGCATGGGGGGGCCAAGCCCGGGGCTGTGGGCACAGGGCTCCCCCAGGAAGCCCCTGAAGCAGCGTCCCGGCCGCTCCGCTGCCTTTCCCGAGCCTCGGCGTCTTGCCTGTAAAGCTCTGGTTGCGGACATGCACGTCCATCTTGGTGGCAGATTTTTAGAAAAGAGAAGTGGGAAGTGCTTGCAAAGACATTTCAGTCCCGCAGAAAGGAGAACCCTTAGTGCCAGCTGACACGGGAAGCACCGTCCCCAAGACCCAGGGCCGAACCCAGTTCCTCCCTGGGAGAGGTTTGGTCCCTGTCACAGACCAGCCGCGCGGGCGGGAGGCAGCAGCGTGGCCCCCGCGGTCAGTACCTGTCACCCTGCGGAGCACCTGCGTCAGAGACCTGAGCACGTCCTCGTCCGACAGCGTCTCCATGAACTCGGACTCGAGCCCCGCGAGGAAGCCGCAGAGCACGTGGCTGGCCCTGCCGGAGGGAAGCGGAGCTGGGCCAGGCTGCCACAGCAGGCCCGCTCCGCTGCGGCCAGTGGCTGCCCCAGGCCGGGCTCGAAGCCCCGGGCCCCTCGCCACGGGGTCTGCAAGCTCAGAACTCTCAGGGCACCAAGACGGTTCCTGCTGTCTCCACCGTCGAAGGCTGGTGGGGACGGCTGTCCCTAGCACAGCCAGGGACTCTGTGTCACGTCCCGACCCTTCCACTCCTCTTTATAAAACCCTGCACGGAAAAAAAAAAAACCCACACAATGGGCCGGAGGGAACCAGGCGCACCCTGTGGACGCCGGCTTGGCTGCTGGGCTGAGTGCCCCTGGGTCCTCAGCGAACACGTCTCATACATGAGCAGAGCGTGTCTCTTACGAGGAAAACAACTGCGAGCATTCACTGCGCACTCCAGGCCCCAAGAGACGCCGATGAGCTGCACACAGTGGGCCTGTCTGTTCCTGCAGGGAGTGGGCTCGGGGCGTCCGTCTCACCACTTTAGGGTGCCCCTGGTGTCCCCCCCTCATTTAAACCCTCCAAAAACGCCTCGAGAAGAATCAACACAGTGCCGGACCCCCCAGAGAGCTCACACCCAGCCCTCCTCAGAGAAACCTGGAAAGCACACGTACTGGAAGGGAGGCAGGACCCAGAAGCCAACAAGCTTCTTGAACCAGGCGCCCTGCAGCTCGGGGGCGGCGTCCTCCAGCGGCGACTCGCCCTCCCACACCACCTGGATGTGCTGGCAGCCTGGCTCCCAGAAGGGCTGCTCAAACTCCAGGAAGATTTTATTGTTGGTCCCAAAGCCTATTTTCCTGATCGCTTCCACCTTCTCAGTGGGCAGTGGCGGCTCAAAGAAGGTGTCCAGGTGTTTCTTTAAAAAACCTGCAATTGAAAATTGGACACTTTACACATGTCAGTCTCTTAAATGGGAATCGATAGCCACAGGAATGGACCCTGAGCCCATCTGGGGGGGGGGGGTGGGAGGGGGGCGCCTCCCCAGCCAGCCTCTCGCTGCAGAGCCTCAACCCACCAGGTCCTGCAGGACTGGACTTGGTCCTACACACATGTACCCAAACACACATGTGTACAACGCTGTGTGCAACAGGACACGCGAAAAGTAACTGTGTGTCGGGATAATCAGCGGCGCCTGCTGCTGCTGCTGAGTCGCTTCAGCGCCCGACTCTGTGCGACCCCATCGACGGCAGCCCGCCAGGCTGAACACTGGAGCGGGTTGCCATTTTCTTCTCTAATGCAGGCATGCATGCTAAGTCGCTTCAGCGCCCGACTCTGTGCAACCCCATCAACGGCAGCCCGCCAGGCTCCCCTGGAGAATCCCTGGGATTCTCCAGGCAAGAACACTGGAGCGGGTTGCCATTTTCTTCTCTAATGCAGGCATGCCTGCTAAGTCGCTTCAGTGTCCGACTCTGTGCAACCCCATCGACGGCAGCCCGCCAGGCTCCCCTGGAGAATCCCTGGGATTCTCCAGGCTGAACACTGGAGCGGGTTGCCATTTTCTTCTCTAATGCAGGCATGCATGCTAAGTCGCTTCAGTGTCCGACTCTGTGCGACCCCATCGACGGCAGCCCGCCAGGCTCCTCTGTCCACAGGATTCTCTAGGCAAGAACACTGGAGCGGGTTGCCATTTCCTTCTCCAAATGAATGGTAACTACACATGAGAAAATACAGTGTAGTTATAAAGAACAAACAGGACAGGTGCCTGGCCCCGTGAACGGTGTCGACACAGCCATAATGATGCGCCTACTGATTGCAGCGGGCTCAGTGCCCTCACCACAACTGTGCATGAACCAGGCCACCCCTGTGAAAGGACAAAGCCTGTGGCGGACCTGTCTGTGCTCATTTGGGAAGGCAGGAGCAGCAGCGCACTGCTAATATGCGCAGCAGAGCCCACCGTGGGAGGAGGAGCCGGCGCCGAGCAAGCCAACCCACGCCCAGCCCTCCCCGAGGGGACAGGAGAAGCCTAGGCCCATGGGCGCGGGCGGGGGGGGCCAGGCTCCTGCCCTTCACCTTCCAGCCCTGCTGGCACCTGTTAGCTTTGTGAACTTGGGCAGTTAAGTGACTTCTCTGTGCTATCATCTGCCAAATAGGGAGTGGGGCAGAGATTTCCCAAGCTGCCAGAGAAGCAGATGAGATAAACAGGCACAAACTTGCTTTCAGTTATCTCCACCTTTTACCAGATTGCCAGCTCCTACTGCTAGATCTAAAGCATCAGATCTGAAATTAAATAGGATTATGCTCACAACCCCTTCCTCGATTACCACCGGACGGAAACATAAGACCTGGCTTTCCGCCCTCTCCTCCTTGCTAAGAAAGCAGTGTGGTGAGCCTCAGGGAGCCGCCCCAACCTTTCTGTGAATTGCCTCCCAAAGGAGCAGCCCACCGGCTGGCCTCTCTTCCTGTGAAACCTTATTTCAAAGCGAACAGTTGCTACAGAGCACTGGAGAGCAGCTCTCTCCCCAACTCTGAAAGCCTGAGCGCAGCGCCCACGAGTGCCCCAGAGTGAACGAGGCTGGAGAGAGCCAGAGGCCAAGGCACCTCGACGGGACCTGGAGTAACCGACCGGAACAGCAGGCTTTACCCAGGGGCACGGTGACGACCACGTGATGGGCTGGGAAGCAGTCTCCATCCTCACATTCCACCAGCACGGGAAATGTCTCCCCAGGAGCAGAAGCTTNTGGAGAGAGCCAGAGGCCAAGGCACCTCGACGGGACCTGGAGTAACCGACCGGAACAGCAGGCTTTACCCAGGGGCACGGTGACGACCACGTGATGGGCTGGGAAGCAGTCTCCATCCTCACATTCCACCAGCACGGGAAATGTCTCCCCAGGAGCAGAAGCTTCCTGGAAGGACCCATTCCAGTGAATGGTCTTCACGGGTTTGTCAAAAACCAACACGTCCTTGGGCAAGGAGGCCACGATGCAGTCTGTGAGTCCCTGGTAGCCCCTGGGGGAAACAGAGGCAAACGTGGTCAGGACCAGGCCCTGGAGGCAAGGCTCTGCAACCAGCCCTCCAGGCTCACCCAGCCTGGGGAGCTGCAGGGGGCTCTGGCCCCAGCTCAGCCAGGGAGGAAGGCAGGGAGGGAGGGGGCCTCACGGGAACACAGCTCCCCAGGGTTTCATGGCGAGCAGGTCCCTCCTCACCCGGCCCAGCGCTCCCATTGTGGGCCTCTTCCCCATCATAGCGCCCTCCCTATGCAGGGCAATCCTGGAGGGTCTCGTGAGGACCCCGTGAGGGGACAGCCACCCCAACACACAGCAGGCCTGTCTGCCCATCTCTGAGGTCCAAGCCCCCACAGTGCTTACAGGCAGGAGGCCTCCTAAACCTGGGGGGAAGCAAGGCATTACGAGATGAAATTCCTTCTTTTAATCACTTTTTCTTGAGAAGAGTTCTTTTTCATAAGTGATCAAAACTATGGAAGTAAATGACCAATCTCCCTAACACAGGAAGACAAACAGCCCCTGTCCCTCTCACCCATCCCCTGCCTCCCAAAGCTTGGCCTGAGGTACAGGTAGGGACCCCCGGGGTGCATGGGGGGGGTCTGGGGAAGCACAGAGGGGTCTGTCTGGGTGGGTGGGGCAGGCACATACTCAGGAAAGGTGCAGTCCAGCCCTGGCAGCACAGTGTACTCCCCGAAGGGCGCGAGGGCCAGCAGGTCCAGGCTGTGGGTGCCGCTCACACAGCACTCCACGTTGAACAAGTTCTTCAGGATGGCCAGCTTGAGCTTCTTGGTCTCCTCATCCTCTGTCCAGCCGGCCATGTGCTGACGGATCTTCTCCTTGAGGTACTCCCCGACACTGGGTGGGGTGGCCTCAGCCGCCTGCAGGAACTCCCTGGTCTGGTCTATGAGACTGTAGAACAGGCTGGCCATCTCCGCCACCAGCTCAAGGCTCACACTTACCCCAGAGCTGGCGTAAGACACAGATGGCAGGCCCACGTGACCCCCAGTCTCGATCAGCTGGTTCTCCTTGGACAGGGCCTTCTCCCCCAGCAGCCCGTATTTGGTAGCCAGCTGGAAGACGGGGTTGCCCTGGGAGGGCCCATGGATCCAGTGAGCGCCTACCTCCACCACGCCGCCTGGGAGCAGTAGGAGAGGCCACCTTGAGGTTCCCTGCCCTGGGTCCCTCCCCTTGCCACACTCAGCCGTGCCCTTCCCAGATACGCTCTGAAAATCAGCCAGAGGCCCACATGGTCCCAAGAGGACCACAGGCAGGACCAGTCAGCCCTGGCTTAGGAGAACACCCCCCGATGGGGTGCTGGCCTGCACGTGCCTGGGAAGGATACTTGGAGGAAGGCCGGGGGCAGAAGAGGCACCAAGGAGCAACCTGGAGGCGGGAGGTGGTGGTGTGGGGGGCTACCTGCGGCGGTCAGAACCAGGGCCCCTGTGTAGTCACGGGTTCCCCTCCACCGCAGCGGCCGACCCTGCTCACTGCGGGCAGCTGAGTTTCGGGGAGCAGTGAACTTCGGTAATTACGTGGGGCGGAGCGGGGATTCGCTCAAGGGGCCAGACAAGGCTTCCGGGACGCCTAACCCTGGACGTAGGCCGAGCCAGGAGCAGCGCTCCGGAGGCACCGGCGGGGCTCCGGGAAGGGGTTCCGGGAAAGGCTGTTACCGAAGCGATGCTCCGAGCGGATGCGGCCGCCGGCGCGGGCCGTGGCCTCCAGAACCCGAAGGTGTGAGAAGGCCGGGTGGTGGCAGAGCCTCTGCGCCGCCCCGAGCCCCGCGATGCCGCCGCCCACCACCAGCACCCGCGGGCCGCGGCCCGGGGCCTCCGCCTGACGACCACCCGCCTGCATCGCCGCCGTCCCGGGCGGCTCCGGAGAGTCCCCCGCCGCTAGGAGCTTCGTGGAGCCGGGAGGAGACCAGAGCAAGGCGGGGATTCGGGGCGGGACAAGAGGCGTGGCGGGGCCGGAGGAGGAAGGGCGAGGGGCGGGGCCAGAGGAGGAAAGGGCGAGGGGCGGGGCGGGGCGGGAGGTGAAAGGGGCGAGGGGCGGGGGCAGAAGATGTGTATAAGAGACA
>SJYT01015210.1:427394-456680 GCA_006410635.1 Cephalophus harveyi | reverse complement strand
GGCGAGGGGCGGGACCAGAGGAGGAAGGGGCGAGGGGGCGGGGCCAGAGGAGGAAAGGGGCGAGGGGCGGGGCGAGGTGGCGGCAGGAGTTCCAGCCCGGCCCGCCCCCCGCGTGGGTCTGGCTCCGCTGCGCGCGCGCCGGGTGGGTCGGGACGCAAGGTCTGGCCCACCGCGCGGGAAGGTGGCGGAGGGCCGCCCGGGAGTGCGAGGGCCAGCGCGGAGAGGTCGGTGTGTTATCCACCGGTGCCCGCGGTGTGGGCGAGCGTCCCCACCGAGGGAGAATCGGGGCGGCCGACTGGCCTCTTCGGGTCGTGTCCTGGTCCTCAGGAGACGTGGGAACGGCGGCCAGGAGGCGGAGGAGCCTCTTTTCTGCCTCCGATGCGGGAGCGAGCGCCTTCACCTCCAGAGCCCGTGGACCGCGGTGCCGAGGCGCCAGGGCGGATGGGGAGAGACGACCCTGGTGTGAGTGTGTCCACAGTTGCGTCTCTACATGCACAGGGCACAACATACGTGAAATACAAAGTGCAAGATGAACAGTGAGTGGAGCGCGAGTCCCGCCCCGCCCGCCCGCCTCTCGGACCCCAGGAAACAAGTTCTAGCCTGCAGGCATTTCTGGAGAATTATTAAGTCTCCCCTACAGCCTTGCAACGATTAGAAAGCGCCTGCTTTCTGCTACAAGGGCCATCGGGCTGCTCTGTAAGCACATCATCCTTCCACCCCTGGCCCTGCGGCTCGCACCGCTGCCCGCCGTCCTGCCGTGAGTGGGGGTGGGCCGAGAGGGAAGTTGGCTCCAGTCTGGGCCTGCGGTCCTTCTGTCTGGCGCCCTCCTCCATCTCCAGGCGCCCCTTCTCTCTCCCCACGTTGCCCTCCTCAGTAGTACGGTCTTGTTCTTGCATCCGCTCTCCAGGTTTAGTGGAGCCCAGAAGAGGTGTCTGGGAGATCATTCTTTGAGGACATTGCAAAGCTGAAAATGTCTTCACTTTGCCCTCACACTCGGTCTGTAGTTTGCCTGGGCATAGAATTCTAGGTCTGAAGCCTCTTCCTTCGGACTCGGAGGCACTGCTCCCTTTCTCCTCCCTCCTAGGGGTGCTGTGAAGAAATCCATGCCATTCTGATTTCTAATCCTTTACAAGCAATGGGGGTGTTTTCCTCCCTGGAAGTTTTTAAGATGTTCTGGGGACATCCCTGGTGGTCCAGTGGTGAAGAATGCGCCTGCCAACGCAGGGGACACGGGTTTGATCCCTGGTCCGGGAAGATCTCACGTTCCATGGAGCGACAAAGCGCGTGGGCCACTGCCGAGCCCCAGCGCTGCAGCTACTGAAGCCCCGGCACCCTAGAGCTGTTCTCAGCAACAAGAGAACCTACCGTGCTGAGAATCCCACACACTGTCACAAAGAGCAGACCCTGCTGGCTGCAACTAGGAAAAGCCCGTGTGCAGCAACGAAGACCCAGCACAGTCAAAAATAATCAATTAAACAAAAAAGACTCCAGAAAAGTGTCCAATGCAGGGCGCACGGGTTCAATCCCTGGTTGGGGAACTAAGATTCCATATGCTGTGCTTCGTGGCCAAAAAAACTAAAAACTTTAAGAATTCAGATCTGCAGTTTCACAATGCGGTGCTTCCGTGTTCCTTCACTTTTTTTTATTGTGTCCCACACTCAGAGGCCCTCAGTCTGGAAAGTCCTGAACTGCAGTCCTAGCAAATGATGTCATTCTCCACCAGTCGCTTCTGCTGGTGACTCACCCCTGAGCACGCTCCCTGCTGCTCTGCTCTCCGCTCTTTCTCGAGCCCTTGATTCAGGCTGTCCGCGGCAGAGCCGGGGCCTGAACGCTCGCGTGGCCTCCTGTTTCCCAGCGTTACTGCTCTGCTTCTGTGGCACTTGAGGCTCTCGTTTCTGCTACCACCCAGCTCATTTCCAGGAGCCCTTGCTTCTTGTACAAATGTTTCTTTCTGGAGAACAGAAGGGTCTCTTCGTGCTCCGTCTTCTCGGGAGGCTGGGGATGTGAGTGCTGTGTCCCGCTCAGTCGCTTTGCTTGGGGTCCTTCTTCCTGCTTCTTTCGGCTTGCTGAGATGTCAGGTGACGTTTGTCTCCTGGTGACAGGAACGATAGACCAGATGGATGTTCGTGAGTGGGGCTTGTCAAATTTGAGCTTGACTGGGGTGTTCCTTGGGAGGGGCTTTAGTTGGGGAACCCCGTCATCCATGTCTCTAAGTCCTTGCTCTTGGGTTGGTCAGGCTCCCTGGGAAGGGCCTTCAGTCTCCTGCCTGGAGCGCATAAGCCTTGCTGCCGTATTATGGGAGCCAAAGAGTAAAATCCTCCAAGCCAGGCTTCAGCAATACGTGAACCGTGGACTTCCAGATGTTCAAGCTGGTTTTAGAAAAGGCAGAGGAACCAGAGATCAAATTGCCAACATCCGCTGGATCATGGAAAAAGCAAGAGAGTTCCAGAAAAACATCTATTTCTGCTTTCTTGACTATGCCAAAGCCTTTGACTGTGTGGATCACAATAAACTGTGGAAAATTCTGAAAGAGATGGGAATACCAGACCACCTCACCTGCCTCTTGAGAAACCTGTATGCTGGTCAGGAAGCAACAGTTAGAACTGGACATGGAACAACAGACTGGTTCCAAATAGGAAAAGGAGTACGTCAAGGCTGTTTATTGTCACCCTGCTTATTTAACTTCTATGCAGAGTACATCATGAGAAACGCTGGGCTGGAAGAAACACAAGCTGGAATCAAGATTGCCGGGAGAAATATCAATAACCTCAGATATGCAGATGACACCACCCTTATGGCAGAAAGTGAAGAGGAACTCAAAAGCCTGTTGATGAAAGTGAAAGAAGAGAGTAAAAAAGTTGGCTTAAAACTCAACATTCAGAAAACTAAGATCATGGCATCCGGTCCCATCACTTCATGGCAAATAGATGGGGAAACAGTGGCTGACTTTATTTTTCTGGGCTCCAGAATCACTGCAGATGGTGATTGGAGCCATGAAATTAAAAGACACTTACTCCTGGGAAGGAAAGTTATGACCACCCTAGACAGCATATTAAAAAGCAGAGACATTATTTGCCAACAAAGGTCCATCTAGTCGAGGCTATGGTTTTTCCAGTGGTCATGTATGGATGTGAGAGTTGGACTATAAAGAAAGCTGAGTGCCAAAGAATTGAAGCTTTTGAACTGTGGTGTTGGAGAAGACTCTTGAGAGTCCCTTGACTGCAAGGAGATCCAACCAGTCCATCCTAAGAGAGATCAGTCCTGGGTGTTCATTGGAAGGACTGATGTTCAAGGGAAACTCCAATACTTTGGCCACCTGATGCGAAGAACTGACTCATTTGAAAAGGCCCTGATGCTGGGAAAGATTGAGAGCAGGAGGAGAAGGGGACGACAGAGGATGAGATGGTTGGATGTGGTAACCGACTCAGTGGACATGGTTTGGGTGGACTCCGGGAGTTGGTGATGGACAGGGAGGCCTGGTGTGCTGCGGTTCATGGGGTCGCAAAGAGTCGAACACGACTGAGCGACTGAACTGGACTGAATGTGGTCCTTTCCTCCAGTGAGATGTGCATACAAGGGATGCGGCTGCTGCTATGTAACTGACATAACTGACAAGCCGTGCCACGTCCTGCTCTTTGTAACACTAGGGCCTGTAGGTGACAGACTCCTCTGTCCACAGGATTGGGTTGCCATTTACCTCCCTTTTAAAAGAACTATCTAGGAGAGGTGTGAAGCTGAAGCTCCATTACTTTGGCCACCCGATGTGAAGAGCCAACTCATTGGAAAAGCCCCGCATGCTGGGAAAGATTGAAGGCAGGAGGAGAAGGGGACGACCGAGGATGAGCTGACTGTATGGCAGCACTGACTCGAGGGACATGAGCTGCAAGCTCTGGGAGGTGGTGATGGACAGAGAGGCCTGCCATGCTCCAGTCCATAGGGGTCACAAAGAATGGGACATGACCGAGCAGCTGGACTGAACTGAGGAGAGCTGTCACTATGGACTGGTAGCAAGCTCTGAAAACTGTCCCCCTGGGTGCAGACTACAGGCTGCCTGGCTGCTGACACTGAACAGTTTCCGTGGCTGGTCTTACACGCTGCCAAGCAGATCAAGGTGTGACTGCCAGTAACAGCCCGCTGCCCGCGGGATGGACAGCAGGCGCAGGGGGCGGCTCTGGAGAGGCTTGATCGCGTGTCTGCTGCGAGTTTGCTGCACGCGTGCCGTCCCGGGCTCTTCACTCAGCGCTCACCACGCCCCGCCCCACCCTGACGAGCACCCCCTGCCCTTCCTTCCTCTCTGAAGTCCCACCTCTCCAAGCCGCTCTGCATCCTCGCCCCGCTCCCCTCCGGGGGACCACGAGAGCCAGCTGGTGCCCCCCAGGCACGCGTCATGCTTGTCCCGCAGGGAAAGCGCCCTGCTGAAGCGCCCGCGCGCGGTGAGGGTGGGGGCCGCCTTCGTGCTGGTCCTGGGCGGGGCTCACCGCTTTTGTCCCTGCAGCGCGGGCGCAGCACGAAGCCTGCAGGGGAGCCGAGCGTGGCGCCTTTGGAGGTGGCAGTGACCTCAGGAACCCAGAGGTGGCCCGGGCTCAGCGGTGCCTCCTCCTGGCTCAAGCACCAGGCCCTAGCCCAGCCCGTAATGCTGCCCGCACCTCGGGCCTGCCGCTCAGCCTGCCATCCTGTGACTAAAGAGGAACGGGCCAGGCGACCCTGCAAGTCCAATGAAACAGCCTGTCTGGGGTGCGCCCCACCCGGCCCTGGTGTCCCTGTCTGCAGGGGGAACTTCACCCCCCATTCTGCTGCCTGACGAGTGAAGCTTCCTCCTGAGGTGTTCCCCCAAGGGTCAGCTAAGCTGAAGGCCAGCAGGGTGAATGGTCCCAGACCCTGTTTTGGCTGTTCCCACCCTGGGATGGTCAGAGCAGAATCTTGCCACGCTGCCCTCCTCACCTCCTCCCTCTTCTCTGCCAGTCAGCCTTTCTTTAGTAGAGGTCAGGATGACAAGGGCTTACTTAGGCCTATTTAGAAAATTCGAGATTCGGCCCTGACCATCCCTGGGTGGGAACAGCCAGAAGGATTCTGGGGGGCTCGAGCTTAATTCTGGCTCGGCCTCTTGGAGCCTTTTGTTGATTGGCAGGACTCTGCGCCGTGGAGGCGGGGACTACGTGGATGAGTACCCCGATGGTGGCCAAGGTGTAAAAACGCCCTCATCCCGCTCACACCTGACCGCATCTGGACCGCAGGCCTGGTGATAGGAGGAAAGGCAGAGTCACAAAACTGTGACACTGACTTTATGGCCAGGGAGGGAGGGCAGCACTCTGACTCGCCGGAAGGGAGCGTTTTGGGCCCCGGGAGATGCAGGGGTGTGGCGGGAGGCAAGGCATCCGCGCTTTCAGCCCAGCCTCTGAGCGGCCGCGACTCTGTCATCACTGGCCCCTGCTCCTGTGGCCGTGGCCAGGTGCTGGGCTGTTCTGCTGGGTCTCAGGTCACCTGCAGCAGCTCCGGCACACACACCTCATTTCAGTCTGCCTCCTACAAAGTCACGGGCTTCTTCTCATGCCCAAGGGCCACCCAGAACAATAGAGGCTGTAACTACCCAGTGACATCTGTGCTTTAACTAAATCAGGCTGTTCATTCCTATAAACAGATGGTATGATTATAGTTCACATGCCATACACTTCACCCATTCAAAGTGAGCAGTTCACTGGTTCACAAGCCATTCACAGAGTCGTGCAAGCGTCGCCACGTTGAGTGTAGAACATTGTCATCGCTGCATAAAAAGCCCTGCCCTCGCGCAGTGCCCACCACCCCCTTCCGCAGCTTCTGGCAACCACCATCTACTTTCCGCCTCTATGGCTTGCCCGTTCTGGACATTTACTATGCACAGAATAGTGCCCATTCACAGATCACAGCTTTGTCACCATGAAGGGGCTTGCGTAACTCAATAAAGCTGTGAGCCATGCCATGCCAAACTAACATGGATGGTCACAGTGGAGAGTTCTGACAAGACATGGTTCACTGGAGGAGGAAATGGCAAACCACTCCACTATTTTTGCTGTGAGAACCTCATGAACAGTATGAAAAGGGCAAAAAGATATGACCCTGGAAGATGAGCCCCTCAGGTCAGAAGTTGTCCGCTATGCTGCTGGGAGAGAGTGGAGGACAATTACTAACAGCTCCAGAAGAATGAAGCAGCTGGGCCAACACGAAACCACGCTCAGCTGTGGCTGTGTCTGGGGATGAGAGTGAAACCCAGCGCTGCGCAGAGCGGCATTGTATAGGAACCTGGAATATTCGACCCATGAATCAAGGTAAGGGGGACATGGCCAAGCAAGAGGTGGCAAGAATGAATGTCGACATCTTGGGAGTCAGTGAACTAAAGGGACAGGAGTGGATGGATTTAGTTCAGTTGCCCATTGTACCTACTACTGAGGGCAGGAACCCTTCAGAAGAAAAGGAGTAGCCCTCGTTGTCAACAAAAGACTCCAAAGTACTCTGGTGCAATCTCAAAAGTGACAGAATGATCTCAGTTCATTCCCAAGGCAAACAATTCTATATCACAGTAATCCAAGTCTGTGCCCCAACCAATGATGCCAAAGAAGCTGAAGTTGGCCAGTTCTGTGAAGACCTACAAGACCTTCTAACACCACCCCCCCCCAAAAAAAAAGATGTCCTTTTCATCATAGGGGGTTGGAATGCAAAAGTAGGAAGACAAGAGATACCTGGAGTCACAGGCAAGTTTGGCCTGGGAATACAAAATGAAGCAGGCCAAAGGTTAAAAGAGTTTTGCCAAGAGAATGCACTGGTCATAGCAAACAGCCTCTTCCAGCAACACAAGAGACAACTCTACACGTGAACATCACCAAATGGACAATCCTGAGAGCAGACTGATTATTTTCTTTGCAGCTGAAGATTGGAACAGCTCTATACAGTCAGGAAAAGCAAGACCTGGAGCTGACTGGCTCAGATCAGGAGCTCCTTATTGCAAAATTCAGGCTTAAATTGAAGAAAGTAGAGAAAACCACTAGGCCATTCAGGTATGACCTAAATCAAATCCCTTATGATTATGTAGTGGAGGTGATGAATGCATTCAAGGAACTAGGTCTGGTAGACAGAGAGCCTGAAGAACTGTGGACAGAGGTTCATAACACTGTACAGGAGGCAGTGACCCAAACCATCTCAAAGAAGAAATGCAAGAAGGCCAAGTGGTTGTCTGAGGAGGTCTTACAAATAGCTGAGGAAAGAAGAGAAGCAAAAAGCAAGGGCGAAGTGGAAAGATAGACCCAACTGAATGCAGAGTCCAGAGAATAGCAGAGAGAGATAAGAAGGCCTTCTTAAAAGGACAGTGAAAACAACTTAGAGGAAAACAAGAGTGTGAAAGACTAGAAATCTCTTCAAGAAAATTGGAGAGATCAAGGAAACATTTCATGCAAGTATGGGCAAGATAAAGGACAGAGACAGTAAGGACCTAATGGAAGCAGAAGAGATTAAGAAGAACTTTTTTTTTTTTAATCTTAATTTCCCAGATAATTATGATGGTGTGGTTACTCACCTAGAGCCAGACAGACTAGAGTGTGAAGTCAAGTGGGCCTTAGGAAGCATTACTGTGAACAAAGCTAGTGGAGGTGATGGAATTCCAGTTGAGCTATTTAAATTCCTAAAAGATGATGCTGTTCAAGTGCTGCACTCAATATGTCAGCAAATTTGAAAAATTCAGTCGTGGCCACAGGACTGGAAAAGGTCAGTTTTCATTCCAATCCCAAAGAAAGGCAATGCCAAAGAATGCTCAAGCTACTACACAATTGCATTCATCTCACATGCTAGTAAATTAATGCTCAAAATTCTCCAAGTTAAGCTTCAGCAGTACATGAACCGGGAACTTCCAGATATACCAGCTGGGTTTTGAAGAGGCAGAGGAACCAGAGATCAAATTGCCAACACTGGCTGGATCATACGGTAAGCAAAGGAATTCCAGAAAAACATCTACTTCTGCTTCGTTAGCTATGCTAAAGCCTTTGACTGTGTGGATCACAACAAACTGAGAAAAATTCTTCAAGAGATGGAGTACCAGACCACCTTACCTGTTTTCTGAGAAGCATGTATGCAGGTCAAGAAGAAATAGAACTGGACATGGAACAACAGACTGTTTCAAAATTGGGAAAGGAGTAAGACAAGGCTGTGTATTGTCACTCTGATTATTTAACTTATATGCAGAGTAAATCATGTAAAATGCCAGGCTGGATGAATCACAGGCTAGAATCAGGATTGCCAGGATAAATAACATCAGATATGCAGATGACACCACACTTATGGCAGAAAGCAAAGAGGAACCAAAGAGCCTCTTGATGAAAGTGAAAGAGGAGAGTGAAAAAGCCGGCATAAAACTCAACATTCAAAAAATTAAGATCATGGCATCCAGTCCCCTCACTTCATGGCAAATAGAAGGGGGAAAAGTGGAAGCAGTGATAAACTTCATTTTCTTGGGCTCCAAAATTACTGTGGCCAGTGACTGCAGGGAAATTAAAAGATGCTTGGTTCTTGGAAGGAAAGTTATGACAAACCTAGACAGTGTATTCAAGAACAGAGATATCACTTTGCTGACAAAGGTGTGTATAGTTAAACCTATGGTTTTTCAGTAGTCATGTACGGATGTGAGAGTTGGACTGTAAAAAAAAGGCTGAGCACAAAAGAACTGATGCTTTTGAACTGTCGTGCTGGAGAAGGCTCTTGAGAGTCCCTTGGACAGTGAGGAGATGAAACCAGTCAATCCTGAAGGAAATCAACCCTGCAAATATCCATTAGAAGAACCGATGGTGAAGCTGAAGCTCTAATACTTTGGCCACCTGATGCGGAAAGCCACAACACTGGAAAAGACACTGATGCTGAGCAAGACTGAAGGCCGAAGGGGGAGAGGGCAGCAGAGGATGAGATGCGAGATAGCATCACGGACTCAGGGGAGGCGAATTTAAATAAACTCCAGGAGACAGGGAAAGACAGGGAAGCCTGGCGTTCACGAGGCCGCAAAGGGTAGGACACAGCTTAACAGCTGAGCACCATCCCAACAGACATCTCGCGAGGCCACTGGCTTGATTCTCCCTGGTGATAGGCCACCCACTCCAGTGTCCTTGGGCTGCCCTGGCGGCTCAGCTGGTGGAGAGCCCGCCTGCAGTGTGGGAGACAGGGGTTTGATCCCTGGGTTGGGAAGATCCCCTGGAGAAGGGAAAGGCTACCCACTCCAGTATTCTGACCTGGAGAATTCCATAGTCCGTGGGGTCGCAGAGTCGGACATGACTGAACGGCTTTCAGTGACTAATAGTGTCGAACATTTTTTGTGTGCTCATCAGCCATCTGTATATTTTTGTGTAGAAATGTCTGTTCAATCCTTTGTTAACTGTCTTTGTATCACTGAGTTTGTGAACATTAATAAAGGAAAACCATTTAAAATGGAGTTGGAAGGCCAGAGAGGGAGCTCTGGACACGTGACTGTCAACTACAGGAAGCATTGTCGATTACAGACCCAGAGAGAAGGACCACCGACAGGGAAGATCCTCCGTGACAGGCCCCGACGGAAAGAAGCTCGCTGCATCCTTACAGGAGAGTGAGGGCTCCAGCTGCTAGGCCAAGGAGGACCGGTCATCACCCTGAACTCATTTGCCTCCAACTGACTTTTCTTCAGAACTCCTCCCAACTTCCTCTTTTTCTCTGTAAAACAGAGAACAATGCTAAGTTCAGTTCAGTTCAGTCGCTCAGTCGTGTCAGACTCTGCAACCCCACGGACTGCAGCGCGCCAGGCCTCCCCGTCCACCACCAACTCCCGAAGTTTACTCAGACTCATGGCCATTGAGTCATGAGTCTCTAAAACAGACAAAAATGGTAAAATGACTGTTTTTTGGTTAGCAAGTAGAAAGCATTCTTTATATCTTTTAGACACAAGACCCTTCTCAGATATATGACTTGTGAGATTTTTCTCTCATTCTATGAGATAGCTTTTCACTCTCTTTAGGTTTTCCTCTGAAACATAAAAGTTTTTAATTTGGGTGAAGTCTATATATTTTTTTTTCTTTTGTTATTTGTGCTTTTGTCCATAAATTATTTCATGAAGGATAGCAGCCACCTACTTCAATACTAGCCCGGGAGTGTTAGATAAAAATTCTTTCATGCTGGAGCCATTCCCATTTGGATGCCTGTCACAGCTCCGTAGCCCACACTAAGACAGAGCCTACTGTGGTAAACTCTCTTGTCATCTCTTTATGGGAAAATGTCTTTATTCTGTCCTTCAGTTCAGTTCAGTTCAGTTCAGTTGCTCAGTTGTGTCCGACTCTTTGCGACCCCATGAATTGCAGCACCCCAGGCCTCCTTGTCCATCACCGACTCCTGGAGTTCACTCAGACTCACGTCCATCGAGTCCGTGATGCCATCCAGCCATCTCATTCTATGTCGTCCCCTTCTCCTGTCCCTAATCCCTCCCAGCATCAGAGTCTTTTCCAATGAGTCAACTCTTTGCATGAGGTGGCCAAAGTACTGGAGTTTCAGCTTTAGCGTCATTCCTTCCAAAGAAATCCCAGGGCTGATCTCCTTCAGAATGGACTGGTTGGATCTCCTTGCAGTCCAAGGGACTCTCAAGAGTCTTCTCCAACACCACAGTTCAAAAGCATCAATTCTTCGGCACTCAGCCTTTTTTCTTTTCTTTTTGGCTGCCCCATGCAACTTGCGGGGTCATAGTTCTACTGGTCATGGACCAGAAATGAAGCCCAAGCCCCAGCAGTGAGAGCTCTGAGCCCTAACCACTGGGCAACCAGGTAGTCCCATGTAGGCTATCTTTTTATCTTCGCCCTCAAATTTGCAGAATTTGGGTAAGAATACAAATGGAAGCTAATAATAGGTGTCCAAACATTTGAAATTTATAAATCAAAATGAAATTATTTCATTGTTAAAATTTGCCTGTGTTCATGCTAAGTTTCTTCAGTTGTGTCCAACGCTTTGTGACCCCATGGAAGGTAGCCTGCCAGGCTCCTCTGTCCATGGAATTCTCCAGGCAAGAATACTGAAGTAGGTTGCCATACCCTCCTCCAGGGGAGCTTCCTAATCCAGGGATCAAACCACATTTCTTATGTCTCCAGCACTGGCAGGCAGATTCTTTACCTCTGCTGCTGCTGCTGCTAAGTCACGTCAGTCGTATCCAACTCTGTGCGACCCCATAGACGGCAGCCCACCAGGCTCCCCCGTCCCTGGGATTCTCCAGGCAAGAACACTGGAGTGGGTTGCCATTTCCTTCTCCAATGCATGAAAGTGAAAATTGAAAGTGAAGTTGCTCGGTCGTGTCCGACTCCAACTCTTAGAGGCCCCCTGGACTGCAGCCCACCAGGCTCCTCCGTCCAAGGGATTCTCCAGGCAAGAGGACCACTAGCACCATTACATGTTATTTTATAAAAATAAAACACTTCACATCTAGTATTCAATAGATATCATTACCAATGTAAAGAGTCAGTATTATGCTTCACTTGTGTTATATCTAGACCTATAAATACATAAACTTCAGAGTGACACGAATTGCTCATAATTGTTGCAAAGCTTCCCTCAGCCACTTAGTCAGCTGCTGTGACTAATGCTGCGCACACTTCATGAGCACCTCTGGCCCATGAAATGGGAGGAAGGAAAACAGAAAGTATTGATAGATGTCTGTCACAGTGCTCAGCAGGTGACAACTCAGTTACGTGATGCCTCTAGAAGGAAGCGTTTTGTTAATAAATTATCTTTCCCTTGTCTAAGAACATCTGCCTCTCAACTCTTCCACACTGCAAAACAGTATTAACTCTGACTTCTCCATGACATTTAAATCAAGTCCCCCTAAAACCAAATGCTCTTACTGAGTTCATGATTAATTTCTCCACCCCAAACTTCCCTTTCTTGTGCCTCTGACCTCAGTACTGTGCTAACTGAACACTAACCAGGTAAGTCAGATGGCTACGATGGATGCTGTCGATAAAGGGGCTAATGTACTGAAACTGCTGCTGCAGACATCATTCACGTACAAACTCAGGTTATTTCTCCAGGGCAAGATGAGCTCACAGACCCCTAAACCATGGACCATCTGGCCTGAGAACGTAAACCAGAGACATCCTGACTCCTAAAACTAGATTCAGAAATGTCACAAAATGAATCTCAACCTGTCTTTTTTTAAAAAATCTTTTTTTTTTTTTAATCCCCTAACTGAAAGACCAAGTTGGTCAGAGGGTTATCAGAGTTGGTCTGAGTGGATCTGAGATTGTCTCTAACTCCTTTGCTTGACATCCTGCAAACACCCACTGTCAGGGAGTTCGGCTTCCTCTGGTTACACCTGAACATTGCCATGAGATCTGACTTCAGGTCACAAGTAGGTCCGCCCAGCTCCAGGGAGTCCACAGGCAGGTTTGGCTAGAAAGCCACCGCCTCCAGCTCAGAGTCCAGGACCCAGCTGTGGCTCGCGGTCCTGTCACTCAGGAGTGGGCACACTCTGCCTGTTGCGCAGCCTGAGACACAGCAGGAAGGGACAAAGGTCAAGGGCACGGCTGCGCCTAGAACAGAGAAGACCGAGGTCGTGCAGGCCAGCGGACAGCTCCGCCGAGAGCCCTGCGGGCCAGCACCACGGATGGGTGGGCCGGTGCACTCGCGCGAGCCCCAGCGGTCCCTCTTGGCACTCGGGTGTCCCAACCAGCTGTGCGTCATCAGGCCCCGGGCTTGGGGGGCAGAGGAGAGCAGGCCACGCAAGTTTCCATCCGCACGGCTCAGCTAGCTCCGGAGCAACTGCTCTCAGATCTTCCGGGCTACTTCTGTCAACTGCCAGTGGGCACGTGCCAAGGGCATTTGCCATCTGCGTCTGCGGAGATCCAGCCCTGTGCTACTGCAGCTGCCGACCTTCATTCAGGGTGGAGAGCGAGGCACTCTGTGCTCCAGGGAAACTGGTCTAACAGGTCTTTAGACAAGTATTTTCGGAAACTGATTTCATGACCCCAGTCCTTCCATCTCTCCATATCTAGAAAGAAAGCACTAAATCCCTTCACCCCATCAGCTCTTCATGACTAACAGAAAACCTTTTGCAAAGTAAGCACTTGATCGCAGTGACCTCCCCGTTCACCAAAATCTCATACATTGGCCTCCCCGCTGCCTCTCTGCAACACTCCCTCAGAGCTCTCTGCGGCAGCCTCCCCCAGCTGCGGTCTTCATTTCGCCGCAAATAAACTTAACTTGAAACTCTCACATCGTGCATCTTTTTAGTCAACAGTTCCTACAGGTTGGGGCTGCACGGGCGGGAGAAAGACCAGGACCTGAACGCCAAACCCTCCTCCCAGCCCTGGGCCGCCTCCGCCCCTCCTCCCTCAACCGCAGGCCCGTCGCCCCGCCCACTTCCGCCGCCTGGCGTGGTCTCGCGATACCTGCGGGTCTCGCGAAGCCTGCGCGGTCTCGCGACCCGGCCGGGGGGCGGGGCGGGCCCTGGTTGGCGCGGCCCGGGGGCGGCTCCGCGGGGCGGGCCCTGCGCGCGAGCGGGCCGGGGCGCAGTCGTCCGTGCGCGCGTCATGGCCGCCTTCCGCGCCCTGCTGCCGCGCGTCCGCGCCCCGCTGCGGCCCTGGCTCTCCTGCCCGAGGCCGCGCTCCTTCGCCTCGAGTGAGTGCGGGGCCGCGGGGCGGGCCGTGGGCGGGCTCCCCGGGCGGCCTCCCGGGCCGGGACCCCGGGGCCGCAGCGCGCCCCCGCCGGGAGCGTGCGGCCTGAGTCCCGCGCGCAGCGCCTCCGTCCCGAGCGCGCGGAGCCCTGGGGTCGCTGGCGCCTCGGTCCCGGGGGCTCGGGGCTGAGTGCCAAGGCCTCTGGCCGCTGCAGCGTTTGGCGTGAAAGCCCCCGCGCATCTGCAGGCGGAGGGGTCGCGCGTGCCGTCCAGGCGCCTCCGGCCCAGCTCCCCAGGTCCTCTGCTGCTCCAGGCTCTGCCCGCCCCGCCCCCGGCAGCCGGGCACCCCCGCCCCTCCGCCACCCCGTATTTCCCAGGAACTCTTGGCCACATCTCTGGGAGCGAATCTCTGCAGCCTCTTCCTTCACCTGTGTGTCCGCTTAACCTAGCTGTTGATGTTCCCTGAGTTCCTTTTGACCACCTGCTTCTGCATCCTGGCCTGTACCCCGCCGTCTTTTTTGGGGGGGCTTGTATGTGGGGTGTGGGGGATGCTGCCTACACATGCGTGATTTCAGTCACTCCCCAGCAAGCCCACCGGGTAGGTACCCCGTTCAAGGAGGCAGCTGCCTTGGTTAAGCTTCCCCCCCCAGGAGCAAGCTCGTTCTGGCTCCCAGGCCTGAGCAGGCTGCCCCTCCTGGTCTGGCAGTTGCCCTTTGCCTGTGTGCACTTCACCCAGTTGGCATCTGTTTAAAGAGGGAGTTTCCTCATCTCTTGTTTCTACAGGATCCCAGGCATCTCCAGCCCAGGTTCAGGGAGATGCCAACCAAAACAATCAGCAGGAAGGCTGCCGGCATTGCTGGGCTGTCTTAACTTAGGGAAACGTTGCACCAGCTGTGAAAGCAGAGAGCCCTGCAGAAGCGCCCCGTGCAGTGCGAGCTGCAGCGCCGGGGACTGGCAGGGCCCTCAGGTGCTGGGATCGCCCTGTCCAGTGGCGGAATGCATCCCCCAGCTTGATGCCTCTGTTAGTGGAAATCCCGGTTTCCCATTTCTTCCCAGGTGCCGCCTTTGAGTACATCATCACAGCAAAGAAGGGAAAGAACAGCAACGTGGGGTTGATCCAGCTGAACCGGCCCAAGGTCCTCAATGCACTCTGCAACGGCCTGATCGCGGAGCTCAACCAGGCACTGCAGGCCTTCGAGGAAGACCCAGCTGTGGGGGCCGTCGTCCTCACAGGCGGGGAGAAGGCATTTGCAGGTGAGCTGCTCGGCATGGTGGCAGGCCACCAGGTATGTGATCACACCTGTGGCGTGGCCGGCAGCCTTATACCTCCACGAAGGCATCAGGCAAGTTCTGCGACTTGGGGATTTGCTTACATAAGGTAGACCGAGCCCTGAGCTGCTGGGAGGGGCCTCTCTGGTTAATGTGGAGCATGCCCTGCCGGCACAGGCAGCCTGCTCAGAGGCAGGCGGGTCTCGGGCGAGAGGGACGTGAGTGAGCCCGCCTCCCCTGAGCCCCTCCTGCTGTTTCCTGTCCGCCTCCCTCTGCGTCGCCGCCGTCACCGTGTATTGCAGAGTGTTGCACCCTGCCCCCGGCCCAGCTGTGCGTCCATGTGGCCTCCCCCAGAGCCCAGTGCTTACCCCTGGACGCTCCGCAGTTGCCTCTGGTAACTGGAACGTCATTTCCCACCATCCAGCTGGAGCTGACATCAAGGAAATGCAGAGCCACACGTTCCAGGACTGTTACTCTGGCGGGTTTTTGAGCCACTGGGACCAACTCACACGTGTCAGGAAGCCGATCATAGCTGCTGTCAATGGCTATGCTGTGAGTGTTCCACCCCCGCCACCTCCTTGCGCTCAGAGCACCCGAAGGGACTGTATTTGTACAGTAGCACCGGTTTTTATCTGGAGGAGGCTGTGTCTCGTTCTCAGTGATACAGAAGAGCCGAGACCTGTAAAACGTCTAGCGTCTGCTCCGTGGGAGGGGGTTCAGCTGTTGGCCTTTGGAGTCCCCTGTTAGGAAAGCCCCCTAGCCTTCATCGTGGCCCCCAAGCCTCCCCAGGGGCTGCCTTCCCCTCTGCACGGTTAAGGGCACGCACGCTGGCTTTCCGTGCAGCTGTGATGACTTTCCACCCTGCACTGCCGTGTAAATTGGCTCCTGCTGCTGCCGTTGGAAGCTCCGGGTGCCCCATCTGGGGTCGGGGTCCCCCAGACGCCTGGAGGACTCGGAGGCTCTGGGGCTGGTTGTGGCCTGTACAGAAGCGAGAAGCACCTTTCAGCTCACAGTTCCTCAGTAAAGCTTCCTTGGGGTGAGCGGGTCAGCGGGCAGAGTGTACTGGAACACAGCAGCCTCTCAGTTCTCCCCTCTCTCGGCTGCCTTTTAGCTCCCTCAGCCGAGTGGAGTGGCCGCGACGGACACTGTGGGACACGCAAGGCCAAAAGCTTTTGCTCTCTGGCCCTTGCCGGAAAGCCTGGCAGAATCACCTGTGCGTGTAATTTATGGGAACAGTTGCCTGACTTGCCATCTCTGTGTTCACGTCTGCTGTACCCCAGACGACACTCCTTTTTAATAGGAAATTTAAATGAGCAAACAGAGTGATTCTTAACTGGGGTCCTCTTGCGGTGCCTCTTGTTTTGCAGCTTGGTGGTGGCTGTGAACTTGCGATGATGTGTGACATCGTTTATGCTGGAGAGAAAGCCCAGTTTGGGCAGCCGGAGATTCTAATAGGAACCATCCCAGGTAAAGGCTCTAGAGTCTGCTCTTCAAGTCCTCGGCCCAGATCTGCCCTCTGCCAGGCACCTGGGCTGTCTCAGCGTCAGAAGCAGGGGGACTGTCGCGTGAGCTGGCCGCGCCGCCTTCCCCGTGGGGCGGGCGGGGCCTGGGGCCTGGGGCCCTGCCGGCTCCTCGACTGGCCGCAGGCCGGCTTCCCACCGCAGTGACTCTTGCTGCTGAGCGTCCGTGGTGGTCCTTGTAGGTCAGCAGCTCGGAGAAGAAAACACGGTGACCACGGGCCAGCGCTGAGGGCTCCTGTTTCAGTGGCCAGAGCGAGACCCGTGGCCTCAGCAGGTTCAGAGCAGGGAAGCACGTCCCCCGCAGGAGGGCGACGGGAGCAGTCGGCCAACAGTGACGCCTCTGCCCCTCGGCCCCCCTGACGAGAGCTACAGGCTGTGTCCCCACAAAGCCTCTACCCCGGCTGCAGAGCCTGGAGCCCAGGGTCTCTCCCAGGCCCACGGGCCAGCCAGTGGGCAGGGTGGGGTCAGCTGAGGGCGACCGCCAGGCTCTTCCCGTCCCAGTGCCCAGGGTCCCCACCGTGTTGAGGGAGCGCCCGAGGCTGTTGGACCGTGGGTGCCTCCCTCAGGTGGCCGCTCACCTCGCCCTGGCAGCCCTGGGGTTCACTGTGGGCAGCTGAATGGGCAGACCAGTCTTTCCAGTCAGAGGCCGTTGAGTGGGCGGGAGGGGGAGCAGGGCCCGTGGAGGCGAAGTCCACGTAGGGCTGGACACCCGAAGAGCCTGGGAGAGGAGCACATCCCCAGGCCCGCGAGGCAGGGGCCTTGCCCCCGTCCCACTCTGGGGGCAGAGCCGGCTGTGATCGGAGGCCACCCCCAGCTGCCCCCCAGGGTGGGTGAGGTCAGGATCTGCCAGCTCCCGGCGTCCGTCCAGCGTCTGACTCCTGCCGGAGAGGCGCTGGTACAGGGGGCCCAGGGCGCGAGGCCGAGGCTGAGTGTGGGAAGGAGGGCCCTGCGAGGTCTGGCCTCCCCCAGTTCCGCCCGCCCCCCAGCCGAGTGCTGTAGGCCTTCAGGCCCTGGACACTTGCCAGCAGCATGTCAGCGGCTTCTTGGCCACAGAGCGGCATGCCCAGCAGCCCTCTGCCCCTGCAGGTGCAGGGGGCACCCAGAGACTGACCCGTGCCGTCGGAAAGTCACTGGCCATGGAGATGGTCCTCACTGGTGACCGGATCTCAGCCCAGGATGCCAAGCAAGCAGGTACAGCCTGGGGCCGCCCGTGGAGTTGCCCCCTTGGGAGCTGAGTGGAGAGGGGAGGGCCTCACCCAGGGACTCCCGCAGTGATCAGCACAGAGCTTTCTGGCGTCCTGCGAGTCCAGGATGCTCACTGCCTGTGTCTGTTTGAAATACCACCACGCACAGCAGAGTGACTCGGATGTCCACGTGGATTAAAGACTAGCAGTGAAACCATCCCACTTTTCAGAACCAGTGTGGACAATGAGGGGTTTCCAGGCCGCTCTGCCGGCAGGCCCTCTCCCGGCCCCTCAGTGACCTTTGACTGAAGGAGCCCCGTAACCTCGACAGCCAAGGGTGGCAGCCCCACCAGGGGACGCTGAGGACCCTCGCCTGTGTCTCTGTCGGAGGCCTGCGCGGCGCCAGAGCTAGAACCAGCTGTTCCCATATGACGTCTACCTCTCTGTGTTGTAGGTCTTGTAAGCAAGATTTTTCCTGTTGAGACCGTGGTTGAAGAAGCCATCCAATGTGCAGAAAAGATTGCCAACAACTCTAAAATTGTAACGGCAATGGCCAAAGAATCAGTGAACGCAGGTAGGGAGGAGAGTGGAGAGGCCGCACAGGAGCAGTTGCGAGACTTGACGATTTGGGGTCTGAATTGTGCATCTTAATTAATTTGGACTAAAATTGTTCGGATTCTCTATTTCGATTTTGGCTCTTTGTAGCGTTCTAGCTTCTAGTTGCTTGCTCACAAATTCTGTTGGACTGGTCTGAACTCCCCTTGGCAGCAGGACCTGAGAACTGGGCCAGCCTGGGAGGGTCCCCTGCAGAACCTGGGAGGAAGAGGCTCCTCTCTGCTGCAGCCGCACCTGGCCATCCGGGGGTGAGCCAGGGCAGCTCTGCCCTCCTGGCTGAGGGTCTGGGCTTGGCAGCCACTTGGCCAGCAGAGCAGCTCTGACCACCCCTCTTGAGAATCGCTTGCACGGCGATTTCGTCTCAGCGTTGGAGTGAGGCTGGCCCTTTGCTTGTTCCGCCTGTGAGGGCAGTGAGTGTCCCTGGAGGGCCGTGCTGCCCCGACCCCGTCTCTGCTCCCTGGGCTCCCCCTTAAGTGCGTGGAGCGTGCGGTGAGGCCCGGGGCGCCTGGCGCCGGTCGCGGGACCTGGCCGCAGGTGCAGCCACAGAAGCTCCCGCGAGCCTCGCGCCCCCTCGCCTCTGCTGCAGACCTAACCTGGGCCTCGCTCCGTCCGGCCCACACCTCCGTTTTCGGTGTTGTCCGTACTTACTTGCCGTGCTTCTAGAGTCCACATTCCTGGGCTTCCTCAGCCCCCTCGTGACTGGACAGTTTTCCATCCCGCCTCCCACGCCGGTCCCCACACGGGACACAGGGAGCCCGGGAGCAGCTGTTCGCTGGGCTGCAGCCGGGGCGACACCCTGGAGAGGGAGGCTGCCCTCCAGTCCCCTGATGCCAGAGTGCACGTCGCTCCCCAGGCTGGCTCTTGCCTCTGGAACAAGTGCTGCCCTCCCAAGTCTGTGTCTCAGCTCCTCACTGCAGGGTTTTCTTTTTCAGCTTTTGAAATGACATTAGCAGAGGGCGTTAAATTGGAGAAGAAGCTCTTCTACTCAACTTTTGCCACCGTGAGTAACCTCGTTCATGTGGGAAATCACATGGTCCAGCCGTGAAAGTTCTGGAATTTGCTTGTAGGTTTTATCACCATTTCTTTCTGGTCAGAATTCATAGCCTCCCTATAGCTGGGCAGTGATGTTTGCAAATAAATGGGGCTTCCCTGGTGGCTCAGACCATAAAGACTCCACCTGCAGTGTGGGAGACCTGGGTTCAGTCCCTGGGTCGGTAATATCCCCTGGAGAACGGAACGGCAGCCCACTCCAGTATTCTTGCCTGTAGAATCCCAAGGACAGAGGAGCCTGGCAGGCTAAAGTCCACGGGGTCACACAGAGCTGAACACGACTGAGCAAATAACACAGCGCAGCGTGTGGAAGTTCAAAGTACAAAATTGTTTACACTTATTTCTTATTACAAAATGTTGCGGTCCTTTAATGGACCGGAACCTGGTGGTCCGGAGTCGACGATAAAGTAAAGAAGAGAGAGACTGATGGTCCTTGGTTTACGCAGAAAGCCGATAAAGCCCCTGGCATGGGGCTTGCTCTGTTCACGGAGGCCTCAGGCGCCCTCTCACTGGGGTGAAGGCGCAGAGCACCTTCTCGAGAGGGTCTTAGAAGCCCAGGCAGGAAAGTGAATTCAGAGAGCCTCTGAGCTCCAGCGGATCAGCCTGAAAAAGAGAGAGAGGGATAGAGAGAGAGAGAGACACGGGGACCAGAGCTCCGATGGAGCAAAGGTGTTTTAATCAGCATGCTGTGGGCATATATACTGTCTTACAAGGTAGTTATTCTCAGCAAAGATAAAGATTAAAATTCCAGACTTACAAAACATAGGCGACCCATGTTAAAGAGAGAGAGAGTTGTAAACAGTCACTTTTACCTAATGGTTCACAAGGAGGAAGAGGGTACTTATCACCATATAGAAACACTAATGAAGGAAATGCCTGGATTCCTCAGCCCCAGGAGAGGCTTGCCTCTCCTCTTAATTCCTGAATGTTCAGGAATTAATAAGGAACAGAGAATTCCTGACAGATCCAACACAGCGCATAGGAAGCCGCCTGTTAAATGCTCCCTGACAACAAAAGATCTTAGGAACTGCACACGTAAATAGCAGCTCCCGTATTTAAAAGGCCATCTGTTTACCCGTGATTTTCCTGGATCGTTCCAGTTACCTGGAATGGGGATCGAATATATTTTAACACTATAATTTGAAACCTTGGCACATTATTTTCTAGGGTATCTGCCAGTAACTTGAAGGAAGTCATTCCTTTTACTAGTCACTAAAATTCATCTCTTACTGTCAGGAAGTCATAAATAGGTGTTTCATGAAAGAGAGATTAAAGTGACTTTGGTTCTTGAGAAGGCACAGGCATGTGTGTGTGCACATGTGAGTGCATGCGTGTACTGAGTGCATGTGTGTGGTGTGAGTGCATGCAGATACTATGCATTGTGTGCACATGTGTGTGCGAGTGTGTGCACTTGCGTGGGGGTGCATGTGTGTCATGTGAGTCCATGTGTATGCACTTGTGAGTGCATGCGTGTATTGGGAGTGCATGTTGTGGTCTGAGTACATGCGTGTGTGCATGTGTGTGAGTGCATGCGTGTGGTATGAGTGTATTTGTGTGGTGTGAGTGCATGTGTGTGGTGTGCGTGCATATGTGTGGTATGAGTGCATGTGTGTACTGAGTGCATTGTATACACGTGTGTGTGCACTTTTGTGGGGGGTACACGTGTGTGCACCTGTGTGTGAGTGCATGCATGTACTGTGAGTGCATGTTGTCTGAGTGCATGCATGTGTGACCACGTGTGTGCACGTGTGAGTGCGTGCATATGGTATGAGTGTATTTGTGTGTTGTGAGTGCATGTGTGGTGTGTGTCCATGCATGTACATGCATGTGCTGTGTGTGCATTTGTGTGTGGTGTGAGTGCCTGTATGTACTGTGAGTGCATTGTATGCACGTGTGTGTATGTGTGCACGTGTGTGTGCGTGCATGCAGAGTGCATGCATGTGGTGTGAGTGCGTGCGTGTGGTGTGAATGTGTGCGTGCATGTGTGTGAGTATTGCATGTGTGTGCTTGTGTGTGCGTGCATGCGTGTGTGTGAGGATTCCTGTGTCGTGAGTGTGTGTATGTGTGCGTGTGTGAAGAAGGAGGGCCGAGGCAGAGCCTTTCCTTGTGTCTTCCCTAACCCTCGGGACACCACGTGGCACAGCCACGACCAGACCCAGTCATGATTTGGTGAATGACCCAGTACGTGCACCTGAGGTCCTCTGTAGGTAAGGGTGAATTCCACTCGAAAGTTAGTGGCCCCCAAAGGACGGTCACCACAGCAGGGCAGGGGTGTTGACTGTGAAAATACCCATTCCCGGGCCCGCCCTCGCTGGTCAGGGACTTGAGTCATTCACCCTTGAGGTGACCCCACCACCGAGCCTGTGGGTGAGGACAGCTGAGGGCGGGAGGAGCCGGCAGGCAGTGAGCAGTCCTGGCCTCAGGAAGTCACTGTCCACCCCTGCTTCTCCTCCCCACAGGAAGACCGGAAGGAAGGGATGGCCGCATTTGTGGAGAAGAGAAAGGCCAACTTCAAAGACCAGTGACAGCCGGCGGCGTCAGCCTCGGCCCCTCCCCGAGAGGACGAGCAGCTTCAGAAGCTGATCAGTGCTTCCCTCTTGAGCGCAGTGTCGGTGACACATAGCTTCCCTCCAGCTCTGCGGGGTGGTGTGGGCTCACAGCCTGCGGGGGCAGGTGGCCTTCACCCAATGGTCATGGGGCCCCGGCTCGGTCACTGTGTCGTTTGCAGCGGTGGACGTGGCCACTCAGAGTGAAGGCCTTGTTGCTAGGTCTCTAAAGAGACTGGGTCTCTAAAGAGACACGCTCTCGACTGACAGACTTCAGGTCGCATTAGGCCTTTTTTGGTCATTTCTATTCTTTAGTGTCCATCACTTTTTAAACACTTCTGTCTGTCATTCTAAGCAACAACATTCAAACAGAGCAGGGTCCGCGAAGGGCTCCCATCCTAGGCCGGGGCTGACTGCCTGACTCTTAGGATTTTCTGTGCTCATGCGCGAAACTCGGTTTTCTTTGTATGAAAATGAACATTTCTGCTGCTTTTGCACAGACGCACCCTGTTCTTTCATGACTGTGATTCTTTTTCGTTCTAAAATAAATAATAGAAAGCTTGCTGTTTATCCGTGTTTAACTGTGCGCCTGGCAGCCGTGCGCTCAGCCTTCTCCTCTGTCTCCATGCGGCTTCATCGCCCCAAACAGAAGCTACGCCGCAACACCGACCCCCTGCCTGGCCCCCCGCCGGCCCCCCGGTCCTGGGGACCTTTATTGCACTTTCTTTCTATTGCCAAATTGAATATAATATTTCCAAAGTCCTCCCAGGTTGTAACAGTAACAGTTCCATTTCTTTTCATGGCTGAATATGACTCCTACTCGCGTTCTTTTCAGTGGCCCTGAAGTCTTTCATGACGTGTGTGCACTGTGATCTGCTTGCTCACGTGGCGTAGGGTGCTGAGACCGTGCCCAGGCTCCCGTGCCAGCGCTGTCACGGCGGTGCAGCACCCCTTCTCTGCGTGAACCCTTGCCCTTCAGCTCAGGCGCGTCCATGAGGGTCTTGTCATGTATCAGAACCGCTGCCTCCTCTCCAGCCCTTCACAGTACACGCAGCAGGCAGGCCGGGGTGCAGCCTCGTCCCCCTCAGCAGAGGGTCGCAGAGCGGCTCGCCCCCAGCTGTGCCGATAGACCAGAACGCCAGGGCGAGTCGTTGAAGGTGCTGGATGATGGGGTTGCCCTCGCACGGAGAGCGAGGAAGCAGGCGCAGGGGGACGGTGAGATCAGGCTCCCCTGGGGTCAGAAGGCCGGGCCCGGCCAGGCGATGCTCACCGTGACAGATGTGGGGACCTGTGTGCTAAAGCTGTGTAACCAGGGTTTGTGCAAATCACGCACCATCTAGAATGAACCAACAGAGGTATCTGCAGGGGGGAAACCTTCACGTTGATGTAAATGCGTTAGTTTAATTTTCCACACGCGTCGGGCCCGGCCTCGTAATTGACTCCGAGTGGGACGACACTGGTGGTCCAGCGACCGAGACTAAGCTCCCAGTGCAGGGGGCGGAGTCCAGCCCCTGATCGGACAACTAGATCCCACAAGCTGCAACTGGAAAAAAAAAAGCTGCAGAGAAGACCCGCGCGCCACAGCGAAGACCCGGCACAGCGAAGACCCGGCACAGCCAGGCAAGTGACGAACCGGACTGTGACTGACGCAGCCCGGGCGCCGAGCGGAGGGAGCCCTCCCGAGGCCCACAGGCAGCCTTGTCCTAGCAGCTCCGCTGGAAGCTGGGGAAGGGCTGGACGTGGGGCCCACACGTGAGTGCCCATGTGTGTCTCGAAGGCCTGCACCCACAGGGCCGTTTGGGTTTCAGAATGTGGCAGGGATGGGCCCTATCCTCAGGCCGAGGGAACAGAACCTTCCCTTCGGGCCGTGTGCCGGCCCCGGGCTTGGGAGAGACGGGACTGTCCGCGTGTGACCACGCGCTTTGCTGTGGGTGAGAGGGCAGCAGGCAAACCCTAGGCGGATGGCAGGGACCCCAGGCCCAGAGAGCCCTCCGCTCCCTCTTGAGTTAACTGACCTCCCGCCCCATATTGGTTTTGGGTTGTGATTGGTTTTTGAAGCTGAGAACTTTCCTTCTCATCTATCCATAAACTTGGTTTTTCCTTCCTATATTTCTACTAAAAAAATAAGCTTCAGGGAATGTTAACTACGAGTCTCTCCACTCGGGCTTTGGAGTAGGCATTGCTCACGCTGGCTGCGGTCGGCCACTGTGGGTGGCTGGTGTGCGGGCCATGCCGGCCACCTCCCTGGGCAGCTTTGGCCACCAGGGCTCCTCAGGGACGGGCAGTGGGTGTGGGGTGTCTGTTGTCTTCACGTTACTTCCCCAGAAACTGCCAGGCCTCTGGGCACGTCACCACAGGCAGGGCTGAGGTCCACTGAGGCATGAGGTGGAAGGGGCGGGGCCCAAGGGGAGAGAGCCTGGCCTGTCCCGCCTCTGAGCCGGGCTTTCCTGCCGGGCCAGCAGCGCTAACTCCTCAGGTGAGCAAGGCAGCCAGCCCTGTAAGCAGGGGCCCGAGCGTGGAAGGCTGCGAGCTGGCTGGCCTGAGCAAAAGCTGGTCTGCAGGCTGGGCAGTGAGGTTAGGTGCTGGGTTCTAAAGCAGGGGTATGACCCAGCTGGTGCAGGCATGGGCATCTGAACGGAGGTCTGCCCTCTATCCTGAGTGCGTGGGTTGGATGGGGGGGCGGGGGGGTAGGGATGGACCAGACACAGGGTGGAAGGCCAAGGGTGGTGTCGCAGGATTTTTGTTGACATCTTGGCACAGGAGCCATCTGCATTAGTCAGCTACTGCTGCGTAACAAATTATTGTCAAATTTATTAGATTTTAACACCAAAGCAAGTGTTCTGACGGGAGAAGCCATACTGCCTTTTATGACATGCCCCCAGAAGCCAGGCAGCAGCTTGCAGAGCATATTCTGTTGGAGGCAGTCACAGAGGCCCACCTGGTTCAAGAAAGGAGACAGACCCGCCTCTCAGGAGGCACATCACACATGGCATGGTGGCGGTGCTGCCACTTGGGGAGGACAGTTACACGCGTCCACTAAAGAGAATGCACAGCCTGAAGCTGAGAACTGTGCTTTATGCAGCAGCCTTGCTGAAGACTTCAGCCCTGGACACAGCCTCTCAGAGTGCTGTGAGGGGCCTGTTCCACAGAGCTGAGGGAGTGTAAGTAGATAGGGCAGCGGGTCCCCAGAGAAAGAAGCAGGAATGGCTTTCTTGACTGATACCGTGTTCAGTTCAGTCGCTCAGTCGTGTCCGACTCTTTGTGACCCCACGGCCTGTAGCACGCCACGCTTCCCTGTCCACCACCAATCCGAGTTTTCTCAAACTCGTCCATCGAGTCGGTGATGCCATCCAACCATCTCATCCTCTGTTGTCGCCTTCTCCTGCCTTCAGTCTTTCCCAGCATCAGGGTCTTTTCCAGTAAGTTCTTCACACCAGGTGGCCAAAGGATTGGCGCTTCAGCATCAGGCCTGCCAATGAATATTCAGGACTCATTTCCTTTAGGATGGACTGCTGCGATCTCCTTGCAGTCCAAGAAACTCTCAAGAGTCTTCTCCAACACCACAGCTCCAAAGCATCAATTCTTCAGCACTCAGCTTTCTTTATGGTCCAGCTCTCACATCCATACATGACTACTGAAAAAACCATAGCTTTGACTATACAGACCTTTGTCAGTAAAGTAACGTCTCTGCTTTTGAATATGCTATCTAGGTTTGTCATAGTTTTTCTTCCAAGGAGCAAGCATCTTTTAACTTCATGGCTGCAGTCAAGTCTACAGTGATTTTGGAGCCCAAGAATATAAAGTCTCTAACTATTTCCATTGTTTCCCCATCTATTTGCCATGAAGTGATGGGACAGGATGCCATGATCTTAGTTTTCTGAATGTTGAGTTTTAAGCCAGCTTTTTCACTCTCCTCTTTCACCTTCACCAAGAGGCTCTTTAGCTCCGCTTTCTGTCGTAAGAGTGGTGTCATCTGCATATCTGAAGTTATTGATACATCTCCCGGCAGTCTTGATTCCAGCTTGTGCTTCATCCAGCTCTGGATTTCGCATGATGTACTCTGCATATATAAGTTAAATAAGCTAAGTGACAATATACAGCCTGGACGTACTCCTTTCCCAATTTGGAACCAGTCTGTTGTTCCATGTCCGGTTCTAACTGTTGCTTCTTGACCTTCATACAGATTTCTCAGGAGGCAGGTAAGGTGGTATGGTATTTCCATCTCTTGAAGAATTTTCCACAGTTTGTTGTGATCCACATAGTCAAAGGCTTTGGCGTAGTCGATAAAGCAGAAGTAGATGTTTTTTTGGAACTCTCTTGCTTTTTCTAAGATCCAACGGACGTTGACAATTAGATCTCTGGTTCTTCTACCTTTTCTAAATCCAGCCTGTACATCTGGAAGTTCTCGATTCACAGAATAATGAAGCCTACCTTGGAGGATTTTAAGCATGACCTTGCTAGCATGTGAGATGAGTGCAATTGTGCGGTAGTTGGAGCATTCTTTGGCATTGCCTTTCTTTGAGATGGGAATGAAAACTGACCTTTTCCAGTCCTGTGGCCACTGCTGAGTTTTCCAAATTTGTTGGCATATTGAGTGCAGCACTTTCACAGCATAAGAGGCATTCTTGATGTGAGACAGCCCGTTTGGGTCTAAGCCATCTTGTGATCTAGACCTGGTCATGGTGCTAGCCCTTGAACAGGTCTCAGTCAGTCATCAGGGACCCTAAAGGCACAGAGGAACACAGGGACGGAGAAAATGCAGCGACTCCTTCTCAAGGGACAAACACGACAATACACTTTGAATTCGGCAGGAACTAAGGCTCCCACCCAGGTGGAGGGTGGGCTGATGATGTTGACCCTCCTGACTTAAGACAACAAAGACTTGGACCCTGTTGACCTGACCTTTGCTCCAGTTCTATGTTGAATTCTCTGCTCAAGCCCCTCTGGTGGTGCCCTTAGCTTAAAACTTCCCCAGTTTCGCTAGTGGGAAAAGTCCCTCGTGTTTTCCTTACTTGCTGTGAGTGATAAATTCTTTCTTTTCATCATCTTTGCCAGCTTGGTTGGGTCTTTTTGACCTCACTGAGAGGCGAACCCAGTTTTCAGGTAACAAGAGGAGCCAGTATATATAGGGAGTTTTTGCAAACAAAACAAAAAGCCAGTTAGTGAGAACAGCAAAAGAGTATTGCTGACTGAAGAGAGTCAGCCCTCTTGGCGTCAGTGCCTGCGCGGGCAGACGCCGGCGTGCGGGCCCCTTGGAATCGCGCCGTTAACGCGCGTCTCAGCCGCCTCGTGCCTTCCCTGGAGGCTCAGACAGTAAAGCGTCTGCCCGCAGTGCAGGAGGCCCGGGCTCAGTCCTTGGTCTGGGAAGATCCCCTGGAGAAGGAAATGGCAGCCCACTCCAGTACTCTTGCCTGGAAAATTCCATGGACCGAGCAGCCTTGTAGGCCACAGTCTATGGCGTCGCAAAGAGTCGGACACGACTGAGCGGCTTCACTCCCTTCACTTCAGCTATCGAGGGCCAGGATCATTTTTTCTTCTCCGTAGTGAACCCCCTCAGGGGGCAGCTCACGGGCAGCTGCAGTGGCTGAAGGCTCGGTGGCCTCAATATCCTTTTAATGACATGGTGTGCATGCATGCTAAGTCTTTTCAGTCTTGTCTGACTGTTTGCGACGCTATGGACTGTACCTCGCCAGCCTCCTCTGTCCGTGGGATTCTCCAGACAAGCATACTGGAGCGGGTTGCCATGCCCTCCTCCAGGGGGTCTTCCCGACCCAGGGCTTGCACCCGTGTCTCTTACGTCTCCTGCATTGGCAACAGAGCCACCTGGGAGCATGGCAGGGACATTCTCTGTCCACACAGCAGCCAAGATTAGGTCTCAGGACCACAGTCCCGACTCGGCCCTGGAGGCTGAGGCTGCGGCCTCCCCTTGGGGTGATGGGTGTCTTCTCCCAGCCTCGAGCACGGGGCGCAGGAGGTGGTGACGCCAGGCACAGGGACGCGGTGTGGCAGGCGGTCCCAGCTCTGAAGGACTGAACCCAAAGGGGCTAACCCAGAGCTGGCATCCAGGATTCCGGGCCAAAGAGCGGAGCCAGAGGGCTACTGCCCAGAGCGGGGGCGCTGCCCCGAGCCAGGCCCCTGAGAGGTCTCAGCAGGCTGACCTGGGAGACGGGCGGGGTGCTCTCTGCACTGCTGCTTGGGAGGAGGTCTTTCCAGTGTGAAAGGGCTGGCTGAAGAAGTCAGCCCTGTGTCGCCACCCACTCCTCTCCACCCAGGGCAACACAGACCCTGTGGGCTGGAAGGGGGAGGGAGCGAGTCAGCAAGGCCTGGGGCAGAACAGAGGCCTGGAGCAAGCAAGGCGCTGGGGCGCTCCGACCACACACGTGTGGGATTCCGGGTCCTGGACCCAGTGGGGTCCCGAAGCCCCAAAACCCGGCGGCTGCGGGTGAAGAGGAAAGTCAGAATCTGACATAACCTCCTGCTCATTCTGCCTGTCACTCGGCTTGCTCCTTGCAAAGTCTGGATCACGTCGTCTCAGTAAGTGGGCTTACAATACTAGGAACTGGAGCTTATCTCACTCACCCTTGTCCTGCTCTTTGCAATTGCCCGGCCCCTGCAAACCTACTTAATCATGCCTGTCAGTGTAAAGGTCAGGCATCTCCCTCCCTATCTTGACTGATGTTCCCTTAGTTTAAACCAGCGTATAACAGCTAGTGTTGCCCACTATCCAGTGAAGAAAAAAAAAAGTGAAAGTCGGTCAGTCATGTCTGACTCTTTGTGACTATACAATCCATGGGATTCTCCAGGCCAGAATACTGGAGTGGGTAGCTTTTCCCTGGAAGATACTGGAGTGGGTAGATCTTCCCAACCCAGGGATCGAACCCAGGTCTCCCACATTGCAGGGGGATTCTTCACCAGCTGGGCCACAAGGGAAGCAAGCCCAAGAATACCGAACGAGGTCTCCTGCATTGCAGGTGGGTTCTTTACCAGCTGAGCTCTGAGGGAAGCCCACTATAGGAAAGTGGAGTCGCTCGGTCTTTGAGACCCCGTGGACTGTAGCCTACCAGGCTCCTCTGTCCATGGGACTTTCCAGGCAAGAGTGCTGGAGTGGATTGCCATTTCCTTCTCCAGGGGATCGATCTTCCCGACCCAGGGATCGGACCCAGGGATCGGACCCAGGTCTCCCGCATTGGAGGCAGACGCTTTACCGTCTGAGCCACCAGAAAGCCCACTATAGTCTGTCTCCAAAAACCCTGTCACCCCTCTGTTCGGGGCTTAGAGCTTGGGGTATTACCTCCTCTGGGCCCCCTGATATAATAAATCTGAGTTTTCCAGCTCTCCGAGCGTGGTGCTTGGTGTATCTAGTACTGGTTCCGGCAACACTGGGATGGGCTGGTGTCCACCGCTCCCCGAACGACCCCTAGTCCGCAGCGCTAGACTGGGGAACCCTCCGCCCAGAACCCGCCCATCCCCAGGTC
>SJYT01015210.1:405719-427133 GCA_006410635.1 Cephalophus harveyi | reverse complement strand
CCCCCGGCCCGCGCGGCCCCGCCCCCGGCCGCCAGCCCCCGGCCCGCGACCATGGTGGTGCTCAAGGGCGTCCCCGCGCTCCTGTCCCCGGAGCTGCTCTTCGCCCTGGCGCGCATGGGGCACGGAGACGAGATCGGTGAGCGCGGGGTCCGAGCCTCCGGGAGAGCCGGCCCCGCGAGCCGCAGGCGGGCGGCAGGGCGCCGGGCCTGGGCGGGGGCGGGCAGGTCCGGTTCCTTCTCCAGCCCGGCGTCCGGAACGAGCGGCCCCGCGCACGCCGCTCCGCAGCCCGCGCTCCAGCCCCGTTCGCTCACGGCCCTCGCGCCCGCACCGCCGGCGCCCGGGCTGGTCTGGGACGTGTGCGTCGGTCTCTCTTCCTGGGACCGCGGCCGCGCGCCCGGAGCCCGCCCAGCCTTCGGCCACCCCGCAAGTCCTCGGGCGCGCAGGCTCCGGTCCCTCGCGATCGCAGACCCGGGCGGGGCGGGGCGAGTCCTCAGGCGTCGGTCCTGCGGCTCCGGGTCTGTGCCCCCCACGCGGCGCGAGGAACGTGGGCCGACCCGGCGCTGATGTCTGGCCGTGCTGGCCCTCCAGTTCTTGCAGACGTGAACTTCCCCAGCAGCTCCATCTGTAGAAGCGGCCCGGAGGAGATCCGCGCCGACGGTGAGCCCCGCCCGCCGCAGGGTGGGTGCTGTCTCTTATACACATCTTCGCTGGTCAGGGACTTGAGTCATTCACCCTTGAGGTGACCCCACCACCGAGCCTGTGGGTGAGGACAGCTGAGGGCGGGAGGAGCCGGCAGGCAGTGAGCAGTCCTGGCCTCAGGAANCGGTGAGCCCCGCCCGCCGCAGGGTGGGGGGGAGGGTGCGCTGGGCTCTGGGCCGCCGGGTGCTGCGGCTCTGCCCCGCCCCCACCAAGCCCGCAGGCCCGGCTCCAGGGGCCCAGGAGGTCTCGGCGATTCTCCCCGCAGCCCCCGCCCCCAGACGGGAGCCGGGGCCTCCTGCCCCGTCTCACGCAGCACTTGGTGGCCTCTTACAAATGGGAAAACAGGCCTGGCCGAGCAGTGGTGCCCAGCCCAGTCCCGGAGCTCAGCCTGCGCTCTGCGGTAGGATCCCAGCACTGCTGCTGCTATGTCGCTCAGTCGTGTCCGACTCTGTGCGACCCCATAGACGGCCGCCCACCAGGCTACCCTGCCCCTGGGATTCTCCAGGCAAGAACACTGGAGTGGGGTGCCATTGCCTTCTCCACCCAGCACTGGCGACCTGGCCCCAAATGGTCCAGGTGTCCGCACACTCACACGCCTCTAAAGGCCTTCTCACCTTCTCCTGGGGGTGGGTGGCGGGGAGCAGGGCAGGTCGCGCAAGGGGACAGTGGGAGGTGAGACGGGGTCGGGACCAGGTCCTGGAGGGGTTAGCAGTCCCCACGGGGGTGGGGCTGGGCTGGGCTGGGCTGTGCCTGGTGCTTCCCACCCCCAGTGATGTTCTGAGGGTGGGACCGTCCTTTCTTTTCACGGGCTTCTGTATTTCCCAGTTTCGTACATGAACACACATTAGTTTAACAATCAGAAACCAACTTTCAGGAGAGCAGAGGGCCTTGGAGCCAAGCGGGGCAGGTCTGAGGGCAGCCAGGGAGGCCTCTTTCCAGACCCCACTCTCGTCTCAGGGGGTCATTTCCAGGGCCTCCTGGGATCAAGAAAGTGGCCTGGGTGCCCCTCCTGGTGGACACGTGCTTGGGGTCGCCACCAGCGGCCTGTGTGGGGCCGTGAAGCTGGGGTGCGCAGGTGCAGACAGAGCCCGGGGCCGTGGCTCCGGCGGGGCACTCGGTGTGCCCTCCTCAGGGTCCCCAGGAGGGCCGCTCGCGCCCGCGTCTGAGGCCGTCCTCCGCCCCCAGGCCTGGGCATCCCCCAGCTCCTAGAGGCCGTGCTGCAGCTGCTCCCCCTGGACACCTACGTGCAGAGCCCGGTAAGGCTGCTCCGGGCCTTTGCTTACCCGCTGCGCGAACACGGGGGCCACGTGCCTGATGGGCTGGGAGGACGTGTGTTCCCGAGGCGCTGGGCCAGCCAGAGGAGCCGGGGCGCCCAGGGCAGGGCTGGGCGGCCACAGAGCCGAGCCTCTCCGCCTCTAGGCTGCGGTCATGGAGCTGGTGCCCAGCGACAGGCAGAGCGGCCCGCTGGCCCCCGTGTGGACGAGCTACCAGTCCATCCTTTCCAGGGCTGGCTATGAGGTGAGCCTCAGATCCCCACTGGGAAAGGGCTCAGGGACCCTCTGTGCCTTGGAGGCCCAGGAGAAGGGAAAGACAGCCCCGGAACTCTGCGCCACGGCCATGCGAGCTCCTGCCCTGGCCAGCCCCCTCCCTCCCGGGACCCTCATCTGTCTCTGCCTGGGGGTCCTCACACACCCCATCCTGGGAGCAGCAGGGTACTCCTGGCTCCCACCTGGGGCCAGAGGCCTGGCCGGATGCTGCCTGTCACCCCTTGTCCTGCAGAGGGCCGGGCAGGGCTTGGGTGGGACTTTCCTGAAAGGACCCGGGGCTCCTGGTCTGGACAGTAGCCACCCCCACCACCACCCTGGGGGCTGCTGCTGCTGCTAAGTCGCTTCAGTCGTGTCCGACTCTGTGCGATCTCATAGACGGCAGCCCACCAGGCTCCCCCGCCCCTGGGATTCTCCAGGCAAGAACACTGGAGTGGGTTGCCATTTCCTTCTCCAATGCATGAGAGTGAAAAGTGAAAGGGAAGTTGCTCAGTCGTGTCCGACTCTTAGCGACCCCATAGATGGCAGCCTACCAGGCTCCTCTGCCCGTGGGATTTTGCAGCTCGGGTGACTCAGGGGCCCCAAGCAGGTGGCCCCCATGGCCCCTGTGTCCCTGCCTGCCCAGTCCGCACAGATCAGAAGGCCAGTGTCCTTGGGGCCCCCGCCTGCAGAGTTTCCCATTGCCCCCGGGCCTGAGCCTCAACCCTCCCGCTCTGCCTTCCAGTTCTCCCTGGAGATGGTGGAGAGGTTTGCGTTTTATGAGCGGGCAAAAAAGGCTTTTGCTGTTGTGGCAACTGGGTGAGTTCTGGCTGGATCCACTGGGTCCACTGGGTCGCACTATGTCTGCCAAGCAGGGTCCCTACCCCTCCCCACTCCAGAGCTCTCTCTACCCTCCATGCAGCCCCTGCCCCTGGACTCAACGCCCCACAGGGAATGAGAGGGGCAAGGGGTTTGCTGGGCGTGCCCGGGTGGGGGCCAGGGCGGTGGTCCGCGCAGCCGGGGCCTCTCCGTCCCCGCCCAGCGCTCAGCCTGCTCCTTGCGCAGGGAGACAGCCCTCTACGGGAATCTCATCCTCAAGAAGGGGGTGCTGGCCCCTGAAGACCTGTGCTAAGCCTGTTGAAGACCACCCGCCCAGAGAGAAATCGACACCCCCCGAGCCTGCCGAGGCCACCAGCAGATATGTCCGTCCGGTGGCCAGATGAGCCAGCCTGGCCCTCCCCGGCTGCACCCAAAGCTCGCCCTGCCGGGGTCCTGTGTGGGCCTCGGCTGACCAGGGCCGGGATCATCCTGTTTATGAAAATGATGCAAAAGGGCAGTGGCATGCCCAACGTTGGGCCCAAAGCTTTAAACAGTAGCTGTTTCCTGACTCACAGAGGCCTGTTTGGTGCTGAGTGCAAGGGAGGCTGTTGGCTCCCCAGGGAGCAGGCCCCCACCCGCTCGCGGTGAATCCTCGGCGGGAGGCAAGGCCTTCCTCCCAGCAGGCTTGGGTCACCTGCCTGGCAGGTACCTGGATGTGGAACAAGAGTGCACACAGGTAGAGAGAGACCCGGGAGTAGGGAGAGCACACGGGGCCCGGGGGCCTGGGTGGGGGTCCTTGGGGATGCAGCACAGGGCAGGGGGCCTGGAGCGGGTGCGTCAGCCTCCCGGGCAGCCCTGAGTGGGCGTGGGCGCGCGTGCCCTGCTCGGCTGCAGACACTAAGGTTGTCCTTGACGAGGGGGCTGGGGCCGCTCCTGCAGCCTGAAAGGGAGGCGGGGAGGTGTCAGGGGCTGGCCCGGAAGCTCTGGGGACCGACCAGACCGTCAGCTGGTGGGGGGCAGTGCCGCGTTCCCGCTCCAGTGGTTAAGCCCCTGCTGGCGGCGCACGCGAGCCTGGTGCGTGTGGGAGTGGCCAGGGTGGGGGTAGAGGGCAGGGGCGCCTGTGAGGCTGAGATGGCCTCCTGGCATCTTCTCAAACTGAGTCTCAGACTGCGGTGGGCAGGGTCCTCCCTCCTCCAGGCTCTACCGGACTCGATGCGGGAGCTGGGGTGACCGGGGACCCCCAGGGCTCGGGGGAGGCTCCCGTGGTCTGGGCCCGGGGCTGGTAGATCTGGAGGGCAGACAGGCACACTGGGCAGATCTGGGACTCAGCCTGGGGAAGGGACTGTGTTCTGGCCCGCCACCGCTGGGGCTTACTCTCAGACCTCTGACCCCACAGCCGGCCACTTCCAGCCACAGAAGGGCCTCTCCTGAAACAGCTTTACTGAGGTTGAATTCTCATGCAGCAGCTGATCACGTTTAACATGTTCAGTTAAACTCGTTTGGGTGTTGAGTCAGCACTTCCATCCCTGCCCCCAGGATGGTGTGCACTTTGCAGACTTGGGTTCAAGTGGAAGGCCGCTCGCGCCCAGCATGCTTGTGTGGGACGCTTGCCGTGTGAGTCCACGATTCCTCTTTGCTGCTAAGCAGGGTTCTGCCACTCCCCGGCACCTCTTGGGGGCTCTGGGTTGCTTCCAGCTCTTAGCTGTTACAGACAAGCTTGCTGTGAACGTGAGTGGGGTAAGCACCTCTGTTTAAGGCTTGGCCGTAGGGCACGTGTGTGAGTGACTTTGTAAGAAGCCCCCAGGCTGTTTCAGGCCTCTGAGTGGGCTGACCTCCCCAGCCCCAGAGAATGTGCGTTCCGGCCCGGGTCCTGTTTCTGCTCTAGCGGGACTCTCCTGCTGTCGCCTCCAGTCCTCATTCTCCTTCCCTGACGGTTGATGACGCTGAGCGTCCCCTCGTGGGTGTGTGGCCTCTGTCTGCTGTCTTTGCTGACGCGAGTGGTCAGGCTCTTGCCCGTTCTGTACCAGGGCCTTTAACGATCCTGGTCCCCACTTCCCCTGGGGCCTCAGCGGCTGACCTGCTATCCAGCTTGGTCCTGGCACCGCCTGCCCCGGCTGCGTCGGACCCCACGGGTTCAGGCTCAGGACTGCCCCGACGACACCCTTCTTCAGATGTCACTCCCAAGTGCCCCTGGCTGACTGGCTGTAGGTTCGGGGTTCCTACAACCCCTCCTCGGGCTTGACTACTTTCCTCAAGCAGCTCACAGAACTCAGGGAAAAAGCCACCCCCTGGATCACCATTTACCCTAAAAGGACAGGACTCGGGAACCACCAGGTGCGTGGGTCCTGGGGGGCGCCGCGTCCCTGCCCTCCTGGCTGCCACTCCCCCCACCTCTTTACGGGCTCAGCAGCCCTAGAGCTCTCTAGACCCGGCCTTCTGATTTTCTCTGGAGGCTTCCTGACATGCACTGGCCGCAGGCGATTGTTCCAACCCCCAGCCCCCTCCCCTCCCTCAGGCCTGGGTGTGGGGCTGGAAGTTCCAACCCTCGATTCCTGGTGGGTCCCTGGCAACTGGCCCCATCCTTAGGGACCCTCCCAGAGTCACCTCTTTGGCACAGTGAAGGGTCACACTCATCGCAGGAAGTCCCAAGGGTTTTAGGACTTCTGTGCCAGGATCAGGGATGAAGACCAAACATGTTTCTGATGACAAGTCATCGTATCACAGCATTTTTCAGTTGGTCCAGCTCTTGCTGGGGGTCCCCTGTGCCCGCCAGAAGGGTCTTGTTCAGTCGTGTCCATGCAGGCGATTGTTCCAACCCCCAGCCCCCTCCCCTCCCTCAGGCCTGGGTGTGGGGCTGGAAGTTCCAACCCTCGATTCCTGGTGGGTCCCTGGCAACTGGCCCCATCCTTAGGGACCCTCCCAGAGTCACCTCTTTGGCACAGTGAAGGGTCACACTCATCGCAGGAAGTCCCAAGGGTTTTAGGACTTCTGTGCCAGGATCAGGGATGAAGACCAAACATGTTTCTGATGACAAGTCATCGTATCACAGCATTTTTCAGTTGGTCCAGCTCTTGCTGGGGGTCCCCTGTGCCCGCCAGAAGGGTCTTGTTCAGTCGTGTCCAACTCTTTGTGACCCCATGGACGCCAGGCTTCCCTGTCCCACACAATCTGGAGCTTGCTCAAACTCACATCCATTGAGTTGGTGATGCCATCCAACCACCTCATCCTCGACTCGGTGGTTCCTGAGTCGTCCCCTTCTCCTGCCTTCCATCTTTCCCAGCATCAGGGTTTTTTCTAATGAGTCAGTTCTTTGCATCAGGTGGCCAAAGTACGAGAGCTTCAGCTTCACCATCAGCCCTTTCAATGAATATTCAGGACTCATTTCCTTTAGGATTGACTGGTTTCATCTACTTGCAGTTAAAGGGACTCGCAAGAGTCTTCTCCAACACCACAGTTCAAAAGCATCGATTCTTCAGTGCTCAGCCTTCTTTATGTTCCAATTTTCACATCCATACAGGACTATGGGAAAAACCAAACTTTGACTAGACAGACTTCTCTTGGCAAAGTTATGTCTCTGCTTTTTAATATGCTGTCTAGGTTGGTCATATCTTTGCTTCCAAGGAGCAAGTGTCTTTTAATTTCATGGTTGCAGTTACCACTTGGCAGTGATTTGGGAGCCCAAGGAAATAAAGTCTCTCACTGTTTCCATTGTTTACCCGTGTATTTGCCATGAAGTGATGGGACCGGATGTCATGATCTTTGTTTTCTGAATGCTGAGCTTTAAGCCAACATTTTTCACTCTCCTCTTTCACCTTCACCAAGAGGCTCTTTAGTTCCTCTTCACTTTCTGCCATAAGGGTGGTGTCATCTACATATCTGAGGTTATTGATACTTCCCCCCAGAAATCTTGATTCCAGCTTGTGCTTCATCCAGCCTGGCATTTCGCATGACATACTCTGCATATAAGTTAAATAAGCAAGGTAACAATATACAGCCTTGATGTACTCCTTTCCCAATTTTGAGCCAGTCTGTTGTTCCATGTCCAGTTCTAACTGTTGCTTCCTGAGCTGTATATAGGTTTCTCAGGAGGCAGATAAGGTAGTCTGGTATTCACATCTCTAAGAATTTTCCACAGTTATGATCCACAGTCAAAGGCTTTAGCATAGTCAATGAAGCAGAAATAGATGTTTTCCTGGAACTCTCTTGCTTTTTCTATGCTCCAACGGATGTTGGCAATTTGATCTCTGGTTCCTCTGCCTTTTTCAAAATACAGCTTTTACATTGGAAGCTCATTTTGAGCATTACTTTACTAGCATGTGAGATGAGTGCAATTGTGTGGTAGTTTGAGCATTCTTTGGCATTGCCTTTCTTTGGGATTGGAATGAAAACTGACCTTTTCCAGTCCTGTGGCCACTGCTGAGTTTTCCAAAGTGCTGGCATATTGAGTGCAGCACTTTCACAGCATCATCTTTTAGGACTTGAAAGAGCTCAACTGGAATTCCATCACCTCCACCAGCTTTGTTCGTAGTGATGTTTTCTAAGGCCCACTTGACTTCACATTCCAGGATGTCTGGCTCTAGGTGAGTGATCACACCATCGTGATTATCTGGCTCGTGAAGATCTTTTTTGTACAGTTTTCTTCCGTGTATTCTTGCCACCTCTTCTTAATATCTTCTGCTTCTGTTAGGTCCATAGCATTTCTGTCCTTTATCGAGCCCATCTTTGCATGAAATATTCCCTTGGTATCTCTAATTTTCTTGAAGAGATCTCTAGTCTTTCCCATTCTATTGGTTTGCTCTATTTCTTTGCACTGATCGCTGAGGAAGGCTTTCTTATCTCTCCTTGCTGTTCTTTGGAACTCTGCATTCAGATCTTCCTTTTCTCCTTTGCCTTTAGCTGCTCTTCTTTTCTCGGCTGTGTGTAAGGCCTCCGCAGACAGCCATTGTGCCTTTTTTGCGTTTCTTTTTCTTGGGGATGGTTTTGGTCACCGCCTCCTGCACAATGTCACGAACCTCCGTCCGTGGCTCTTCAGGCACTCTGTCTATCAGATCTAGGCCCTCGAGTCTGTCTGTCGCTTCCACTCTTGGGTTCAGCCGAATGCTCAGACTCGGGGAAGAGCACGGCCCCCGGAGGAGCAGCGTCCGTGACGCCGCGGGTCACAGCAGCTCCACTCCACTCGGGGCGGCTCGGGCGTGTGGAGGTGAGGCTCGGTGCACCGCCTGGCTAAGAGCCCGTGTCCCTAGATGGGGGTGCCCAGGGCCACTGCGTCATGGCAGAGGCTGTGGCTCCCGGGAGGGCCGGCCTCAGTCGTCCCCTCTGTGTCTGGGTTCCTCCCCCACCAACGGCCACTGCAGAAGCGTTGCCTGGTGACTGGGGGGCAGGGGAGGTGGCCATGCTCAGAGTCAAAGGACTTGGCCCCCCAGGCGGCTGAGCAGTGCGGATGCCCCTGGGAGTTCAGGGGGTTGCAGGGGAAGCCAGCCAGATGGGGCTCCTCTAATGCCCTCCACCCCGACTGCATGAAGGAGAAGGGGCCCACGGCCGTTGCAGGTGACAGACCTCCCCAGGATCTCAGCCGGGGGCTGAGCAGCCCGTGGCCTCCGCAGTGTCCACTGCTCACCCTGGGGCACCCGGCGCCGCTGCCTCCCCACCTGGGCCTTCGGTGCAGGAAGGGCCCAAGGGGACCAGGCTCCAGCAGGCCTGGAGGCAGCTTTGGCCACAAACACCCCTCTGGGCTGCCCGAGGCCGTGCTCACTGCAGACCCGGGTCTGCCCTCCTCGGGACAGTGGTGCCCGATCGCCTGTAGTCTCGCTGGAGATGGCTGTCCCCTCGCTGACAGGGTGATCTGGAAGGGCCGTGTGAGGTTCAGGGCTGCCTGAGGCTTGGGCGATTCTGGGGCGGGAGCAGAGCGTCGAGTCGGCACTGCCCCTGTACTCAGCTGGAGGGCGGTGAGGCGCCTGGTGGGGACCAGCGCCGCTCCGCCCCAGTTAGGACCGGACCTTGAGCAGCGCTTCCCTGATAGCTCAGCTGGTAAAGAATCCACCTGTAATACAGGAGACCTGGGCTCGATCCCTGGGTCGGGAAGATCTCCCGGGGAAGGGAAAGGCTACCCACTCCAGTATTCTGGCCTGGAGAATCCCATGGTGCGTATAGTCAGCCCATGGGGTCGCAGAGTCGGACGTGACTGAACAACTTTCACTTTCTCACTTTGAGCAGGCCCCTGCCAGGCCTTGGTTTCACTGGTGCCGTGGGTGCGACAGCTCCTGTCTGGGGCTGGGAGGCTTGTACGCTGCCGAGCAGTGCATCTGGGGGTGAGGCTACCATTTGAGTCCTTGAGGAGCTCGGAACTGGGGAGACACACTGGCTCTAGGGCACGTGAGGTCCCCGCTGGGCACCGCGTTGTGTCTTAGCCCTGAGCAGGCTCCGTCCGGGTGTGGGGAGGGTCCAGGCACCAAGCGTGCCCCCCTACTCCCCGGAACGTGACTGCCGCAGCGAAAACCCCTGCACCTGCGTGTGCACGGCGTAGCGCTCCCGTGCCCTGCGCCCGACAGCGGGCCTGCTGGGCTGCCGACTCAGAGCCTGGGCCCGTCTGCCCCACTCGCCCGTGCCCGGTCCCCTGAGCCGGCACGTCTGCCCCACTCGCCCGTGCCCGGTCCCCTGAGCCGGCACGTCTGCCCCACTCGCCCGTGCCCGGTCCCCTGAGCCAGCAGTGCCGGGTCCCCTCCTCCCACTCCTCCCGCTTTCCAATGCCACTCCATCCCCGCCCATCCCAGCGCCCAGCGAGGCCAGGGGAGCAGGCAAGAGGGCGCTGGGCGGGGCCCAGGCTCAGCTGGCACGGTGGGGACCCTGCGTGTGTGGGGCCAGCCTGCAGCCCCCTTCTCCCAGACAGCGGGCAGGCCGCCTTCACTGTTCTTGAAGACACGCAGCCACCTCTGCAGGCTTTATTTCTCTCCGGCCGGGGCGGGTCAGGGCTCACTGGGGTGGTAGATGTGGTCTCGGTCCTCCTCAGGCCCGTGAAGCACCTGGAGAGAGGGCAGCACCCGGGCCCAGGGCCTCGCCTCCTCCAGGTCCTCCTCGGGCCCGTCGTGGAACAGGCTGTCCCGGTCGGGCTCAGGACCCTCCCTCGGGCCCAGGACGCGGCCCAGGGCGTCCTCGGTCTCTGCCGGGGCTTTGGCACCTGGGGACAGACAGCGCGGCTGTGGCCTCCGTCCCCCTCCCGAGGCACCGTCCATCCAAGCCGACCCCGCGGCCCCGGCCCGGCGGGCAGTGCCTGCCCCCACCTTTCTGCTCCTTGCTGGCGGCCATGAGCTTGGGTGCCATGAGCAGCCAGATGAGCTGGTCGTTCTTCTCCGGAGACTCAACCGCGCGGGCGTCCCAGACCCTGTGAGCCAGAGCGCAGGTTCCCATCCTGTGCGCAGAGCCCCGGGCCAGGGTCCCCGCCGCGCCCCTCCTGCGGGTGGGCCCTGGAGGAGGCTCGGGGGCTTGGCCAGGGCAGGTTAGTGGAGCCCGGGACTTGCAGACAGGGCTGCGGCCTCCCGCCTGGCCGCCCAGCCCACACGGCCATCTGCCTGCCGCCTTAGCCACCCAGCGGGAGCCAGCCCAGCGGGTGCCAGGGAGCCGGGCGGGCTGAGAGGCCGAATCCCCTGGGTGGGGTTGTGGGGAGCCGCTCAACCCCCCAGGCCCGCGCTCTGCTCCAGTGGTCAGCTCTCAGGGGCTCCTGTACGGCCCCTCCCCAAAGCTGGACACGACCCCCCTTCCACCAAGGTCCCCGGGGGACGGGAAGGGCTGCCGGGGCACTCACTCCTGTGTGTCCTGCTCAGCCCCGACTTTGCCTTTGCTCTGGACGCGGACCTGGGGGAGTGAGGCCGCAGGTGAGGCGCAGCGCGGCACTCCGAGGGTGCGGGGCTGGGGGGCGGCTGGGAGGAGCCGCACGGAGGCCCCCGAGGCACTGCCGGCTGCAGCCTGCCCCGGGTCTCTGGCTGGAGGCCCTGCGGTTTCTGGGGACACTTGGGGACAGCACAGGGCTGCACCCGCCCCGCCCACCCCCAGCTGGCGGCCTGAGCACGGGGGCCAGTTCCTCTGCCTGTCCCTCCTGCAGGGCCGACGGGGACAGGGGAGCAGGTGAAACGCCGACCCACTGCAGTGACCGGGCCCCGCAGCTGCGGGGCAGCTGTGCCTGTCCTGCGTCTCGCCCTCGACCTGGGCACTCCCAGGCTGTAGGGCGGGGTGGCCTGGACCCGGGGCTGCAGAAGGACATGGTCCCAGCAGTCGTGGCCCCCTGGACAGCCCCACACGTGGAGGGGTCCTGGGCTTCACAGCGCAGGGGAGCCTCACCAGGCCCCTCCTCCACCTGGCTCGCCTGGGGTCATCGAGACTTGTCCAGCAGACCCTGCTGAGGCCCCCAGTGCCCTCAGGCCCCGCGGTAGCATCTGCTGGAGCCTTTCTCCAGCCCCGGGGGCGGCTGGGTGAGGAGCCCACTCGTACCTGGAGGGTCCGGGCTGAGCCTGCCTCCAGCAGCAACACAGCCAGCAGGCTGGCAAGCAACAGGAGCCTGGGGGCAAAGGGAGGGTGAGGGGCTGGCTGCTCCTGCCCCGTGGCCTCAGGCAGGATTCCTGGCCTGGGGAAGCCGGGGCGGGTCCTGCTCAGGCCACAGCTAGTTCACAGCTAGCGTCACAGACCAAGACACGCAGGCCAGGCTCAGGCCTGATCCCCACCCTGCGGGCCCCGGTTTCCCACTGGCCGTGCCTGCGGCTCTGGAACCTCTCGGCCACGTGCTCAGGGCCTGGGGCCCAGGGGCAGGTGAGGTGCGAGCTCAGGGCTCCTCTCGGGCCCAGGGCACCCCAAGGCTGCACCCTGTGGCTCCTCAGAGGCAGACAGCGCTTCTCTCCGCCCCGGAGACGTGGGCAGGAAAGATGGGGTGCTCTGCATGGACACCTGCAGCCTGACCTTGAGGAGCTCAAAGCCCAGGCCCAAGCAGGACTTCTGGGGAGCGCGGCCGAGGCTGGGCGCGGGGGGCGCGGGGGACATGAGGAGACCTGAGCACTCGAGGGGCTGGCTGACGGCAGGGGCGTGAGGCGTGCTAGGGTGCACACACGTGCAAGTGTGTGCCGTGCGCGTGCCCTGGCATCTCACGTTGTTAAACCACAGGCCACTCGGCCCCTGTGCAGTTGCCGCCGCTGCCTGTGTGCCCGTGTTAAGCCCCTTCAGCCGTGTCCGGCCCTGAACTGAGACCTCGCTGCAGTCTGGGCCCTCCCGGGCCGGAATCTGACAGACAGTCCAGGATCACCCGGCACGCGGGCGCGGCGGCCTGCAGCCCCTGCCTTCCGGCCTGATGGAGAGCAGCCCGCCGCGCCGGCCTCCCGCAGCTGCTGCGTGTCCTGGGCTCGAGTCGCGGCCCGGCACGGCCTCCGCTTCTGTGCCGCCCGAGCTCCTGTCTGCTGACTGGATGCTGCCCAGGTTCCCCGACTGGAAACTCCAGTGGGGTCTCACCTAAATAAACAGACCGTCTCACCCGCCGAGCCCAGCTCAGCCGTCCATGTGTAGGGAGCGTTCCACTCCTGGGGAGGGCCTGGGGGCCGCGGCTGGGGAGGGACCCAAGGCTTCCTGCCCAATGCCCCAGCTTCGCTTCCAGCCCCACGGAGACCTTCGCCCCTCCGGGTGACTCAGCACATCGAGGTGGGGGTTTCCAGACACATCATGGGGGCAAAGGGCAGGCACCTGCCCCGGAGTGCAGGGCGCTGGCCTGATCTGGGCGCCAAGCCCTAGGCAGAGGCTCTGGACACCAGGAGCTCCCAAGGCACTGATGGGCCCACCTCGCGTCCAAGCTGGGATTCCTGGAAGAGCCCCTGGGACAGGGGCCCAGGGGAGCTCTGACTCGAGGAGGGGGCGCCCAGCAGGAGCCTCGGGACTTCCCGGGCTCAACCCCAGCTCCCAGGGTGATGACCCCCTGGGTTCCAAGCGGCCCCCACCCCAGGACCCCCCAGGCCTCTAGCCCCACTTCATCGTCTTGACCCCGTTTCCATTTTGGCAGTCATAGACCTGCCTCCTCTGACCCTGGTGTCTCCCCCCTGCTTCCAGGGGCTCTCGGGTGCTTCTCAGGGCCAAGGGACCCCAAGGGACAGGAGCTCTCTCTCCCGAACCACAGGGGTGGCCTTTGGAGCTGGGCCCTGGGGACAGCTGCCACTCTGGTGACTCAGGAGGGAGAGCTCTGTCCCCAAGCCCGGAGCACCTGGGAGGGGCCAGCGCCTGGGGTGCCAGCCAGACAGAGCCTAGACCCCCGTCCAGAACCAAGCTGGGCTCTGGACACAGGTGCCCCGAGCCTGGTCCCCTCTGGACCCAAGGGACCGCCCAGCAAAGCTGTGGTTAGACAGGGTGTGTTGGGGGCACCCAGGTTTAAGGACGCTGGGCATTACCTTCTCATGTCAGGCCGCCTTCCTGGTGCAGAGGGTGCTCTGGGGCCTACGGTTTCAGACCCAGGTAGCCGGCAGCCCGGGGTCCAGACGCCTGGCCCTGCTCCTCCCGCTCTCGCTGCTCCAGGTTTTATGGCCCACACGTGGGTGTGTCTGGACACAGGTCAGGGGCCAGGGATCCCGGCTGTGCTGACAAGGTGACTGGGCCCCCCTGCACCCGTCGGCCACACCCATGACCCTCCCCAGGAGCGGCTCTCAGCCCGCTCCCGAGACCTGGCTCAGACCGCCGCCCCATCTCTCCACACGCTGGGATCCGCACCGCCGGCACCCCGCCCACCTGTGTTCTGATGCAGCAGGCCCACTGGGGCGGGGGCCGGGGGGGTTCCAACCCCAAGCTGGGCCAACTGAGGCTGGAACTGGGGTGGGGGGTGGGGAGGGTTCCGACCCAGCTGGGCCAACTGAGGCTGGAACTGGGGCGGCGGCCGGGGGGGTTCCGACCCCAAGCTGGGCCAACTGGCTAGAAGCCAGAGGGCATCCCAGCCCGCGCTGCCCACTGACTCTATCCAATATTGTCCCAGCTATCACACATGAGAGCTTTGCCAGCAGAAGCCCTGCTCTACGGTTGCACCTCTGACTGTGCGCGTCGACGTCCCCAACCAGGACCCACGGTTCCTGCAGCTGCAGCTCTCAAGTCTTCAAGACGCAGAGCAGACCCGGGCCTTTCATTCTCCGAATAAAGAGTAGTCGTAACAGCTCGCCTGCTCATCACGGCCCCTCTGCGGGCCACGCCGCACCTCAGCTGTCCTCGCCCGCACGCTGTGATGGTGCCGGCGGGCTCTGGCCCTTGGAGCTGCTCATGGCCTCGCCTCACATGAAAGGACTCAAAGACTCTGCGCGTGCTCCGTCGGGTCTGACTCGGCTAGCCCGCAGACGGCAGCCCGCCGGGCGCCTCTGTCCATGGGGTTTCCCAGGCAAGGCTACTGGAGCGGGCTGCCGTTTCCTCCTCCGGGAGCTTCCCGACCCCGGGGTCGACCTGGGTCTCCCGCACGGCAGGCAGTCCTTCATGTCTGAGCCTCCAGGGAAGACCTGACCTACTCACAGCTAAGGCATGGTTTTAGCCCAGGGCATAAACACTTCTTCCACTAAAGGCGACATGATGACTGTTGTTACTGTTCACTCACCAAGTCAAGTCTGACTCTTTGCGACCCCGTGGGCTGCAGCATGCCAGGCCTCCCTGCCCCTCACCATCTCCCAGAGTTTGCCCAAGCTCATGTCCATTGAATCAGTGATGCCATCCAAACACTTCATCCTCTGCTGCCTGAGGAGGGAATGGCAAACCACTCTAGTATTCTTGCTGTGAGAATCCCATGAACTGTATAAAAAGGCAAAAAGATAGTCGACTATTAGCGGCGCTTACAAAGCTAGCCCTGCCCGCAGCAATCAACTTAATTAGAGAGTTGTTCCCAGTGGTGACGCTGAGCCCCCCAAAGCTGAGTCCCTGAGCTCATGATCCATCTCTCCACCCAGCCTCACCCCTTTCTGCTCCCTCTGACCTCGACCTCTGCTCCCTGAACGCCAGTTCAGCAGAATCGGGTGACTGGCCGCTACTGTTGATAACAGCGTTAATGGACCTGAACTGCTGCCAGAGATGAGCCACCCATCCAGGCTGCTCCTCCAGGCACGGTGAGCTCACGGATCCTGGCGCCACGGGCCACCTGGGCTGAGAGCGTAAACCAGACACATGTGACTCCTGAAACCAGATCCCAACTGTCACAGAAGGATGCCTAACCCCAGCCTCTCTCTCTGTGCTCTTTTCTAATAAGCCCCCTCACTCAGAGAGCAAGCAGGCGGGGGGCTTATCGGGGTTGGTCTGAGGATCTGAGGACTGTGTCCCCACCCTTGCCTGCTCTTCAGTCACTCGGTCGTGTCCGACTCTGCGACACCCCTGGACCTCAGCACGCCAGGCTCCCTGTCCTTCACTGTCTCTTGGAGTTTCCTCACACTCGTGTCCATCGAGTCAGTGATGCCATCCAGCCATCTCATCCTCCGTCGTCCCCTCTCTCCTGCCTTCAATCTTCCCCAGCATCAGGGTCTCTTCCGAATAGTTGGCTCTTCGAATCAGGTGGCTAAAGTATTGGAACTTCGGCTTCAGCATCAGTCCTTCCAATGAATATTCAGGACTGATCTCCTTTAGGATTGAGGGGTTTCATCCCCTTGCAGTCCAAAGAACTCTCAAGAGTCTTCTCCAGCACCACAGTTCAAAAGCATCACTTCTTTGGCGCTCAGCCTTCCTTATGGGCCAATGCTTCAGCATCAGTCCTTCCAATGAATATTCAGGACTGATCTCCTTTAGGATTGAGGGGTTTCATCCCCTTGCAGTCCAAAGAACTCTCAAGAGTCTTCTCCAGCACCACAGTTCAAAAGCATCACTTCTTTGGCGCTCAGCCTTCCTTATGGGCCAACTCTCCCATCTGCGTGACTACTGCAAAGCCATAGCTTTGACCAGTGGACCTTCATCAGCAAAGTGACGTCTGTCTCTGCTTCTTAATACTCTATCTAGGTTTGTCATAGCTTTTCTTCCAAGCAGGAAGCATCTTTTAATTGCATGGCTGCACTCACCATCTGCAGTGATTTTGGAGCCCAAGATAATGAAGTTTGTCACGGTTTCGACTTTTTCCCCAACTATTTGCCATGAAGTGATGGGATAGGATGTCATGATCTTGGTTTTTTGAATGCTGAGTTTTAAGCCAGCTTTTTCACTCTCCTCTTTCACCTTCATCAAGAGGCTCTTTAGCTCCTCCTCGTTTTCGGCCATAAGGGGGGTGCATCTGCACACCTGAGGTTATTTCTCTCAGCAATCTTGATTCCAGCTTGTGCTTCATCCAGCTTGGCATTTCACATGATGTACTCTGCATAGAAGTATACAGCCTTGATATACTCCTTTTCCAATTTGGAACCAGTCTGTTTTTCCATATCCAGTTCTAACTGTTGCTTCTTGACCTGCATACAGATTTCCTAGGAGGCCGGTAAGGTGGTCTGGTATTCCCACTTCTTGAAGAATTTTCCACAGTTGGTTGTGATCCACACAGTCAAAGGCTTTGGCATAGTCAATAAAGCAGAAGTCGATGTCTTGCTAGAACTCTCTTGGTTTATCTATGATACAGTGGATGTTGGCAATTTGATCTCTGGTTCCTCTGCCTTTTCTAAATCCATTGTAAATATGGAAATTCTCGGTTCATGTACTGTTGAAACCTGGCTTGGAGAATTTTGAGCATTACTTTGGTAGCATGTGAGATGAGTGCAATTGTGTGGTAGTTTGAACATTCTTTGGTATTGCCTTTCTTTGGGATTGGAATGAAAACTGACCTTTTCCTGTCCTGTGGCCATAGCTGAGTTTTTCTTTAAAAAACGACAGAAGGATCTCTGTTCGTTTCCAAGGCAAACCATTCACTATCACAGTAATCCAAGTCTATGCCCCAACCACAAATGCCAGAGAAGCTGAAGTTGAACGGTTCTATGATGACCTGCAAGAACTTCTAGAACTAACACCAAAAAACGATGTCCTTTTCATCACAGGAGATTGGAATGCAAAAGTACAGAGTCAGGAGATACCTGGAGTAACAGGCAAGTTTGGTCTTGCAGTACAAACTGAAGCAGAGCAAAGGCTAACAGGTTTGGCACGAGAACACACAGGTCAAAGCAAACACCCTCTTCCAACAACAGAAGAGGCGGCTCTATATGTGGCCACTGCTGAAGTTTCCAAATTTGCTGGCATATTGAGTGCAGCACTTGAACAGCATCATTTTTTAGGATTTGAAACAGCTCAGCTGGAATTTCACGAGAACACACAGGTCAAAGCAAACACCCTCTTCCAACAACAGAAGAGGCGGCTCTATATGTGGCCACTGCTGAAGTTTCCAAATTTGCTGGCATATTGAGTGCAGCACTTGAACAGCATCATTTTTTAGGATTTGAAACAGCTCAGCTGGAATTTCATCACCTCCACTAGCTTTGTTCATAGTGATGCTTCCTAAGGCCCACTTGACTTCACACCCAGGATGTCTGGCTCTAGATGAGTGACCAGACCATCGTGGTTATCTGGGTCCTTAAGACCTTTTCTGTATAGTTCTTCTGTGTATTCTTGCCTCCTCTTCTTAATTTCTTCTGCTTCTGTTAGGCCCATGTCCCTTATTGTGCCCATCTTGGCATGAAACGTTCCCTTGGTATCTCTAATTTTCTTGAAGAGATCTCTAGTCTTTCCTCTGCTCTTGTTTTCCTCTATTTCTTTGCATTGCTCGCTGAAGAAGTCTTTATCACTCCCTGCTGTTCTTTGGAACTCTGCGTTCAGATGGGAAATACTTATCAGAACTTGCTTTCTGCCTTGAGGGGCAGGAGCCCTTGCTGGGCTGCAGGGATGTCATCTTTCTCAGTAGCTGACGTCACTGCCTCCCTAACAGGAGTCAGTACATTCCTCACCGCCTGAGTGTCTGCGCTCCACTCCGATCAGCCAGGCCACACAACGCCAACTGCCAGCAGCAACCGAGCAGCGTGGCGTGCCGCCCGCCTGCACAGCGCGCCAGCCGCTCTCTGCACGCGCGCCGCGGCTCTCCCTCGTGGCCTGTGGCGAGCAAGATCCTTGAAAGATGTTGCTGTTTAGTTACTTGGTCACGTCTGACTCTTTTCGACCCCGTGGAGGACTGTAGCCACCAGGCTCCTCTGTCCATGGGATTTCCCAGGCAAGAATACTGGAGTGGGTTGCCATTTCCTCCTCTTGGGGATCTTCCTGACCCAGGGATAGAACCTGCGTCTCGTGCATGGCAGGCAGATGATTTACCCCTGAACCATCAGGGAAGCCTGAGACAACTGCATATTCATATGCAAAAAAAAAAAATTTACAGTTCTGACTTACACTGTACACAAAAGTTACCTCAAAATGCATCACAGGCTTAAATGTAAAATTTAAAATTACAAAACCACTGGAAGAAAAAACTGAGAAAATATTCATAGACTTGGATCAAGGAAACAGTTCTTAAGCACAACACCGAAAGCATGACAGGTAACAGGGAAAACTGATTCCTGGGGCTTCATCAAAACTACAAACTTCACTTCAAAAGAGACTCAAGAAAGCGGAAAGGTAAGTCACCGACTGGGAGAGACTATTTGCAAATCTTCTGAGGCCAGAATATATGAAGAGTTTCACAACTCAGTAACAAGAAGACAAACAACCGAAAACCGTTCAGAACATTTAAGCCAACATTTCACCAAACATATGCAGGTGGCAAAGAAACCCACGAAGAGATAAAGCAGAGGTGGTGTTTTGAGACAGGACGAGGCAGGGCACGCGGAACGCCCCCGGCCCTGGGCCTGCTCACGTGCGTCTGCATCGTGCGTCCACCAGACCCCTCGAGGGCGAGAGCATCTGCCTCACCACGGAGACCAAATTGCTTCCCTTCTTCCTTCCCTTCCTAGTTCTCTAGGGGCCAAGGTGACATGCAGCTCGATTCATAGGTGCATTTTTTTAAGCACGCATTTATTTACTTTTCCTGTGCTGGGTCTTGGTGCTGCCCGCGGGCTTCCTCTGGTTGCAGAGGGGGGTCCACTCCGCACTGCGGCGCACGGGCTTCCTGCTGCGGCGGCCCCTCTCGTTGCGGAGCGCGGGCCCCGGCGTGGGGGCTTCGGTAGTTGCCGCACACGGGCTCAGGAGTTGTGGAGAGCGAGCTTCGCTGCTCTGAGGCGTCTTCCCGCACCAGGGACTTACCTGGTGGACCACTGGACCACTAGGGCAGTCTCTCGATTCATACATGTGTTGATAGAGCTGGAATGCATATCTCCGGTGAGCTTTACATAAAATGTCAGTGTCATTTCGATGAACAATCCCTTGTCTTGAAAATGTATTAATATAGCTGTCCCTTCAACTTCTAACAAGCAGAACAGCCCTCAGAATCTTCTGAGTTATAAGCCTGGGGCTAGCTTGGATGAAATCCTCTGTTTCTTCTTTAGAGCCACTGTGGACTAATTTTCATTGTTGTCAGCGTCGCGACTATGAGGGTGCAGCCTGAACCCCAGTGAGCCGTCCCCCCCTCCTGGTGGGTGTGGGGCCAGTGGTGTGAGCAGAGCTGGGGCCTCTCGCAAGTCACATGGAGAAGCCCTAACCCCCCGGGACCTCAGAGTGGGCCTGTGTGTGGAAACACGGTCTTTAAAGAGATAATTAAGGTAAAGTGGAGCCACATGGGTGGGCCCTGACCCATTCTGAGAGTAGAACACTTTCCACGCGGAGGAAGGGCCAGCTGTCCACAAGCGGGAAGCCAGCCAGGCGAGGAGAAAGGCCACGGGGAGCCGGCCCTGCCAGCACCTCGGTCTGACATCCAGCCTCCAGAGGCAGGAGACAGGCCCCGCTGTGTCAGGCACTCAGTCTCTGGGGCTCGGTGAGGACTGCGGTCCGCAGGATCACAAGAAGCCGGATACCACCGAGCAACTAACACTTCAACACTTCTAGCAACTGAACACAGACGGCGGTGATAGAAAGGAGAGGCAGCGACAGGCCTGGAGGGAAGCCGGGAGCCGAGAGCCCCCCCACCCCGGGTCCCCGGCAGAGATGCGCGGCGCGCAGCCGCTTTGGGAAGAAGGTTAACTTTTTCTCAAAAAGCTTCAGGGGAACTGCCACCCGACCCAGCAGTTCCACTCCGTGATACACGCCCGAGAGAAAGGAAAGTCCACACCAACGCTAGCCCAAGAACCTCCACAGCCACGCTGCCCAGAGCGGACACACCCGGGAGCTGCTGGGTGTCCCCGAGTCCAGAAAGACTGGTCACGTGAAGCAGGGCACACGCCGCGGGGCGCTTGTGCGCAGCGGGATGGCTGACACAGCAGAGCCTGAGCGCGGGACCCCGACCCTGGCGCGGGGATGGTCTGGGCCCTGGCTGGGGGCCCCGGGACCACAGCCCTGGCTCAGCAGCTCACTCAGCCAACCAGACGGAGCGTCCCCTCCACGGCTGGCCCTGTGCAGGCCCTGGGCCACGACGGCCACCAAGGACCACAGGCTTGTCCTTGCACGGCAGCCCAGGGGCTTCAGACACCGAGACCTGAGGCGGAGGCGCTCCGGGCAGGTGGGGCCCAAACTAGCTGTGTCGGAGCCAAGCTGCCCAAAGGGAGCAAGAGGGCCAGCCTGCGCCCGCCAGCAGGGGGCGCGAGTGCCCGGCGGCCTGGGGCGGGGCCGGCTGGCCGGGTCTCTGTACGCGCCCCCTCACCCCACCGCCCACCCTGCCCGCAGCGCGCGCGTGTGAGGTGTATGTGTGTGCGGTGTGTGTGAACGGCGTGTGTGATGTGTGTGTGAGACATATGCGTTCATATGTGAGGTGTGTGCGCGGCTGGATGTGGGTGTGTGTCTGTGACAGGTTGGGGACGCGCTGCAGGCTCCGACGGGCACGCGCGGGCGGGTTCCGGCGGCTGCAGACCGCGGCGCCCTCTCCCCCAGCCTGCGTCTCCTGGGCAACCGCAGCCTCGGTCTGGGGCCCGGCCCCTCCCCCGCCCCGCCCCAACGAAGAAGCGTCTGGAACCGCATCCTTCCTTCGCATCCTTGTCCTGCCGCCGCATCCTGCGCAGCTGCCCCTTGGAGACGCCTGTGAGCCTTTTCCGTTTCTTGTGGAGCAGGGTCTGGGGGTGGGGGTGTGGAGCCAAGTGTGTGCAGGGTGTGCAAGTGCGTGGCGCAGGTATGCGTGGTGTGTGTGTGCGGGGAGTGTGATGTGTGTGCAGGGGTCGCAGGTATACTGTGTGTGTGAATGGATGTCCGAGGTGCGTGTGCGCAGATGTATGAAGTGCAAGTGTGCGAGGTGTATGTGCGGGGGGCGGGGGGGGGCACTGCGGCGGACCCTCTGGCAGCTGGCCGAGCAGGGGTCCTCCACTTAGGGGCCCGGCTGACCCCAGGGCAGGATGTTGTCAGGCCTCCGGGAGGATCCAGGAGCCCCCGG
>SJYT01015210.1:383516-397662 GCA_006410635.1 Cephalophus harveyi | reverse complement strand
CGATTCGCGCGCTCCCGCTTCGTGCCCCGCACCCCGTTTGGACGCCCTCCTGCCTCGTGTCCCCTTTACCCCGGCTTTTCTTTAGGAAAAAAGCTTTAAAGCTCAACTTAAAAACATTTATTAATCTAGTAACCTTTGTATATGCCCCCACTTATTCCTCAGTTAGTATGTCATTGTTACCCTTCAGTCGCTAAGTCGTGTCCGACTATGACCCCAAGAATTGCAGCCCGGCAGGCTTCCCTGTCCATCACCATCTCCTAGAGCTGGCTCAAATTAGTCGGTGATGCCATCCAACCATCTCATCTTCTGTCATCCCCTTCTCCTCCTGCCTTCAATCTTTCCCAGCACCAGGGTCTTTTCCAATGAGTCGGCTCTTCGAATCAGGAAGCCAAAGTTTTGGAGTTTCAGCTTCAACATCAGTCCTTCCAGTGAATATTCAGGACTGATTTCCTGTAGGATAGACTGTTTGGATCTCCTTGCAGTCCAAGGGACTCAAGAGTCTTCTCCAACACCACAGTTCAAGAGCATCAATTCTTTGGCGTTCAGCCTTCCTTATGGTTTTATCCATTTAGTATATTTAATCCCTCTGAACTTTTTAAGACATCTCCCCAAAGAGACAAACTTCATTAATTAGATTTCCTAAGGATTTCAAACCCCAGGAATCTTCAGAACATGCACACACACAGTCGTCCCTTGGGACTTCAGGGATTGATTCCAGGTCCCCCCACAGATGGTGAAGCCTGTGGGCACCAAAATTCAGGGATGCTCAAGTCCTTTATAGAAAGTGGTGTAATATTGGCATGTAACTTACACACATCCCCTCGCTTACTTTAAATCATCTTTAGATTCCTTATAATACCTAATACCATGTGAATACTATGTAGATAGTTGCCAGCTTGACAAATTCAAGTTTTGCTCTTTGGAACGTTCTGGAATTTTTTTTTTTTTTTTTTTTTTGAGTATTTCTGATGGGGAATTGGTTGAATCCTTGGATGCAGAGCCCAAGGGTACACAGTCGCATGTACACAGGCACATGCTCACATGCCAACAGTGTGTGCACATGCACTCCCACCTCCCCCCCAGGCGTCGACAATGCAGCTTCCTCCACACACACACACACACACATGCACACACACACGCGCGCGCACACACACACACACACACACACATACATCCTCCTTCCCCAGCTGGGGCAAAGGGTAGGTGTTGGCAGAGGGTCAGTGGCCTGGGGTGTTGGACAGGGACACCCTTCGGAACGGGCCTCCCAAACCTGCCGGCCGGTGGCCACATCCGCAGGTGGGATACCCCCCCTCGGGTTTCCTGCCACTCGCCCCTCAGCCAGGACCACGCGGCAGGGACCTGGGCCAGCAGGAGTTGTTGGCAGCCCTGCCATGGTGGTGTGGAGCTGCGCAGTCTCTGGGGCCGGCACCTTGAAACTCAGTCTCCTTGTCTGTAAAACTAGGGCCCGGGCAAGCCCCCCCAAGTTGGGGTGCTGGAGCAGGGTCCGCCCGGGCACGTGGGCCACTCGCTCTGAAGCCAGGCTTCCCAAGCCCCTAGGGTCACCCTGCCAGCTCCCAGCAACAGGGTGCCTTTTGCACCCGCCCCAGCCAAGGGCATCCTGCAGGGGACCCCCCCACCCCCGCTGCTGCTTGTCCTCACAGCAGCCCAGTCACCTGTGTGGACCCCCGCAGCACCAGCCAGCCCAGCTGTCTTCTTGGCCAAGATGTCTCTCAGCTACGGCTGGACCCCAAGACCCGTAGGGATCGTCTAGAAAGGCAGTTGGGACCTGCCCTCTGTCCCAGCTTCGCCTGATGCCTCCAGGCCCCACCGAAGTCTCCCCTGGGATGGGCCTCTGGGGAGAGGACCCCAGTTCATGGCCTCAACACAGTGCCCAAGATGCCCAGAGCAGGCGCAGGACAGCCCTCTGCTGACCTCAGGCCGAATCCCACCTCCCTGTCCCCTGGGTGACGATAATGGCAAGGACAGCTCTGGTTCATCCCAACCATCCCTGGTAAGGCTCACCTGACCCACAGGGCAGAGTTCAGCCAGGTGGAGGGTCAGTGGAGGGGCCTAGAAAACCTTAGGAAATATCAGGGGTCCTAAAAGGCCGTGGAGGGTCCTATGGGGCCTGGGGAGCTGATCACTGAGTCCCAGGTCATGCCTGCTGAGTCCAGGCCTGAGCTGGGATAAGGGGGTCACAGGGTGTGGCTGCCTTCCTCTTGTGTCTCATGGGGAAACCTCGGGGCCAAGGTGGGGGCCTCTGCAGAGTTCGCGGGGGGCACCCCAGCAGATGGCATGCCGGACTGGTGACCAGCAGCCTTGTGAGGGCTCCCAGCACTGGGCAAAGCCTCAGCGGCCCCCTGCCTGTCACCTCACTGAGAGCTAGCCCCAAGCCCAGCAGAAGCGCTTCCCAGGGCATCTGCCCACAAAGATCCCTCACCTGCCCAGAGTGGGGGTCGGGGTGCTGTCCTGGGCACTGGGGGTCCTCTCCTGCTTCCATCGTGAAGACCCCACTCTCGGGTGCCCCCCAGCCTCTAGCCACTGATGCTGGTGGTGAGGCTGAGCGGCCAGAGCAGACAGTGTGACCCTGGGCAGCCCTGGATCCAGGCTGCGGAAAGGTGGGTGGGGGTCCTGGTATCCCGGAGCAGCAGGCCTGGGTCACGCAGCCCTGGAATGGGGGGCTGTGTTGGAGGTTGACCATCCTGGGGGCCCCCAACACCTTGGAAACCGGGGGCCCTCTCGGGGGACCACTCCTCCAGGCCTAGCACGCCCACCCTGATGCTGTCCTGCCCCGACGGCGGGATCTGCGCAGGAAGCGGGGGCCGAGCCTCATGAGCCCCACAGAGCCCCCAGGGCTGGCTGCGGCAGGGCCTCCCTGCCCCCACACACGGTCCAAAAGTGGCTGGGATTTCCCACACGCCCTGTGAGAGACCATTCCGTGGAATGGCTCGCTTAAATGTTTTCCCTTTCTTGTTGCACAAATGTGCTAATTCATGATGAAAAATCTCAGCCTTTTGAAGTGACAAACTGCCCTTCTTCTTGCCTGTCTGCCATGGCTTGGCACTACAGGGCAGGATGCCGCTGCCATTAGGAGCCACAGGGCCACGGGCACGCATGCCTGTGGGTGCACGTACACACGTGTGCGTGTGCCCACAGCGGGGCCTCGGGCCCCCGGCCCCAGCCCTGGCCCCGGCTCCCAGGGCCGCCGCCAGGAGTCTGGCATGAAAGGGCAACCGTTTGCCCGGCTCTACGCCCAGGCTCATGCTCTCTGGCACAGACACCCTGGGCACCGAGTGGACCCTCGGGCGGGTCCGGCGCTGCCAGTGTGGCCTGTGGTGCCACCTTGCAAGCTGGAAGCCAGCTCTGGCCTGGAGACGGTGTGGTGGACACGTGCTGGGGCTTTGCCAGGGACAGAGGACCCAGTGGAGTCGGGGGGCGGGGGGCGTCCCTGGAAGGCAGCAGGAGCCTCCACCGCTCCTTGAGGCCCAATGGCGACCTTGCCTCAGGCATCTGAGAGGCCAGGCGTTGGGACCCTCAGGGGTGGGGGCGTCAGCTGCTTCACCGCTATCCCCCTGGAATGTTCGGGACCAAGCCATTCAGCGAGCTCGGGGCTTACAGGACGTGCCCACCCTGGGTAGCGTCCATCGCCGCGGGTAACGTCCATCGCCGCGTCCTGGCCACGCTGCTCCCCCATCAGCCCCGTGCAGGGGCTCCAGGTCCCACGGGCCAGGGAGAGGCTGCGGCGGAGCCCGTCACGGGGCCCCCGAGGTCAGGGCCCCCTGCCCGGCGCCTTCGCTCACACTGCCCCTGGCCCAGAGCCTCCTCTTCGGGGCCCGCGCACGCTGGCCAGTCTCCTCCGGGGGACCCTCCCTGTGCCTCCCCGGCTCCAGGACCGAGGTGACCCGTGCAGCCTCGGAGCCAGCCTGCAGTTTGACAGAACACGGGAAGATGAGGCAGGGAGGCGAGTTCCCACAGGGGTGGGCAGGCGGGACCAGAGCAGGGGCTCGAGCGGGGTAGGGGGAGTGCATCGGGGTCCCTGGGCTGGGCTGGGCTGGGTGGGGCCAGGCCCACTCTGGAGGCCTCCTCTAAGGGGTGCCAGCAGGCCTGGGAGGGAGGGCGCTGTGGCTCAGGGCGGCTGGGCAGGCCCCTGGAGGGGCTGCATTTGCCGGAGACCCTGGGCTGCCGCCCCGGGCTGCGCTTGACAGACTGCGAGGCCGCCCGGTGAGGGTGGCTGTGGAGCCGTGATGCCACGTGGGGCTGAGCAGAGCCCTCGCCCGCACCGCACCTGGCCGTGGACTGCGGGCTCCCAGAGGAGGGCAGGAGCATTTGCCCAGCACTGGGCGTGGATGCCCGCTGCTCACCTGCAGATCAGTAAACTGAGGCCAGGGCAGAGACCGAGGTCCACCGCACACCTCCGCGGTGCTGCCCTGGTGGGTAGGGACCTCGGGAGCCCCGACCAGAGTCCCGCTCCCCAGGTGCGCGCAGAGCGATGGGGCCTCGCAGACCAGCCAGAGCCCTCAGGTGCCGCCCTGCCATCCCCACGCCCAGGCCACTCTCCGAGGAGTAACGGAGTCCGCAGAAGGGAAGCCCGCTTCTGGGGGGCGGTGCGCAGGGAGACGCCAGCCCTCTGCGGCCGCCGCCGCTCCAGAGGGGGCGCGGAGGCCCCAGACACGCCCTCTGCCAGCCCCAGGTCCGCAGGGAGAAGCTGGGGCAGCTGGAGGGGAGTCTGCAGTCAGCTGGGTCTGACCGGGCGGAGCGCACAGTGGACCGGGGGAGCGGCCTCTGTGCACCCTCTGGGGCTCAGGGCAGCCTAGGCCGCAGGGACCCCCAGGGGTGGCCGGGTGTCCAGCAAGGGGCCCTGCCTCTGCCCTCAGACCGTCACACGGGGTTCACCTCGACCGCCCCGAGTCTCCTCAGCTGCAGAGACACAAACTGGCAGAAGCACAGGCCCACCTCCAGGTGGCCCGGGGCCCCCGCGGCCTCCTCCCAGTGGGGGAAGTGCGCGTGGGCGAGGCAGCAGGCGTAGCTGGACGAGAACCGCAGGATGGCCTCCCGGAACGCGGCCTCGCCCTCGGGGGTGCCCAGGAAGGCCCGCTTGCAGTCGCCCAGCAGCACGTACACGAAGTAGAGCTTGTTCTTGGTCTCACAGCCCACGAGCACCGAGTGAGGTGCCAGCAGCAGGTTGGCCTCCCCGACGCGGCACGCCAGCTCCCGCAGGGTCCTCGCGGAAGACCTTCGGAGCCAGCACAGGGTGTTGACGCTTAAGATCATGAAAAAGGGGCAGAGAAATACACTGGCGCTGGACACGAGGAGCCGCTGAGCTGGCCGGCGCTCCTGCAGCCCCAAGACCAAGGCTAAGAGCAGCGAAGCCACAGAGAGGAGAATCAGGACGATGGCGAGGAGGACCCTGCAGCCCAGGTAACGCAGGAAGCAGCGGGGCGCGCGCACGCCGTTCAGGATGCCCACGGCCTGCTTGTACAGCTCGGGGTCCTCCAGCACCTCCTTCAGGGGGTCCGGCACGGCCAGCGTGCTGAAGCTGCCCACCTCCCACGAGGGCAGGCTCTCCCTGTTGATGCAGTCCAGGGTCAGCAGGGCCTTCCCGCTGTAGAGGGTGGGGGCCGAGCGCAGGGCCGGGGGGCGCGCCAGGCGCTGGTTGGGGGTGCACAGGAGCTGCACCAGCTTCTGGAAGAAGCGGCCGTCCGTGGCCTCCAGGTAGGTCAGGTGGCTGAGATGCAGCGGGACGCGGCAGGGCCGCAGCAGGACGGGGAGGACCGGCTTCCTCTCCAGGCAGGAGCCCACGAGCGACAGGTCGGCCTCCAGGAGGCACCAGCGGCTTTGCACAAAGTCCTCGCTCAGCACCAGCAGCACCTTCTGGCTCTGCTGGATGCAGCCCGCCATGTTCTCCAGCACGTTCCTGCCGGGCGTGAAGTCCCGCTCGTGCAGGCACACCCTCAGCCCCGGGAGCTCGGCCTCCAGGCGGCCAGTGAGCCCGTGGGTCCACACGGCGTCCACGCTGCTGTAGCTCACAAACAGGTGGAACTGATCGCCGGGCCTCAGCGGGGGGATGGCCGGGGCCACGCCTTCCTCCCCGGCGCAGGAACCCATGTGCGCTGCCCCGGGTCTGCCTCTGGTCCCTGAGAAGAGAAGCGCCCTTAGGCTGCCGGAGGTGGAGACGGACGGGCTGACTGTGCAGACGGACAACGGCCGACCCTCTGCAGAGGTGGAGCCACTGACACAGCGGCCGTGGTCAGCCCGGGAAGCCACCAACCACCCAAACCTGCCAGGGTGCGGTCGGTGACGGCCACCCTTCCCCCTCCCAACTTGGGACCCACCAGAGGAAGCCACAGGCGCCCCTTCCCCGTCCCGAGGACACAGCCTCCCGGGGCGCCCTGAGCCCCTCCCATCTGAGGCCTGCCTTCGGGTCTCCACCGAGCCCCAGTGACCGGGACCCTGCTCCAGCACACCCTGGGGGTCTGCCCTCTGCGGCGCCCACTCAGGACCTCGGGGGACATCCACAGGACATCTGGCTCCAAAAGGGCTGGGGCTCACGGAGGCCACACCTTCAGTCCCCGTGGTCCACGTGTCCATCGGCACGGGGGCCTGGATGTCTGTGCCCTCCCAGACTTCCTGTGCTGGGATCCTAACCCCGTGGCGATGGTCTAAGGAGGTGGGGCTTTGGGGAAGTGACAAGGCCACCGGTGGAGCCCCCAGGCGGGGGTCAGTGCCTTCTGAAGGAGAGCCCGTGGAGTTCCTGCTGTCCCCACCCACCCCTGCGCAAAGACCCGGCGTCGAGCAGCCAGGAGGGGGCCTCAGGGAAACATGCTGGAGGCCGAGGCCCGCGGCCTCCGGGGCTGGGGGAGGGCGCTGGGGCTGTGCGGTCGCCTCCAGCGGTGCCCCGGGAGGGGTCACGAGCGCAGGGCCCTGGCCCGCCTCTGCTCTGCACGCATCCTCCACCGAGGCCCCGCCGCGCCTGTCCGGGAGCCAGAGCGGAGCCTGGGCCGCCCTCACGGGTTGCCCGCTTGTCCCCAGAAGCACCTCCTCCCAGGACTCAGTCTGGCAGGCGTCCCCGCGTGCCCACGGCCCGTGCAGGTCCCAGCCCGCAGCCCTCACCCCGCAGGCCCAGGGCAGGCTGTGGCCTCACGGCCTCTGGGTCCTCCAGCTCAGACCCCTCCCCACCTGGGGGAGGAGAGTGGGAGTCACGAAGGCCAGGTCAGCTCGGGAAGACCCTGTGGTCTAGCCCCCACTGCCCCTGCCACAGGGCCCCTGCATCCTGAGTCGGCCGGGCAGCTGAGAACCAGACGAGGAGGCGCTGAGGTTTCAAGGGACATCCTGGGGAAGCCTGGCGCTTGGGGACCCCCCCGCCTCGCCCCGCCACCTCCTCTCACCTCCGAGGGGGAGAGGGCGCTCCCCCGCAGCGTCCAGGCGTCTGGGAGGCAGAGGCTGCCGCTGAGCTTCCTGGGCACCAAGGGCCTCCAATGTGGTGCCCACGCTGCCCACTCCCCACGCCCGTCCTCAGAGGGGGCCTGGGACCAGCCGGGGCGTGTCTGCCCCAGACTGAAGGACTTCTGCAGCCGGCGCTTTCTGAGACATCTCTGCTAAATCTGATGAACAGCCGGAAAGTGAAAAAAGGAAGCAAACTGAGGAAGGAGGGGGTTTCAGGAGAAGCGGCCGCTGCAGCTGCTGCTGGGACAGGGCTCGGGCTGGTCCCGGGGGCGGGACAGCCAGGGCTCCCTTGGAATCCACCCGATGGTGGAGCCAGGTGAGCAAGAGGCCCTGGCGGGGCCTGGCGCTCTCTGGAGGCGGGGTGACCGTTCTCAGGAGGGCAGGCCAGGCTGGGGTCGGGGAGGGGAGCACACACCCTAACTGGGGCTGGCTGTCAGCTCAGAGGAAGATTCCAGCTGCCAGTGACCCTCCCCAAACAGCTGCTCCCCTCCAGGAACCCGCCCCGGGGGCACCACCTGCTGGAGGGCTTCCTGAAACCCTCCATCCCTTCACCAGTGCTGCCCAGTGACAGGGAGGGCCACCTGTGTCCCTCGGGGCCTCGACGTCTCCCTCTCACCTGGGGAAGCTGGCCCCCAAATGCTCCTCTCTGATCCGGGCCATTGGACACACGTGATCACTTGAAAAACACCGCTAGTGAGCCTCATACCCGAGCAAGAAACACAAGCTAAATCAAAGGGGCGCCAAGTCACTCCAGTCGCGCCTGCTCTTTGCGACCCCGAGGACTGTAGCCCATCAGGTTCCTCTGCCCAGGGCATTCTCCAGGCAAGAATACTGGAGTGGGTTGCCATGCCCTTCTCCAGGGGATCTTCTCGACCCAGGGATCGGACCCAGGTCTCCCGCATCGCACGCAGGCGGACTCTTTTCCGTCTGAGCCACCTTTCCACTTAAGACCCTGAGATGTCACACGGGCAGGACAGAGAGAGAGCCCAGGGGTAACCAGCGCACTGCGAACAGGGCGCGGAGCCGTGACCTCGGGGCTCTCTTCCGCGCCCCAGCTGCAGTTCCGCATGACCCGGCCCTGACCGCAGATGCTGACTGTGCAGGACGGGATGCTCCTGGCCGGGGCCGCGGCGGTGGGGGGGGGCGCCCTGGGAGCCTGGCGCTCTCCTGGGAGCACAGCCCCGAGCACTCCCGCGCCAGCCGGGCTGGGGTCCTGCCCTGCTCTCAGCACCCATGACCGGGAGGAGCGAGCGGGGCGGGAGCCAACACCCCGCGGCCTCAGCTGCGGCCGCGGCCAGAGTCCCCAGCGCTCTCGGGGCCGGGCGGGGCCCCTCCCTCCTGCCTTCCCATCCAGGCTGCACTGGACGACCTCAGCCAGCTGCTGGCTGAGCCTCTGATCGGCGTCTGGACAGGCGCGGGTGCTGCCGGGGGAGTGGGCCCTGCTGGCCAGCGGGGTCCCCAGGTGTCTCCCGAGCTCCAGTGGCCCCTCACCCTGCAGGACCCTCGGTCAGCCCCAGGGCTCCAGCCACACCCAGCCTCCGTCGCCTCTGCTAGTCACCCTGGCCCTCTTCGCTTCCAGCTCAGGGGAGCCTCTGAGTAAGGCCCCCCTGGAGCCTCACCCCTCCCCAGCAGCCCCCAGCACAGGCGCTGTGTCCCAGCTCACTGGCTCTGCTCGGCAAGGTCAGGAGGTGGACACAGTGGGCACCCGTGTGTCCAGCCTGGCAAGCAGCAGACGTATTTGGGATGGATGAGACGGTGGGAGAACCAAGCTCTCAGGTCAGCTTCCCACACGACGGGCTCCTCTGCCCTGGGTCAACCGTGTCCACACCTGGACTATGCCCACCCTCAGGTGCAGCTCCAGGCCCAGGGAAGGCCTCAAGTGAAGCCTGCAGAACCCACTCCCCTAGCCAGGGCCTGCCCACAACCCCAGGAAGGGTCTAGGTCGGATGGCAGCCTCAGGCGAGGGCAGGCGGAAGGGCCTCTGACCGGGGTTGGAAACGGTGCTGGTGGCCGGCTCTGTGCTCAGCTGTGACGGGCCGGGGGCACCGTCCAGAGCCCAGAGGGAGGGCAGGCCCGCAGCTCCGCACAGCAGGCTGGGGCGGTGGGGGAGGCACGTGGCCACGCACTTGCTTGCTCTTGAGAGCTCACGCCTCGGCAGGCAGCCAGGCACTCAGTTCCTCTGTTTTCAAGGCAACAGGATGCTGGCCCAACTCCCTCGGCCCTTCTGGAACTTCCTGTGGGTCAGCCAGTGGGGGTCATGTGGCAGCAGCTTCCTGCCTTCCCGCCAGTCTGTGTGCTGAGGCAGCTCAGGCAGACGACGGGGCAGGAACCCACGGGGCCAGGAGGAGCCGGAGTGCGATTTTGGAAAAGACGGACTGAGGCCTTGCAGGGAGGGGCCCGGGCAGGCCTGTGCCCACAGCAGAGCCCGCGAGGGGCTGCGGGCCACGGGGCCGGGGAGAGCCCCAGTCCTGGGTGGTCCTGCTTCCCCGGGGTGCTGCCCGCGGGTGGGGAGCCGGGAACCTGAGAGCCGCAGTCCCCGCCGAGGCCGAGGGAGGCGAAGGTGCTGCTCAGCACGGGGCGCGTCCACGGCTGTCCCGCGCCTTCCCCTGGTCAGACTGAGGCTCACCCCCAGAGGCCCCTGGCCAGGTGAGGCCTCTGCACTCACGGCCCCAGATTTCGAAGGAGCCCTTCCAGCTCTGGTGTCTGGGCCTCATCACCTGGCGGAGGCCAGCAGGAGGCCAGAGGGCCCCGGCCTGACGGGTGTCCCCGGGGCCCGGCAGCCCAGCTGAGAGCGGGCCCAGCGCGGCGCGTCCCGCCCCCCCACTGCAGGTCTCTGGGCTCTGGGAGGCACAGGTGGGTGTGGGGGAGTCCGTGGACCTGTGTATGTGCGAGGGTGTGTGGTGTGGCTGGAGGGGAGGCCACCCGAGGAGAGGGGGAGGAAGCTGCAAGGCCCAGGGGACGGGAGTTGGGGACCCAGGCTTAGGCCTGAGCTGGGACAGGGCCCCAAGGAGTGGTTCTCCAAAGTTCTTCCCCGGCTCCCTAGGGCTACATTCCAGGGCCCAGGTACAGCTGGAAAAATGCCCACAGCTATTTCTTTAATGAATGAGTGAATGAGCGAATGAAGCGAGTTTACACCCGAGCTCTGCGCCCGTGCATGAAGAGATGATTGTTCCAGGCAGAGGACAGACTCCCCAGGAAGATGCGTGCAAACGGAAGGTGCCCTCCTCCGACTACCACGCCCACGTCTGCTGGCCAGGCCCTCACTGCTGCGGGTAGAGCTGGGGGCTGAGGGGACGGGAGCTGACCCCGGAGGGCACGACTCCACCCCCACCCCCACCCCGCCATCAGCTCGAGCTCCCAGGGGCAAGACCTACGGGGTCCTTCACGCCACCCGCTGCAGGAACGCCCAGCACAGCCTCTGAGGCCCGAGGTCCAGGACGACTGGGGTGGGGCCTTTGTGGCCTGTCCCCTAAACCTGTCCGAATTTTCTCTCCTTCTCCGTCTCATTCTTTCTACAGACACTAAAAACAACCAAACAGTACCTGGGAGACACACCTGGTGGCTTTGTGGGCTCAGGACGGCAGGCCACGCACGGCCTCGCAGAAGCAGCACGGGCGGTGTCTCCGCGCAACTGCCCGAAGGGCCCGGGCCGGACGGGGCGGGGCGGGGCCTCGCCTCTGCCCTGAGCTAGGCCCCGCCCCTCGGCCGCGCCCTCGCCCCGCCCTCCCGCACGCAGGGGCCCGCGCCGGGCAGGGCAGGGCGGACGGGGCCGGGCAGGGTGGGCGGGGCTCCCCAGAGCGTAGGCCGGGCCGGGGAGGGCGGAGGGGGCGGGAAGGGAGCGGCCGCAGGACTGGCTCCGGCGCCCTCCCCAGGACCTGCCCGGCCTCCCCAGGGGGCCCCGCCGGGCCGTGGCGTCTGAGGGCCGTTGCCGGCCCAGGGGCTGCACTGCGGGACGCTCCAGACGCCCCCGGGCACCTAGGGGCACGGACCCTGGGCAGGGCTCTCGGCCCTGGCCTGGGAGGCCGCCGGGGCGGCAGGCGTGCGCCCCGCCCGTGACTGGAGGAGCGCGCCTCCCCGGTGACCAGGACGCCCTCGTGTGCACGACAGAGGCGCCGCGTCCCGGACCGACCGCGGGGGTCTCCTGCGGGGCCCGGGCCGTGGCTCTGGCCCTCCCCCGGGAAGCCTGCTGCCAGCCGGCGCCGGCCCTGCGCTCCCGAAGCCAGATGGGCCGGATCGGAGAGTCGGGCAGGGGGCCCTGTGGCCAGAGCACCTGAGTCGGGGAGCCTGGCTTCTTCGGCCGCTGTGGGAACCGAGAACCACAGGGCGGAGCCCTCGCCGTTGAGGTCCCGGTGCGGAGGGCCCCCGGCTTCCCGCCCCCCCGCCTCACCTCCAGGTCAGAGAGGCAGGACCTGCGTGGACCTCCGCCTGCGGCAGCTCAGCCCAGCCTCCCTCCAGCCCCACACCTGGTGGATGAGAGGGGATGGAAGGGTGGGCAGCGAGCCCCCCAGGGAGAAGCAGGGCTGTGAAAATGCTCCTCAGCAGAGCGCCCTCACCGGGACATGGGGAGCCCCCTGGGAGGAGCAGTGGCCCGCTGCCCACGGGTCTGGGACGGACGGAGCCTCGGCGGGGTGCCTGAGCCCCGCTCTGCCCCTTGCGGGTGGGTGGGGACCCTCAGGGTGCCCGGAGCCCCTCCGGGCTGTACAGCGCGTGGCTGCTCCGGAAGAGGGCTGGGACTCGCTGTGCTGGGACCGGCCCGCCTCACAGCGACAGCCTGGGAAACATTGTCCTTCTCTGGGACGTGTGCGGCTACAGGCTGCCCAGCGCGGACCTGGCGGGGGCGACAGGCTCATCTTAGGTGACCGAGGCTCACATGGCAGGGAGTGCCTGGACCCCAGGAGCTCTCAAGCTGGGACATCCCTCAGCTTTGCCTCAGGCCCTTTCGGGTCTCGGTTGAGGGTCCTGCCTCTGCCCCTGACCCGTCGCGTCTCCCCACCCCTCAGAACACAGGGCCCTCCAGTCCTGCAGGGCTCCCTGGCGTCCCGGGCTCCTCGCCCCGGTTCCGGGAGGCACGAGCTCCTCCAGGATTTCACATGTGCCCCAGAGAGGGTCCAATGACTCGGCGCCGGGCTGAGGGGCACACAGAATGGGACCCCAGCTCAGGCTTGGCCACCAGGGAAGTGAAGAACCCTCTAGTTCCGGTCGAGGCCCAGTCCTCTGCTGGCCCACCTCACAGAGGCCCTGCGATGGCCGGGCTCCAGCTGCATGAGGCCGCCGGTGTGGGTCAGGGTCGGGGACCAGGGTGGCTACCGGAAGCCTGTGCCATTCCAGGGGAGGAGCTCCCTCCATGCCCATGAGCTTCCCCCACGATGAGCCCATCACCCCGACTCATCTGGAGTCTGCTCGGGCAGTCTGGGGGTGCCCGACCCTTGTTCCCTCCTGACTCAAGCCCTGGCTTGACAGGCGCCCTGCTCCAGGACCTGGTGGTCAGACCCACTGCTAAAGTGTTCGCTCAGCTGCTTGGTCTAAACAAACAGGCTTTCGGACCAGGATTAAATTAGATGCTCAGTTATTAGTTATCCTCCATCCTATGTTGCTTCCAAACACAGCATCCTCAAACACAATTCACATTGCTGGCCTGCTTTGATCGAGAGGAGAAATCCCACTCGCTCCGGTCAGGCCCTCATTGGCCCCCACCAGTGGTCTCTGCAGAGCTCCTGGCTGCAGCCCACCCACCCTGCTGGAGGAGCCTGTGGGTCAGGAGGACAGAGCTGTCCCACCTCCTCTGGTCTGAGCCTCTGACGCTTCCTGCCCATCTCTGCCCTGACGTGTTTAGAACAAAACGCAGTCTCAGTCCCGGATGGGATGACCAAGGTCCTCTTGCCCCCTCCCGCCTCTGTCCCCACAGTGCTCCTGGCTCAGATTTCACGCTGGGTTTCCTTGACCAGGCCGCCTAAGTGTCCCTCTCCCGTGTCAGGCGCCGTCACGGCTGTTGGAGGATGCGTTGGGAATGCCCCGTGTGACCCCTGGGCCCCTTGCTGCTCCTCATTCACTTCGTGTCCCTGGAGACCCCCAGGCACTGCCCGGCGGCCACTGTGGAGGGTGCACAGGGTGACCGAGACCCTGCTTCCTCTCGACGGGGCCCGGGCGGGGAGGACGCACTGCCCGGGTCCTGTCCTCTCGACAGGGCCCAGGCCGGGGAGGACGCACTGTCCAGGGCCGGGGCCCGGGCCGGGGAGGACGCACTGTCCGGGGATGGGGCCCGGGCGGGGAGGACGCTCTGTCCGGGGACGGGGCCCGGGCCGGGGAGGACGCACCATCCAGGGCCAGTCCTCTCGACAGGTCCCGGGCAGGGAGGACGCACTGTCTAGGGACGGGGCCCAGGCGGGGAGGACGCACCGTCCAGGGCCGGTCCTCTTGACAGGGCCTGGGCAGGGAGGATGCACTGTCCGGGGACGGGGCCTGGGCGGGGAGGACGCACCGTCCAGGGCCGGTCCTCTCGACAGGGCCCGGGCGGGGAGGACGCACTGTCCGGGGATGGGGCCCGGGCGGGAGGATGCACTGTCTGGGGACGGGGCCCAGGCGGAGAGGACACACCGTCCAGGGCCAGTCCTTTCGACAGGGCCCGGGCGGGGAGGGCATACTGCCCGGGGCCGGGGTCCGGGCTGGGGAGGACGCTCTGTCCGGGGCCGGGGCCCAGGCCGGG
>SJYT01015210.1:358418-383384 GCA_006410635.1 Cephalophus harveyi | reverse complement strand
ACTGCCCGGGGCCGGGGTCCGGGCTGGGGAGGACGCTCTGTCCGGGGCCGGGGCCCAGGCCGGGGAGGACACGCTGCCCGGGGACGGGGCCCGGGCGGGGAGGACGCACTGTTCGGGGACGGGGCCCGGGCGGGGAGCACGCGCTGTTCGGGGATGGGGCCCGGGCGGGGAGCACGCGCTGTCCGGGGCCGGTCCTTTTGGCCCTTACTGCACCTTGGCCTCCAGCTTGGTCACGTTCGGGAGCAAGGCCATCAGTTCAGAGAGAGCGTCCCAAGATGTGTGATGCTCCCTGCGGCAGGGGCTGCTCCATGTGGGCAGAAGCCCCAGAGCGCCCTTGAAAGTATCCTGCAGCTCCCGCCTGAGGTTCGGGGGGCCCGGCTCTGGCTTACTTTGGCCCTGGACCCAGACCGGGCTGGCTGATGCGGCCTGTGTGTGACCTTGCACAAGTTGAGAGGAGGCCCCAGAGAGGCAGGCAAGGCGGGCATCTTCATCTTTCCGCTTCATACCTGAGCACAGGTCCTGGGCCTGGACCTCCAGGGCCCTGAGCAGGGGGCTCGGGGCCGCAGAGGGCCACCCCTGGCCTGTCCCGGGGACCAGGATCTGCTGGCTGGCTTGAGTCCGCTGCGTGTGGCTTTCCTCCTGCCCTCGGGGATCTGAAGCAGGATTAGGCAGGATTACAAACTCCAGAAGCCTCCCGCAGAGACTCAGAGGCCTGCCTGCCCTGTGGGGGGTGGTCCTGCCGCACGGGGGTTGGGGAAGGCTGACAGCACTTTGGCAGAACCCCACTTCAGTGGACAGAGGGTCCCTGCCTACAGAGCTGACCCTGAGACCAGTCAGAGGTGCCCTCCGCTCTCGAGGCCCCGGGCAACGGCGCGGGCACCATCGGCCCTGAGGGCCTGGGACAAGATGGACCCCCTTCCCTCCCCTGAGCAACCGGACCCAGTAGCCCCTGTTTCCCCCTAAGGCCACCCGCTGCCCTGCGTGGCTGGAGGCCTGCTCTGCCCAGGGCCTCTGCGCCTGGCCGACTGGAGGGGGTGCAAGGGCAGTGGGCAGGGGCTCTGATGACCGTGAACAAGGGCATTCTTTGTGTGTTTGCTCTGGCTTATGTGGGGGAGACCAAGCAGAGATCTGGGGCCCAGAGGGGTTAGGGTGCCAGGTCAGGGGGCACAGCCCTTCAGCAGAGCCAAGACTGGAGCCAGGCACGCGAGTCCCAGTCCTGCTCACCCTCCCTCACCCCTTCTTCCCCTCAAGACCCACCTGTGACTGGCACTGGGCACACGACCCTGGTCCTCTGCCACGGGTGCTCTGAGCCCAGGAGGGCAGCGTCACAGGCGGTACAGCGCTGCGTCATGCAGGGGGCGGAGCTCAGGGGTCTGAGACGTGGGCATGTCTCCAAGTCATGCCTGCAGGCATTAGCATCTAGAACCTTCCACCTGCCCCAAGTGCAAAGGGCTCCGTGGGCAGGTGGGTAGATGGGCGCTTAGGAGCAGGGGCTCCCAGGCATCGCCCCCAGGCTTCTTGCTGTCTGTGAGGACAGTCTGATATTGCTCATTGCCGGGGGAAAAGGAGAACTCCCCTTGCGCGTTCTAGAACATGGTTCATCCCCGCGATGGTCCTGGGTGGACCCCTCTCTCTGCTGCAGGGTGGCTGGACACTGGGCCGCCCCAGACAAAGGAAGTCAATTCCGGGTTCTCCCAGCAACTAAGTTGCTCCGCAGTCCCTGAAGCGATTTCCACAGCCGGGGGCGCGGTTGTGTTTTGCAGGTGATTAGCCAGCTGTTGCCTGGCATGGAGCATGGGTTCCACAGCCCCCTCTCGCCTGGAGGCTAGAGCCAGGCCGCCTATTGTCCCCGAAGTGCCCCGCCTGGTAGTCAGGCCCGTTGAACACTCCTCCGGCCCTGGGGAGGGCCCCACCTGGCTGGAGGGGCCAGGCCAGGATTGGAAGGCCTGGCTGGGCATTCAGAGGGGGCCGTGTGCTGGGCAGTTGGGCTGGGCGGGGAGAAGGCCTTTGGGAGGAAAGTACATGGCCCAGCTGAGTAGGACTCTCTCCAACTTCCCTGGGGAGTGGCCAGACCCAGGAGGACCCCTCCATCTCTCCCAGGATGGGGTCTGGGGCGGCAGCCTTCCCTACCCATGCTACAAGCCTGTGCCCCTCACCAGCACTTCGGTCCACAGTGCCCACGGCTGGTGAGGGGCCCTTTCCACGGAGCGACAGCTATGGAATGGGGCAAGAGACAGCCTGAGGTGGGCCAGGGTGGCTCCCCACCTGCCAACAGGGCTCCATCCCCTCTCCGAACCAGGGCCACCCGTCTCCCAGGCCAGTGAGGGACGGGGCGGGGGGCCGAGGCAGTCCTTCCTGTAGCGCTGAGAAGAGCAGTGAGGCCCTGTGCCGGGGGCTCCCTCCTGCCGCCCTCCTCTCCCCGGAGCCAGGGCTGCCTTGGGGCTCCTGGCTGGACCCCAGGTTCCAGGTGTCGCCATCCCTCGGCCCAGGTGCCACGGGGACACGCCTGTGGATTCCCAGAGTCCTCAGAAGGCTGGCAAGCAGCACGGAGATGAGCCAGGCCCCAGGCACTTCCGGACGGTGAGCGGGCGACCCCGCCCCGCCGGCCCCGGAACGGCCCGCTGCTCCCAGCTGCCACTCTCCCTGCCTCCCTGCACTCAGGCCGCACAGGGTCCCCTCTCTTCTGGGGGCACGACTTCCCCCAGTCCCTCCTCAGGCACAGGGTCCTGACAGAGGGCTCTCCCCCGAGGCTCTGGGTGGGCCGTTAACGCCCAGGAGAGGTGGAGTCACCCGCTCAGGGTCCTGGGATCCCTGTCCTTGGGTCCCGTGGCCCCTCAGGCCTCATGGGTCCGAGGGCCCCTCTCTGAGCTCTGTGGCTCTGGCCTCTGCCCCCAACATCTCTCTCCATCCCAGCTTCCCCTTCCCTCCTCCCCAGTCAAGGCCAAGGACAAATGTCAAAGTGTGTGCTGCCAATGGATGTAAAATGAAAACAGATACAGAAACATCCCTTAAAAAACTCAAATACTTGGAAACTCAGTAACACACTTCTGAGTGACCTTGGATCAAAGAAGAGATCAAAAGAGAATTAGTATTTTGAACTAAGAATGAAAACATCAAAATTGTCGGATGCACCAAAGCAGTACTTACAGGAAAGTCCATAGCGCTGATGGCTCTATCAGAGAAGAAGAAAGGGTTAAAAATCCATGACAGTTTCCACACGAAGAAACTTGACAAAGTGGAGCAAACTAACATAAGCTAAGCGAAGGGAACAAAAGAATCAATGAAAGAGAAAGCCTGCGCGACCCCACGGGCTGCAGCCCACCATGCCTCTCCGTGCATGGGACTGTCCAGGCAAGAGTACTGGAGCGGGTTGCCATTGCCTTCTCCAGAGGATCTTCCTGACCCAGGGATCGAACCCAGGTCTCCCGCGTTGCAAGCGAGACGCTTTACATCTGAGCCACCAGGGAAGCCCTGAATAGAAGGCGGGAGACGATGCAGACGGTGCCCCTGCCAGCTGGCTGCTGGAGCTCGGGGCGCCGACGAGCCTCTGCTGCCCAAGGGGCTGGTCAGCTGGCTGCTGGAGATCAGGGCACCGACGAGCCTCTGCTGCCCAAAGCGCTGGTGTCAGGGGGCTCTCGTGGCCTTCTCAGCTCACCCCTGGGCCACGGTCCTGTTTGCTGGAGCTCCGGGCGCCGACGAGCCTCTGCTGCCCAAGGGGCTGGTCAGCTGGCTGCTGGAGCTCGGGGCGCCGACGAGCCTCTGCTGCCCAAGGGGCTGGTCAGCTGGCTGCTGGAGATCGGGGCACCGACGAGCCTCTGCTGCCCAAAGCGCTGGTGTCAGGGGGCTCTCGTGGCCTTCTCAGCTCACCCCTGGGCCACGGTCCTGCCCTGTCCAGATGCCCCTGGAGCACCGGCCAGAGGCCCTGGGTCTCATCACTGTCCCCCCGGGGCCTTGGGGCCGAGGGGCACCAAGCCTGGAGTGGCAGCTTGGCTCCTATTTCCAGAACCATCCTACGCTCATCCCATCTTCTCCTGAATGGTATTGTGTTCCTGCCATGCCCTGCCTTTTTTCAAGCATCTCCAAAGTTGTTCACTCTCAAAAATAATAGATATATATTTACAATTCAATAATTCCAAAATAGCATTCTCTCCGCGGAGCTTGGTGGACCCTCCCACCCATCCTGTGCTCGGGCCCACACCTGGGCTGCCCCGCGAGCCGACCCTAGGGCCACCATTGCTGCAGGCAAGGACTTCGCTGGCCCACTGCTCTCCTGTGTCCGCCGAGACCTCCAGCTCACCCCGTCTCTGCAGTTGTGTGCCCACAGCCAGCTTGCCCAGGAGACAGAGCCCCACCTCCACCCGACATAGTCTGATTCCCAGCTCTGCCAGCAGAGGGCACTTGAGCGCTTCCCACCTGGGGGCTTGGCGATGGGGCCGGACAGGCAGAGCAAGGGAGGCGGCTCGGGATGCCCAGGGCCTGGACTCCGCAAGAGCTGTTGCCTCAGCAAGGCCCCAGGTGCCACAGAGCCCGGCTCCCGGGTGCCTCTGACCCATGGAGACAGTGCCAGGCCCCCAGCCCAGGCAGCGTGCAGAGGAAGGAGCACGGACTTGAGAGTGCCTCGGGGCTGGGCCCATCCCGCCAGACCCCTGTCAAATCGCCTCCCTCAGAGCCTGCTTCCTCTCCCACGAAAGCGGGGATGATAAGAAGTGCCACGCAGGGGACGCCAGCGCCCTACTGCCTCTGGATCTGTCCAGAGGCACTATCTCCCGACTGCAGACAGCGCAGACACACCCCTGCTCAGACCTGGGGCCAGAAGTCCAAGTGGGTCTCCCCGGGCTAAGTCAGGTGTGAGCAGCCTGGGTGGGTCCTGCTGGAGGCTCTGGGCCCCCTAGAGGCCACAGCCAAAGCCGGCTGTGACAGGCTCAGTCCGTCCCATGCTGCCCCCTCTGGCCTCTCGAGGACCCTCTCAATTAGACTGGGTCTACCTGGATGCTCCAGGGTGTCTAGCCCTCTCAAAGCAGCTGATGAGCAGTCTCAGTCCCAGCTGTGCCACGTACCGTGACATCCTGCTGGGTCCCGGGGACTGGGTAGCAGACATCAGGGCGAGCAGAGGTCGTTCTGGACTAAATCACCTGCACCCGTTGCTCTGGACAGAGGGCCACTCGATAAAAACGGGCTCCCCCTCTGGTTTCTCTCATCAGGAGGTGTGCCCGAGTTCCAAAGCTCGGCATGTGAAGAGTAAGCATGAAGGTGAATTGGCAGAGAAGTTAGACGGGAACAGGAGAAAAGGAAAGACGTCGAGAGACACCTTGAAGCGACGGGCGTCTCAGGATGAGTCCCGGGCCTTCTCTCCTCAGCCCCACCCCCGCCTGAGCCTGCCCCATCTCGTGGGCCTCATCTGACCTGGCGCAGGTCCTCTCCTGAGCGACGCCCAAGCATCCACCTGGGGAGATGGGCCTCCTGTCCAGCGGCCTGTCCCTCATCACACCCACCAGCCGCTGGAGCTTGTGCCATCTAGCCCGCTTCTGGCCAGAGTCAGGGAAAGCACCACTTGTGTTTGGAGAAATTTTCCAATAAGCCAAGAAGGAAAAGGTCAAAGGCTCCAACACAGATACCTTTGAGAAGGAGAACGGTCCCAGCCTTTTGGGATGAAAGGGAGGCTGTCGGGGGCCTCGGCTGAGAGAGATGACGGAGGGCAAGGCGTGAGGCGGTGGGGCTGCGTGGCGCTCCCTGCAGACTGCGCTGTCTGGAAGGCGCGGCCTTTAGAAGGGGCCCAGAGGAGGGCGGTGCTGCCCTGGAGCAAGACCAGGAGTCAGCTGTCTGTAGGCCATGGGCCGGCAAAGGTGCCCCGCCTGTAAACCGCATGGAGACCACGCTGGCTGCCTCCATCCACGTCCCAGAGGGGACGGTCAGCGTCCTGTCACATGGTGCCAGCTTCCCTCCCTCAGCGTCGCCACTGTGAGCCTGACTTGACTTTCTCTCACTTCCGCAGACCCTCCCCTCCACCAGGTTTCAAGACGCGGGGGCGGGGGGGGGCTTTTCTGTTCCTGTTTGAGTCCCACGCAGTTCCAAACCCTGATGGATGAGTCCTACAAAACAAAATCCGTTCCCAGAACTCACCTCTCCACACGGACTGCACCAACAGCAGGCCTCTCGGCCTCCGATCCCCGTGCTGGGACGCGTCTCTCGTTTCTGGAAGGTCAGGATCTGCTCATCCCCTTGAAGTCAGCGCCAAAAGGAGGCACCAGGACATGGGAAGAACAGGTGTCCAGACTTTGCTGACCTCCTGGCCCCTCAGGGCTCAGAGCAAACTGCGAGAACAACGCCACTCACTCAAACTGGGGTCAGTGTGTGCCCCAGTGCGGACTGAGCGGGCGGGTCTTGGAGGCTTTGCTATCATTTCAGGGGCTCACCTGAGATGGGGTGGGGAGTTGGCACTGGCTTCAGCACCTACCAGCCTCAAGGGGGGCCACTGCCGGGGCTGGGCCTGGACGCCTGTCCACACAACAGGCCTGGCTGGCCTGCTCCTGAGCCACTGGGAAGCCAGGTGCCTGCAGGCATCTTCACCTCTTCCGGTGGCCAGAGACGGTGCCCAGGCTCCTGCAGCCGTGTCCAGGCTTCCGCGCCCAAAGCCCGCACATTGACAGAAATGGGATCCCGTCCTCACGCCCACCACCCCGGCCACCTCCCGTCCCAGGGCCCAGTGGAGCTGGAGAGGCCGCCGTGCCGGAGCCTGTTCGTGCTTGGTGCTGTGGTCTGGGCTTTGACATCCACGCTCAGGGGCTCTCCTCCATCCTCCACCCACCTCTGGAGCCGGGCTGGGCAGGAGCCTGGTCAGCACTGGCTCGCCTTGCTGGGAGGGAGACACACCAGTCCAGATGCCTCCAGGGAGACCTCCTAAAGGTCGGCACCGGTACCTGGCCCCACAGCCCCATCCCACCCCAGACCAGCCAGGCACAGCCCAGGCCCTGCGTCATCTACCCAGACGCAACCTCTGGGCCATCCTGAGTGGACATGGGGCAGGCCGAGGCAGGTGGCTGTTATCCCCACTAAAATTCTTTTTCAAAGGCTCCAGTGAGTGGCCTGCTAAAGATAAACTGTCAGGAGAGAGGCCTTCAAAGAAAGTGCTTTAATGATGCAATTATCTTCAATCAACTCAGAACATCTTTATTACATGAGTAAAGGGCAATTTATCTTGGAATGCAGAAAGAGCTGGTCTAGCCTCAGACACAGGCCTGGCCGGAGGGCTCTGAGGGCCCCTTTCAGTCTCGCTTCTAAATTTGCATGGTGAGAAACTTCCTGAGTGAATTTCTCTAGCTTAAATGGACAAAGCATCATCCAAAACTAGTTTTCATTAAACAACGTTGCTTTTTCAAAAATAAACATTTAGTCGATTTAGTTTGCTGCTTCTGCATTCAGGGCTATTACTCTGACATGAAATCGTTACTGGCAAACCAATTTCGTGATTTATTCGAAAATGCGTGTGGGGTTTCTTTCCTTGGCGGAGAGACTGCAGAGCGGTGCCTGGTCTGCAGCACTCAAGAAGGTTTCCAAACCAAAGATCCGTTCAGTTTCTGAGAAAGAGTCCCAATACGTCCTGGTGTCTGTCGGACCTTCGCTCCTTCTTCGAACCCGGTCCGGGATCCCTCTCCACCTGGTCGCAGCGTCTCGGAAGCAGCTCGGCGGTCCGGCCGGGGTCTGTCGGAACTGGCGTCGCAGGGCTTTTCCCAGGTCCCAGGGCCCGGGTTTCCCGAGGATTCGGCCCAGCAAGTGCGGAGCGGGAGAGGCTGACCCCAGTGACCGACCTCGCGACCGGCGGCCCAAGGCGCCCTGCTTGTGTCCCAGGCCCCGTGTCGGAGGCGCGTGAGACGTGGGCGCCTCGACCTCCCCCGTGGCCCCGGGTCCTGCCCTGGGACCTTCGCCGGCCCCGCCGGCCGCTCCAGGGGCCAAGCTGTTGGACGCCAGGAAGAGCGCGCGCCAGCTACGGGCGCCTGGAAAGCCACCCAGGCTCCGGGCGCCGTGGCCCGGCTTCCAGGCGACGGAAGCAGAGTCTCCAGTCCAGATGCAAGGTCGGTCAAAAGAGACCCCCAGGGTTTGGAGACAGCGCCTGGACCACGGCAGGCAAGCGCCGATGGCTCCGGCTCCGTGCTGTGGCACAGCGGGACGAGCCGCCGGCGGGCGAGGACACTGCGGGAGGCACCCGGACCGAGGCTCAACCCCGTCGCGCCCACGGCGGGCTCCTCCACGAGAGGAGGCTGGGGCCAGCGCCTCGTGCTCCCCGGTGCCCCAGCCGTATCCCAGCCCGGCCACAGCGGGCTCTAGGGAACCGACGGGGAGCGCCGGGCTGGCCGGGGCTGGGGCGCTCGGGTCTCAGTCCGGGGTCGGCCGGCGGCCCCGCCCCTCGTTGCCCGTCCCCTCCTCCCGGATCAGCGAAACCAATGGGCGTCTGGACCCGCGCGGCAGCCACTGCGGCGATTGGACAGCTGGGTATGAAAGGCGCGCCGCCTTTAATAAAAAGGCCACCGAGGGCGAGGGCGCCGCCGAGTCTCCGGCGGTCTCGCGACGCGCTGCCTCCACGTTGTGCCCGCCGGACTGCGCTAGCCCAGCGCCCGCCCGTCAGCGCATGGCCCCAGCTTTGCTCGGCATGAACCCCGCTGGGCTCAGGATGTGGGACGGGGACCGTGCCAGGCTCGGCCCGCTGCCCTTCGGCGTCGAGTCGTTGCTGGAAGCCGGGCGCTGGCTGGGCTCGGAGCCCGTGCAACCCGAGGAGGAGAGGCCGCGGGGCGCCGCGAACCCCGGGCCTGGTTTCCGCCGGCCGCCCCCTCCAGCGCCCCACGTAAGTGCCCTGTCGCGCGGTCCCGGGCTGCGAGAGGAGCCCGCTTGGCCCGGGCTCGAAGGACCAGGGCGGGAAAGGCGCTGTCGTTCGTAACTTCGGAAATAGCCATCCACTAACGCGCCGGTCTGAGTGCAAAGAAAGAAACCAGCCCACGAGAGCCCGCCCAAGCCCTCCGGCGCGCGAGCCCTGACCCACTCGCCCCCTCCAAACAGGTCTACCCTGCTCTAGCCGGGCGCGAGGCCCGCAACCCCAGACCAGGGCCTCTCGTCTCGGAGTCTCTCTGGCCGCGCTCGCTATAGTCCCCGCCAAGGCGGACCTCTGCTCCCCCTCCTCGCTCACCGCTCAGGTCTTGCTGCGGCTTCGTGCCCAAGCTTCTCGCTTTTCCAAGCGGGCAGAGTTCCCCTCCTCCCTGGGAAGCAGAGCCCCCGCCGCCTTGTCCCTCTCCGCGTGCGCCCCCTCTCCCCATCTCGTGCCTTGCTTCTGTTACCCCGCGAGCTTCCGGGGTCCCGTCTCACCGGAGGCCCGCGGCCATGGAGCCGGGACTCACATCCAGGATCGGCCGTGGCGGCGATCCCGGAGTGCGTCCGCGCGCCCGTTTTGTGCTTTCCCCCCAGGCGCCCCCAGCCCTCCACCCTGCGCCCTCCGGAAACAGAAGAGCGACCGCAAGCCGCGGACGCCCTTCGCCGCCGCGTAGCTGCTGGCGCTGGAGCGCAGGTTCGGTCCGCAGCAGCACCTGTCCGTCGCCGAGCGCGCCGCGACTCCAGCAGCCTGAGCCTCTCCGAGACGCAGGTCAAGATCTGGCTTCAGAACCGCCGGGCCAAGGCCGAGCGACCGCTGGNCCCCAGCCCTCCACCCTGCGCCCTCCGGAAACAGAAGAGCGACCGCAAGCCGCGGACGCCCTTCGCCGCCGCGTAGCTGCTGGCGCTGGAGCGCAGGTTCGGTCCGCAGCAGCACCTGTCCGTCGCCGAGCGCGCCGCGACTCCAGCAGCCTGAGCCTCTCCGAGACGCAGGTCAAGATCTGGCTTCAGAACCGCCGGGCCAAGGCCGAGCGACCGCTGGAGGCCGAGCTGGAGAAGCTGAAGCTGACGGCCAGGCCGCTGCTGCCCCAGTCCTCCCCGCCCTTCCCGCTGGGCGCCCACCTTCACGGCTCCGCTGCCGCCCCGCCGCAGGTGCCGGGCTCCTCGCCGCGCCCGTGGCCGCCCACGGCCTGTGTTACCCGCCCTGGAGCCGCGAGACCCCGGGGCTGCGGGTCCGCTGGGCGGGGCGGGCGATCGGGGCGGGGCCGGTGGGCCTCGGTCCGGGAAGCGGGGGTCCCGCTGGCGCGGAGCGGGCGTCCGGGTCCTCTTCTTGATTCGTTTTTAGGTTTTGTGTTTTGTTGTTGTTAATAGTGTTGTACTGGATGCACACACCTATCGCTGGGTATCTTACGGATATTGAAAGCTTTTTAAAAAGTCACGTTTGTACAAATGTTCCTGAAAAGCGGTGAACATATTTTTATAGTGTCGCAATGGACCGAAATGGGGCTTCTCCTTGTGTACGGGGCAGCCAGTGAAGCATTTTGCGGCCCGTCTCCAGCAGCCCGGGGCCTGGGAACCTGGTAGGCTGTTTCTGGCTTTGGCCGCCAGAAGCCGATTCCGAGCAAAGACAATGGTAGTTTGGCGCCGGGGTTGCTAAAGAGAAACTGACCTGTTGCTTTCACTAACGAACTTTCTCAGCGTCGTGGCCGCTTGGAAACGTCCACGCGCATTTTAGGGCATTTTCCCCACGCTCATTTATTTTCTCTACACCAGAGGCGAGGTGCTGTCTACGGGAACGCGTGTGATGCGCAGGGCGCCCACGCTTCGGCCGCCGGCCTCGGAGGCTCGGCCTTGGGGGAGCGCGGGCCTGGCGGGGCCGCTTGGCCTCCGCGACGGAGCCGGAGGGGGCCGGCGTGGGCGGGGTCAGGCGCAGCCTCAGCAGGGCCTGCGGGCAGGAACCTCCCACGGACCGCACGGCCCAGCTGGCCGCCGGGGACCTGATGCTTAGCCTCTCACTACCTCTGGACAACGTGCTGAGTTAGTTTAGGAATCGGGAGCTCAGGCGCCGGGTGAGAAGACGAGCTGACCCTCGGAGCTGGAGAGGGGACCCGGGCTGCAGACCGCCTGGGCTGCAGGGGCATGGGGCCGCTCGGGGCCCACAGGGGAAGGAATTCCCGGCCCTTCCCCGCCTGGGGACTGCAGAGTTGGGGTCCTGCTGCCTGGAGAAGAGGAAGGAGATGGAGTTCTATTGGGCAGGCAGTAGGAAGCAAGGATGGCGAGGCATTAACTGCTGTGTTTAGCAGTCATTCTCCCTCCGTTTCCTGGAAAATGCAAAGGCAGGACTTGAGAGAGAAGCTAACGGAGTTCCTGAAGCCCTGCTGCTGGAGATGAAGGCCTGGCGGTGGGAGGAGGAGGTCAGTTGCCGCCCATCCCTCCTCTGATGTGGACCAGCGAGGCCTGAACCCGTGCTGTTTAAACTCAACCCGCCTCCAGTCACGACTTTCAAGGGGTGGTCTGGAAACGTGGTGGAGAAGGCGGGCAGGGTCCCTGCACCGGGTGCGCTTGGCGGAGGGGCTCAGGGGCCGGAGAGTGGCCACGGAGCGGGTTCTGTCTGCTCAGGCCCCCCCAGGAGCACACCTGCTGGTCCATACTTCATCCTTTTCTCCGCACCACAGAGCACCGGGCAGCCGGGCTTGGGGAGGAGCCGGCCGCACTGGTCTGCTACGTCTCCATATCCGGTTCTTACCAAGACCCCCCTAGGGAGCCTCACCGCTCAGGTCCCCACAGACGTCGGGGGAGCGTCTTTTGTCTGACTCAGGGCTTGGCACCCAGGCCACCGGAGGGTGACTGAGGCTCTGTGGGGCCCAGAGCCCACCAGCTGGGTGCTCTTGCTGGGCAACGCTGAAGCAGCCTTACCAAGACCGTTCCTTGGTTCTAGAATAGGGTCCTGCCCAGGACGGGAGAGGGCAGTTCGCCCATGGACTTCTCCTTGGGCCCCTGAATGCTCTGGGCAGGTCTCGGGGCCCAGGGACTGTGGCCATCTCCTCGGCCACTGTGTCTCCAAGCCCTCGAGCGGCCAGGAGCCCGTGGAGCCAGTGTGGGAGGATTCACTCGTCATGACCCTGCGTGGAAGGCCCCGAGCTCCAGCGCCCTGCCCCCTCACTGCCTACCGGTGCCCTCCCGTGGGGCGCCCCCGGACAGAGGGGCAGGACAGCAGTTCAGGGCAGACCGCGCCTCTGGAGGTACAGAGGCCCCCTGATCCAGAGACAGAGGGTGGCAGAGTTGTGCAGAGGTGTGGACTCTGGGCGACCCCTGGAAGTGCAGAGCGCGGAAGGTGGCCCGTGGAGGACCCCAGATCGTGGCCCGCTCGCCAAGCCCGAGCCGCAGGCTCCCACGCCAGTGTCGCCTCTGCTGCCCGGGTGGGGTCAGGCTGCGCCCCAGGCCCGGGTGGGGTCAGGCTGCGCCCCAGGCCCGGGTGGGGTCAGGCTGCCCGGGTGGGGTCAGGCTGCGCCCCAGGCCCCTCCCGGCACCCAGTCAGCTCCAGGGCCCCTGCTGGCCCTTGCACGAGCCTGGCCTACTCTGTGTCTGGGGGGACGCCCCCCGCCCACTCCAGGCAGGGACCCCAGGTCGCCGGCACTGTGCCTGTGGACCCCTCAGAGGGTGGGGCTGGCTCAGTCTTGCTTCAGGACTTCCGGGGGAGGGACTGCACCATCTGACCGTGGATCTTGAATGATCACAGACAGCAGTTGCCAGGAGGACAGAGACCTCCTTGAGGGACTCCTCCGACACTGGGCGCTTCCTGAGCTGGGCTGGGCGGCTGTGGGCTCTACTGTCCTTGCCAGGACAGGCAGGCGATTTTACATTTGCTTTTGTGAGTATGAAGCATTTCATTACATGAAAACACGACCGAGGTGATACTTCATCCCGACAGGCTGTCAGGCTAAAATGATCGCCTTGTAAAGCATGAGGCCATTTCTGCCTCACCCGAGGCCACACGCTTCTGGATGCAGCGTGCAGCGGGCAAAGGCGGGCTCTCTGCTGGCCTCCTGGCCAGCGCTGCGCATGCCCTCAGAAGTGGTGCTGAGTGACCGCACCGCACGTGTGTCCCTGGCGTAACAGTGTGTAACGCTCCCCAGATGGCCCAGAGCTCCGGAACTTTCATTTGACTTTTAAACAACTGTTTTCTCGTTAACTGAATACACACAGTTCTGCTATTTCTGATAGTCTGTGTGTTGTGCTGTATTTCCATCAATTAGACCATTAGGGAAAATAACCACACGGCAAATTAGCCGGCATGGCCCGTGATGATAAGATGCAGAATTTCAGAGGCAGTAAGATGTGGACAGGAAATGTCTCAGCATGTGTGAAGCATGTGTTTTTAAAAACCACACCAAACAGTTGCATCATTCCTTTAAACATTCAAGGAATGATGTCACTGTTTTTCCAGGTTGACTTTGAAAGTTTGTAGAATGAGGAACTGTGTACTCACGCCTGCCCTCCGTGAGCCCCTGTGCCCACGACGTGGGGTGGCGAATGCTGCACCCAGAGGCCCGGGGGCAGCACCCAGGACCTGAAGGAGGCGGGAGTAATTTCTGTTAAACGGAGCTGAAACGAAACGCAGCGGTACACATGGCTCACTTTGCTCCTGCCTACGGGCTGGCTAGAGCCTGCGGTGTGAGTGTGGACAGAAGTTTCCAGAAGGGGCGTCTTTGTCTTACTCTTGCTTTTTAAAGCAAATACTTTTAACATTTCGCCGTAAGCATCATGTGTGCAGCGGTTTTTCAGGTGCCCTACGTTTCCAACTAGTGAATAGGATGCTTTAACATCAGTGAAGGTTGCACTTTGTTAAATGCTTTTTCGGCATATATTTGAGTGATTAGTTGCTTCCCCCTTGAATCTGTTAACATGGTAAATTACAGCGGAAAGTCCAGTTTCTCCCTGTCATGTCCAGCACTTGTTTCTATCTGGCATTTTGACTGCGGCCAGCCGAGTGGATGTGACGCCTCAGGCTTTGATCTGTGTTTACTAGTGACGCTGTCTTCTCGTGTGCTCATTTGCCATTTATGTATTTTCTTTAGAAAAACATCCGCTGAAGTCCTTTGCCTAGTTTTCAGTTATGTCGAGCATTTGTGAGCATTCTTTATGTACTCAGGATATTAAATCCTCATCAGACACAGAATTTGCAAATATTTTCTTCCATTATGTAGGTTGTCTTTCCACTTTCTTGACAGTGTCCTTTGAAATACAAAATATTTTAATTTGATTAAATCCATTGTAGCTATTTTTAATTTTGTTGCGTGCACTTAAAAAAAATTGATTTGGCTGGGCTGGGCTTTAGTTGCAGGTCTCTAGTTGCAGCCTGTGGGATTTCTAGCCGTGGCACGCAAACTCTGAGTTGCAGGACCAGCCCGGGGTGCCGTGTCCTGGGAGCACGAAGTCTTTAGCCACCGGATCACCAGGGAAGTCCTCGCTTCTGCTTGTGGTGTCATACTTAAGAATCTTTGGCCAAATCCACAATCATGAAGATTCACTCTGGTTTTTACCTAAGTGTTTTATAGTTATATTTCTTACATTTAGACGTTTGATCCATTTTTAAATATTCTGTAAGATAACGATCCCAGCACCATTTGCTGAAAGACTACTCGTCTCCATTGTCTTTGCATGCCCTCAGGTATCGCTTGACCATAGGGGTGCGGGTTTATTTCTGGACCTTCAGTTCCACTCCATTGATCTGTATATTTATCCTCTGCCAGTACCAGTGTCTGGATTACTGTTGCTTTGCAGTAAGTTTTTTTTTTTTTTTTTTTGTAAGTTTTGAAACCTTCCTATTTTGCTCTTCTTCCATGAATAAGAATGGCCTATTCTGGGGTCCCTGCAATCCCATATGAACTGTGGAATCAGATTATCAGTTTCTGCAAAGAAGTCCACTGGGTTTCTGATAGAGACTGCATTTATTTCAGGGAGTATTGCCGTTTTAACAATGTTAAGTTAATCATGCATGAGATGTGGCTTCTAATTATTTAGCTCTTATTTATCTGAACAGTGTTCTATAGCTTTCATGGTATTTGTTCCTCAGTCACTAAGTTGCGTCCAAATCTTTGTGACCCCATGAACTGCAGCGCACAAGCTTCCCTGTCCTTTGCCGTCTCCCGGAGCTTCCTCCAACCCATGTGCGTCGGGTCGGTGATGCCATCCAGCCATCTCGTCCTCTGTTTCCTTTTCCTCTTACCCTTAATCTTTCCCAGCATCAGGGTCTTTTCTAATGAGTTGGCTCTTCCCATCAGGTGGCCAAAGTGTTGGAGTTTCAGCTTCAGTATCAGTCCTTCCAATGAATATTCAGGGTTGATTTCCTTTCGGATTGACTAGTTTGAACTCCTTGCTGTCCAAGGGACTCTCAAGAGTCTTCTCCAACACCACAGTTTGAGTGTATCAATTCTTTGGCACTCAGCCTCATTTATCGTCCAACTCTCACATGTATACACGACTCCTGGAAAAACTATAGCTTTGACTATACAGATCTTTGTCAGTAAAGTGATGTCTCTCCTTTTTAATATGCTGTCTAGGTTTGTCATAGCTTTTCCTCAGTGCCTGTCAACAATGATTTTGGAGCCCAGGAAATTAAAATCTGTCACTGTTTCCACTGCTTCCCCATGTATTTGCCATGAAGTGATGGGACTGGATGCCATGATCTTAGTTTTTTGAACATTGAATTTTAAGCCAGCTCTTTCACTCTCCTATTTCACTCTCATCAAATGCTCTTTAGTTCCTCTTCACTTTCTGTCATTAGAGTGGTATCAATTCAGTTCAGTTCAGTTGCTCAGTCGTGTCCAACTCTTTGCAACCCCATGAATCACAGCACACCAGGCCTCCCTGTCCATTACCAACTCCTGGAGTTCACTCAAACTCATGTGCGAGTTGGTGATGCCATCCAGCCATCTCATCCTCTGTCGTCCCCTTCTCCTGCTGCCCCCAATCCCTCCCAACATCAAGGTCTTTTCCAATGAGTCAACTCTTCGCATGAGGTGGCCAAAGTATTGGAGTTTCAGCCACAGCATCAGTCCTTCCAATGAACAACCAGGACTGGTCCCCTTTAGGATGGACTGGTTGGATCTCCTCGCAGTCCAAGGGACTCTGAAGAGTCTTCTCCAACACCACAGCTCAAAAGCATCAATTTTTTTTTGGCACTCAGCTTTCTTCACAGTCCAACTCTCACATCCATACATGAGCACTGGAAAAACCATAGCCTTGACTAGACGGACCTTTGTTGTAATATCTCTGCTTTCAAATATGCTATCTAGGTTGGTCATAACTTTTCTTCCAAGGAGTAAACATCTTTTAATTTCATGGCTGCAATCACCACTGTCTCTTATACACATCTCCCTGGGAAGCAGACCAGAGCATGGGGGCCTGACATGGGCTGTTCAGCTGGGGACAAGCCTCAGAAGGGCTGGGGACAAGCCTCAGAAGGGCTGCCTTCTCTGCCCAGCCCAGCCCAGCTCAGACTTGGTACCTGGCTTGGGAAGGTCCCTCTCCTCTCTGGCCTCAGCAGGTCACTTCTGGCCCTCAGTCCCTAGAGCAGTCTGTAAGAAACATGGGAAGAAACCAAAAGGAATCTCTGGAGCTTGTAATATGCTATCTAGGTTGGTCATAACTTTTCTTCCAAGGAGTAAACATCTTTTAATTTCATGGCTGCAATCACCATCTGCAGTGATTTTGGAGCCCAAAAAATAAAGTCTGACACTGTTTCCACTGTTTCTCCATCTATTTCCCATAAAGTGATGGGACCAGATGCCATGATCTTAGTTTCCTGAATGTTGAGCTTTAAGCCAACTTTTTCGCTCTCCTCTTTCACTTTCATCAGGAGGCTTTTTAGTCCCTCTTCACTTTCTGCCATAAGGGCGGTGTCATCTGCATATCTGAGGTTATTCACCTGGGCCTTGTTATTTGTTTTCTGGTGACTGGTGGATTATTTCAGTGAAGGCTGTCTGCTGCACACACCCTGCCGCCCCCAGCCCCCGCCAGTGGTGAGTGCTGAGGGAGACGCAGCCCTGGGGCCACCCCCCACTGCTAAACTCCACTAATTGCTGAAATAGATGTTTTTCTGGAACTTTCTTGCTTTTTCCATGCTCCAATGGTTGTTGGCGATTTGATCTCTGGTTCCTCTGCCTTTTCTAAAACCAATTTGAACATCTGGAAGTTCACGGTTCATGTATTCCTGAAGCCTGGCTTGGAGAATTTTGAGCATTACTTTACTAGCGTGTGAGATGAATGCAATTGTGTGGTGGTTTGAACATTCTTTGGCATTGCCTTTCTTTGGGATTGGAATGAACACTGACTTTCTCCAGTCCTGTGGCCACTGCTGAGTTTTCCAAATTTGTTGGCATATCGAGTACAGCACGTTCACAGCATCATCTTTTAGGGTTTGAAATAGCTCAACTGGAATTCCATCATCTCCACTAGCTTTGTTCGTAGTGAGGCTTCCTAAGGTCCACTTGACCTCACACCAGGATGTCTGGCTCTAGGTGAGTGATCACACCATTGAGATTATCTGTGTCATGCAGATCTTTTTTGTATAGTTCTGTGTATTCTTGCCACCTCTTCTTAATGTCATCTGCTTCTGTTAGGTCCATACCATTTCTGTACTTTATTGTGCCCATGTTTGCATGAAATGTTCCCTTGGTATCTCTAACTTTCTTGAAGTGATCTCTAGTCTTTCCCATTCTGTTGTTGAGAAAACATCTACTTCTGCTTTATTGACTATGCCAAAGCTTTTGACTGTGCGGATCACAACAAACTGTGGAAAATTCTTCAAGAGATGGGAATACCGGACCACCTGACCTGCATCCTGAGAAATCTGTATGCTGGTCAAGAAGCAACAGTTAGAACCAAACATGGAACAACAGACTGGTTCCAAACTGGGAGAAGAGTACATCCAGGATGGATATTGTCACCTTGCTTATTTAACTTATATGCAGAGTATGCTGGGCTGGATGAAGCACAAGCTGGAATCAAGATCACTGGGAGAAATATCAATAACCTCAGATAAGCAGATGACACCACCCTTATGGCAGAAAGTGAAGAGGAACTAAAGAATGTCTTGAAGGTGAAAGAGGAAAGTGAAAAAGCTGGCTTAACACTCAACATTCAGAAAACAAAGATCATGGGATCCAGTCCCATCACTTCCTGGGAAATAGAGGGGTAAACAATGCAGACAGTGGCTGACTTTATTTTTTGGCTCCAAAGTCACTGCAGATGGTGATGCAGCCATGAAATTAAAAGACACTTGCTCCTTGGAAGAAAAGCTATGACCAACCTAGACAGCATATTAAAAAGCAGAGACATCACTTTGCTGACAGAGGTCCGTCTAGTCAAAGCTGTGGTTTTTCCAGTCGTCACGTGTGGATGTGAGTTGGACCATAAAGAAGGCTGAGTGCCCAAGAGCTGACGCTTCTGAACTGCGGTGCTGGAGAAGACTTGAGTCCCTTGGACTGCAAGGAGATCCAACCAGTCAATGGTAAACGAAATCAGTCCTGAATATTCATCGGAAGGACTGATGCTGAAGCTGAAACTCCAATACTTTGGCCACCTGATGTGAAGAACTAAGTCATAGAAAAAGACCCTGATGCTGGGAAAGATAGAAGGCAGGATGGAAGGGGACGACAGCAAGAGGTCGTTGGATTGTAACACCAACACTGTGCACATGAGTTTGAGCAGGCTCCGGGAGCTGGTGATGAACAGGGAAGCCTGGCGTGCTGCAGTCCATGGGGTCACGAAGAGTTGGACACAACTGAGCGACTGAACTGAATTGCCAGCTGAGTGCTCTACTGATTTCAACAACCCCCTGGGCATAAATTCCTCTACAACTTACCCAGTCCAGTTCCAGCCTGTCTGACAGTCTTTCTTTTTAAACTGGAGTATAATCGCTTCATAATGCTGTTAGTTTCTGCTGCACAACAACAGTGAGTCAGCTGTAAGCACACACAGACCCCCGCCCCCTTGCTCCTCCCTACCCCACCCCATCCCCCGCCTTGGTCATCGCGCGGACTGCCGTCTCTGTGCTATACGCAGCTTCCCGCCGGCTTTCACACACCGCGGCGCGTGAAGTCAGTGCTGCCTCCCCAGCTCGTCATGCCCTCTCCTCCCCCCATTCCCAGAAGCCTGTTCTCTACGTCTGTGTCTATTTCTGCCCTGGAGATAGGTTATCTGTGCCATTTTTCTGGATTCCATATGTATGCATTAATGTGCAATATCGGACACAATCTTTTCTGGATTGGCATTTCATGTTCCCACCCCATGAGGGCACCCCTCGTTTCCTTATTTCCTGGTTCCCTCCTGTGAACCAGCCTCCAGCTTAGCCTCCTGAGTGTCCACCACCGCCTCATGAAACTTGAGAACTTGGGCTTGACCTTCTCCACAGTCTGTTGCAAGCAGAGCCAGTCCTCTGGGAAAAGGTTAGGAGCGATCTATTGCGCTGACTTGCTCACCCCCCTGCACCCGTCTCCGAGCTGTGACTCTGGAGCCGGCGGGGAGGACGACGGCAGACGTTTCCGTGACACGCCTGCTCCAGGAGCTGGGCAGCGGGGAGCCGGCCCGGGGTCCTCTCCGCCATCTCTCCTGGCAAGGACCACTGCCCCTCAGCTGGGGAAGTGACCAGTGGCCCAGCACCCCGGTGGTGCCAAAGTGGAGCCTGCCCGCCAAGAGGGGGCTGGGCAGAAGGGCGCCCTGTGCTCCGGCGGCCTCGCCCCCACTTAGGCAGGCACTGGGCCTGCTCCTGGGAGGAGGAGCCGGGGGAGGAAGCCTCGAGGCCTCAGCTGCAGCCCCTGGAGCAGGGTCTCTGCAGTGGAAGCGCGTTTTGTCTTTACAGAGACATTGTGAACTAACGGATGTAAGAATATTTGACGGATTTCTTCCGCTTGTGGTTCTTGTTCCGTCCGTGCCAGCTGTCTTGCCCTCGACCAGCGGCACCTTTCTGGGTGCCTCCTGAGCCCAGGCTTGTATTCCTCAATAGCTTCCTTGATCTCAAAAGACTAATCTGGGCTTTCAGAAAAGCTGTAGGTTTAGTAAATATGGTATATACATTATAGCTTACGACAGTACTTCTAATTCAAGTTCAGGACTATGGCGTTTCAACGTCAGTGCTCCTAAATCGTTTTCCCAAGCCAAAAATTTCAGTTCTCTAAACTACTCAGGCCATTTGGTAATTGGGACATTTGAGTTGTTCTCAGTATTTGGTTGTTAAGAATTTCACTGAATAAACTGCCTTTTGCATAAATCTTTCGAAGTATTGCAATGTGGGTTCAGAACGTAGTCCTAAAAGTGGGATTGCCAGGTCAAAGGCACGTGCAGAAGCGGCTTGTCAGGTATTGGCAGATCCCCCTTCCGAGGGGGTTGCGGCACGCAGACCCCCGCTGGCCACATGTGAGACGACGGTGCCCACTTCACACACAGAAGGCTCTGCCATCTAACCTTCGGGTTCTGTCAACTGGATGCAGAAGAATGGGGCTCTGTGTATTTTTATTCTATTTCTCCTTCTATGAGTGAAATGAGGGGCCAGTTTCTATCCCTCAGATGCTCTACTTTGGCTAGGGTTGTGTAAAGGCGACACAGAAGGGCATGGGTGGAGAAGTGAACTGGGGTGAAAATCCATGCCTAATAATTTTCAACAATCTATCTTTCTAATAATTTATTTTAAAGTGGTCCTAGATCACAGATCTGCAGTCATATGGCAGAAACAAATATTCATTTCTTCAGCTAGAACCTAGACATGTCAGAGAAACTCCAGCGGTAAATTCCAGGAAATAAAAACTCACAGCCAAATACCACAAAGTTCACCAGGAGAGACGGCAGCATGAGTGAGGCAACAGAAAGGAGGAGGGCGCGGCCAGAGCCACAGGCCTCAGACACTGGTGTTCTCAGCCAGAGAGCGCGCAGTAAGCTTAATATGTTAAAAAAGAACGCGTTGAAGATAAGATTAACAAAAGCTATAAAAGTCCAGCAAATTAGAAAAACAACATGGCACTTAACTGAAAATCATAACTTTGGAAATTAAACCCTGTGAATGAGTTCAACAGCACACCTGATACAGCGGATGGGGAAACTAGGGGACTGAACAATGGGTCTTGAGCAATTACCCGGAATGCGGCAAAGACAGGTGAGGGACAGGAAACAGGGAAGGGCTGCTGGAGGGCTGCTGGAGGGCAGCGTGAGGGCGTCTGACTGTCTCGGGGTTCCAGGAGGAGCAGGAGCCGAGAGCGGGCTAGAGGGGCCATCTGGAGAGAGCAGCCCAGGTGCAGAACAGCCCCGCGGGGCAGGCGGGGCGCGGGGCGACCTCACCGCTGCTGGGAACAGCGCGGAGGGGACAGCACCTCGGGCTGACGACCGCAGCTCTGCCGGGGCTCAGAGGGGCCAGAGGCCAGCGCCCGCTGACCCGGCCAGACCGCAGGCCCCAGCGCCCCGCGGGCCCGCAGGCGGACGGGAAGCCCAGCGCGGCGGGCCCGCATCGCCAAGCCGGGCCAGCCGCCGCCCGGCCGCGCCCCTCCCGCTCCCCTCTCCCCAAAACTAGCAAGAGCCCCCAGGGACCTGTCACCCGTCGCCCCCTCGGAGAAGGCCACCAAAGACGAAATCCCGTCACCCAGCACAGAGGACAGGCATTTATCCACATAAATGAAGGCCCTTTACTCCACGTGTCTCAAACCCCCTACAGCACTCAAGGAAAACTGTTTCCCCACGCGTCTCCAAAGGGCGTCGTGCGGGGTGGCGGCGGCTCCCCAAACCCCGGTCACCCAAGGGGCCCCTACCCAGGACCCGCGCATGCCCCACGGCCCCCGCGGCCCCGGTCAGCCGGCTTCTCACGGCCCAGGAGGAGCAGGGCGGGGGAGATGTGTATAAGAGACAGCCATCTCTCCTGGCAAGGACCACTGCCCCTCAGCTGGGGAAGTGACCAGTGGCCCAGCACCCCGGTGGTGCCAAAGTGGAGCCTGCCCGCCAAGAGGGGGCTGGGCAGAAGGGCGCCCTGTGCTCCGGCGGCCTCGCCCCCACTTAGGCAGGCACTGGGCCTGCTCCTGGGAGGAGGAGCCGGGGGAGGAAGCCTCGAGGCCTCAGCTGCAGCCCCTGGAGTGTCCACACGAATCCGCTGCGGTTTTGCCCACAGACGGCTCAACGCGGCAGCAGTCTCCTGGGGCCTGACTTGCGTTCCGATGCCCTCTCCTCCCCAGCGGACCGCAGGGCGGCCACGGGCTCTTCAGGTGGGCGCTCCCTGCGTCCAGCGGGGCCACCGCGCCGTGCTCCGCCCCGTGCCCGCCCCCCATGCAGCCTGAGCCCGCCGCCCGGCTCACTCTCAGGCCAGAGTGACCACACCCGCGAGCAGGCCGCAGAGGGCCTCCAGGTCCTCCCTCAGACAGGGTGGGCTTGCTGGTCGTTTTTTCCATTTCTCCAACACTGACCCCTAAACTAGACTTGAAATCACATTAACCCAACAAAAGCACCACCAGCAGGAGAGAGACAGGTGGTGAGGTGTGACCCGGGTGGTGGCAGCCTGCGTCTCTCCATCCCCACCTAGACCACCGTCAGAGGAGGCTGCGCTCCCAGGCCTCCAGGCCACCCGAGGGCAGCGGGGTGGTCAGGCTTTTCATCTCCCCCAGAGGCCAACACTCCAGCCCAGTGCGGCTTCTCTCAGTGGGGACGCTCAGCGCCAAACCCAGAATTCTCCAGAAGCACAAGTTCAGAACCTGGTTAGGAAAGGGGCCAGGTACTGACCTGTGGCCGTAGACCCGCCTCTCTCTTGGAGGTTCTGGGTGGGCCTCTGCGTGTTCAGAGCAGACCTCCATGGCGTCTCCTTCAGAGGGTGCCCGGTCCTCCCCCACGGCCTCTGTCGACACCTGCGAGGCTGGGCTGGGGAAGACAGAGGCTGAGCACTCTCCTGGGGTCAGCTCCTGCAGCCCCAGCTTCCCCCAGGGGTGAACTCTCAAAGCTGTTTATGGCTGTTTTGTCAGAGTAATTCCAGGCTACTGGAATTCCAGGACAAAGACAGGTGGCTGTTGATGTGACATACACCCCGTTGTATGGATTTCGGTGTAACAGCCACACTTTGTCTTTTAAGCCACTACCTTTAAGGTGTCATGTGGTAAATGACTATCAATGTCACCAAGCGTCTTTTCACAACAATTAGGTGAGAAATTCACTAAAGCCAGTCATACGATACTGAGCTTCTCCTCAACACCACTGCCTTAGCCCAGCACTGCATGCTTTTTTCTCCTTAAAATGACTCCTTGGAAAGGAAGGAGTTATGTTATACTCAAGGTCTTAGAAAAATCTCCCATCGAAGTAGGTTTTCCTGATTATTCTACTTTGAACAGCAAAGTCCTAACTGGGGACAACAATTTAGTCTAAAATGATTTCAATCAATGCAATCTTTAGATGGTTACAAAGCTTCCCCTGAGAAGATCAGTTAACGAAAAGGCAAAGAAAACATGGACTGTAGCACTTTCCGAGGCACTTCCCACAGTGGATGCTGAGCGATATCACACAGCTCTGACGTCAAGCTTGTAAAATACTGATGGGACAAATAAAAAGCCAAAGGGCTCCATGTGCAGGAAATGGCTCATGGCCTGGGACAAATCCCCCAAGGCCCAGGTGAGGATGGAGGAGAGGTGATGGGGGAGAGGGGGCAGAGGCGAAGCGTGAGCGCAAAGGGACCCCAGCAGACCCCGTGCCGGCACCCCGGTCACCGGCTACACAGACCCAGGAAGGCAGCTCCCCCCCTTCTTGTCCTCCTTGCAGACAGACTGGCCATGTACAGAACGGCCTCCGCCTGCCCAGCCCTCTCGGTAAGTCACTCCTGCCTCACGGGGCTAACCCACGGCTAACTGTGACACTGGGCGGCGCGTGCTGCACGAGGGCGCCCGCGTGCTCCCAGGCCTGCGGGCTCGGCAGGCGGCTCCCTCCAGCTCCACGCACCGGCTGCCCTTCCTTGGTTTATCAAAGCGGAAGTCTGCAGGGTAGAGGTGATGAGCCACCAAGTGCTGCTTCCGGTCTCTGCTGGTCCTGAACTTCTCCGCGCAGCCCTCCACCAGGCACTGGTACTGCAGCAGGAACAGCGTCACCACCCTGAGCCCGGGACCACCGCCTCACCCAGCCTGGACCCCAGGCCCCAGCACCACGAGGCACACAGCCCGGGGACAAGCCCGTGACGGCTGCCCTTGGCCTCAGTGGGCAAGCACCACTCACCATGTCCTGTCGCTCGGCCAGGAGCTGGAACAGCGAGTCGTGCCACTCCTGGATGTGGGTGTCCAGCAGGTGACCGGAGGGGAAGGCCCGCTTGCAGTAGGAGCAGACGTTTCCGTGCAGAGTGTGGTAGTGGTGCTCATAGTCCTCCAGGGCGTCAAACGCCTGGCAGCAGCCGGCCACCTGACAGGTGAACTCAGGCACCCTGGCAGAAAACGCCTGGTGGGGATGCAATTCCTCGGAGGACAGGACGTCAGGCTCTGCTTGCAGTAGGAGCAGACGTTTCCGTGCAGAGTGTGGTAGTGGTGCTCATAGTCCTCCAGGGCGTCAAACGCCTGGCAGCAGCCGGCCACCTGACAGGTGAACTCAGGCACCCTGGCAGAAAACGCCTGGTGGGGATGCAATTCCTCGGAGGACAGGACGTCAGGCTCCCTGTCACCACTCCCCTTAAGTGGCTTCGGATACAGCTGATAAACCTTCGGATTTTCTCTTGCAATCCCAAGCCCTGCCTTCATTACAAATACATCTTCACGGACAAGGAAGCTGGTGGAGAGGCCTGCCATGCTCGCTTCGTCGGTGGGCCGGGTCAGACACCAGGGCGGGGCGAGCAGAGGGAGGGGTGAGGAGCGGGCAAGAAGGGCCCTGAGCTGGGCCACAGCGCTCACCTGGGCCTCTCCGGCTCCGCAGCCACCTGCGTAATCACATCCTGGAGGTAGAGGTGCCTCTGCACGTCCCCGTCCTGCGGAAGACAGCTCTGCGGGCTCGCACCCCCGCCCGCCCGGGCCTCCAGGCCCCGGGCCCCGCCTCCAGGCCCCGGGCCCCGCCCCCAGGCCCCGGGCCCCGCCCCGAGCCTTGGCCCCGCCCACCTGGGATCCGCTCCGCCCCAGGCCC
>SJYT01015210.1:341345-357768 GCA_006410635.1 Cephalophus harveyi | reverse complement strand
GGAGCACTCGGCGCGTCCGCCCGGCGAGCCGGCTGCGCCCCGGGGCGGCGAGGAGCGGGCGCCGCGCGGGGGCTCGGGCCCGGGCGCGGTGCGGCCCGGCCTCTTGCCCAGGGAGCTTCAGGGGCGCCCTTCCAGCGAGGCCGCGGCCCGAGGCGCTCTCGGCGGCGCTGCCCGCCGGTGGGAGCCGCGGAGCTCGCGGGAGCTGCTCCGGACCCGGGCTCCTGCGGGCGCCGGAGCTTGTGGTGTGGGGCGTCTGCTCGTTTCTCCTACGGACGTGGGGTTTCGCGAGGGTGGGTTTTGCATGAGCGTTTGCTTCCGCGAGCTTTTCTCACAGCGGCCCTGTCCACCCGCTTGTGTCTCTTCCGGGGGCGAATGCAGTTCCCTGCCGTCCACGTGTCCCAAGAGGCCCTCGGGCCAGCTCTGACGGGACACCCCCGTCCTGGGGAACCGCTGAGAAAGTGGGTAAAGGCGTTGAAGAGGCCCCGTGGGAGCTCCGTGCGTCTCTGCCTTGCTCGTCCTCTCCGTGCCTCCTCACTGCCCTCCGACCGGCTGCGAGGTTGCCGTGGTTTGGGGTGCTGGCGGATGCCTGGGGAACCGCTGAGAAAGTGGGTAAAGGCGTTGAAGAGGCCCCGTGGGAGCTCCGTGCGTCTCTGCCTTGCTCGTCCTCTCCGTGCCTCCTCACTGCCCTCCGACCGGCTGCGAGGTTGCCGTGGTTTGGGGTGCTGGCGGATGCCCGGCCGGCTTTCTCTTCCTCGGGCAGCCGCGGTTTCCAGTGACGGGCCCTGGGCAGCAGCAGCGGTGTGCACGCCTGCTCATTCGGTAGCGGCAGTGCAGACTCTTAGGAGCCCTATTGTGTCTCCGCGACAGCTTCCTGAGTAGGATCTAGTACTCACTCCCTTTCGGAAGGAGCCTGCAGAGGGCAAGCTTTTTGTCCAGGGTCCTACAGCCTGGAAGCCCCAAGTCAGGGTTCAGCCTCGCCCCGCCGTGCCTCAGGCCCATGACCGTGGTCCTGTGAGTGCCCCCTGATGTGAAAAGTACATGTGCTGGTGACTTAGGTGCCAGCTCACCCTTGCTGTTGGCTTTCTCGTCTGGAGATACTCTGCCTCTGGCCAGTGTTGGATGTCTCTGTCCGACGACTGATGTTCGTGTACTGGGAGCTGGTTCTCCGTCACTCGGGGTTAGAGTCTCTCTGTGTGGTTACGAATCAACATTCACACTGGGCGTGTGTGCTGAGGCCCCCAGCCGATGTCTCACTCACAGCTTGTCTTCACTGGAGCTGTTGGCACCGTGGTTCTAATCTTCTTAGGATCACGGAGCCTTTGAGGATCTGTTGAAAGACCTCCTCATAAAAATCAGAAATGAACTTGCCTGTAATTTCCAAGGGTTTCCTGTGGTTCATGATCCCAAATTATGACTCCTGCGTAGGTATGTCCGGACGCTTACGTGAAGCACGTAAAGCCTGCTCACGCTTGTTTTTTGAATCTAGTTGCCCGTCGTCTCAGTGTTGATGATGAAGGCTAACTGGGCCGATCATCAGCGGGAGAGCAGAAGTCCCCGTGCGGGCCACTGCCGTCTGCTTGGCGGGATCTCGTTTACCGTTTTGACCTGGAAGGTTACGTATCCAGTGAGGAGACGTTCAGACATCTGGTTGACAGGGCAGGTGGAACTGAAGAGGAAGCCCACCCAGCTACAGTGCATGGTGGATGTGAACACCTGGCCTGGGCGAGCAGCGGCAGCATCTTGGTTACCAGAGCGGCAGCTGGGGCCTCGCGGCGGGAGCCAGGACAGGAAGCGGCTTAGGCCTGTGCAGAGCTCCCTGTGTGATCAGGACCCCCGAAGGGCAGGGGCCGCTGTGTCTGCGCTGCTGGGGCTAGAAATGCTGGCTGCCAGCCGAGGGAGCAGCTCCGCATATGTGAACACCTGGCCTGGGCGAGCAGCGGCAGCATCTTGGTTACCAGAGCGGCAGCTGGGGCCTCGCGGCGGGAGCCAGACGGGAAGCGGCTTAGGCCTGTGCAGAGCTCCCTGTGTGATCAGGACCCCCGAAGAGCAGGGGCAGCTGTGTCTGCGCTGCTGGGGCTAGAAATGCTGGCTGCCAGCTGAGGGAGCAGCTCCGCGCTGGCCCAGGGCCATGTGAGGCTGGAGTCGCCCAGAGGAGGGAGGGCCAGGCCTTTAGCCCGCATCCGCTCTCTGCGCGTGTGCCAGCCCCCAGCGGGGGAGCAGCCTGGACACGGGCCGCAATTGCCAAGGCTCTGAGTCAGGGCTCCGATTCCCCCAGCGCTGCCCACTGAGACAGCCCCCACCAGCAGGGGGGTGGAAGGGCCTCCCCAGGAGGGGGCCCCCCAGGCTGGTCAGTGCAGGCTGTAGTGGGGTCTGCCTGGGGAAGCTGTGGGCCCGCCAGGCTAGCTCATGTGACAGTTTGGCTTCTCAAGACAGGACGTTGGCCAATTTTGATTGCTTTACCCTTTTTTATATATAGGGATTTGTTTTTATAAATGGCTTGTCTCTTACCTTTAGGGGAACACGTTGTGATGTCTCAGAGCCAAAATCATGAGTGAATTTCGGATTCACCACGATGTCAATGAGCTGCTCAGCCTACTGCGGGTGCGTGGAGGGGAGGGTGCCGAGGTCTACATCGACCTGCTGCAGAAGAACAGGACCCCGTATGTCACCACCACGGTGTCTGCACACAGTGCCAAGGTGAGCGTCACACCAGGGCTGCGCTGAGGGAGGTGGTCCCGACCCCCAGGGCCGTGTGGGTGAGGGAGGTGGTCCCGTCCTCCAGGGCTGTGTGGGTGAGGTGGTCCCGACCCCCAGGGCTGTGTAGGTGAGGGAGGTGGTCCCGTCCTCCAGGGCTGCGCTGGGTGAGGTGGTCCTGACCCCCAGGGCCGTGTGGGTGAGGGAGGTGGTCCTGTCCTCCAGGGCTGTGTGGGTGAGGTGGTCCTGCCCCCCAGGGCTGGGCTGGGTGAGGTGGCCCCGCCCCCACTGCTGGGTGGGGCACAGGCTCGCTCTCCTCACTGGGCGGCCACAGTGGTGCCCGCCTGAGGCCAGGTGCCCTCTGTGGGCCGCGCTTCTGCCCAGCTCTGCGCCGCTGGCCCCTCACGGCCCCTCTGCCCGCCGGGGGCACTGACGAGTGAGTGGAGGCCTGGAGAGCGCTGAGCTGGCAGCCTGACCTCCGTCTGGAGGCTCAGATGGTCCTGGTATCTGTTCACGTCATGGCACAGATTCTCTTCTGGGTGGAAAAGCAAGCTCCCAGCTTTAGCCATGGTGAAATCATTTTAAAGTGGGTTTTTAAAAATTGAAATACTGTGCAATTTAAAGTCATAGGTTTTCTGTAAAAGACAACTTTGAAGTCTACTTTAAAAACACTATGGGAACTTTGCTGGTGGTCTAGTGGCTAAGACTGCCCTCCCAGGGCAAGGAGTTCAGTCCCCGGTCAGGGAAGTAAGTCCCGCATGCACAGCTACAGACTCCGCCTGCCTCAGCTAAGACTGAGCAGCCACGTAAGGAAACGTGAATATTTAAAACAGAGCGTTGTGAGAGCTCGTTTATTCTGACAGCCTAACGATGATACGAGGATAACTCAGAAAACTGAGTAGGATAGAGTTTGAAAACACACGGTTACATCTACTTTATTATAAAGGGGGGCATATTNCCTCCAGGGCTGTGTGGGTGAGGTGGTCCTGCCCCCCAGGGCTGGGCTGGGTGAGGTGGCCCCGCCCCCACTGCTGGGTGGGGCACAGGCTCGCTCTCCTCACTGGGCGGCCACAGTGGTGCCCGCCTGAGGCCAGGTGCCCTCTGTGGGCCGCGCTTCTGCCCAGCTCTGCGCCGCTGGCCCCTCACGGCCCCTCTGCCCGCCGGGGGCACTGACGAGTGAGTGGAGGCCTGGAGAGCGCTGAGCTGGCAGCCTGACCTCCGTCTGGAGACTCAGATGGTCCTGGTATCTGTTCACGTCATGGCACAGATTCTCTTCTGGGTGGAAAAGCAAGCTCCCAGCTTTAGCCATGGTGAAATCATTTTAAAGTGGGTTTTTAAAAATTGAAATACTGTGCAATTTAAAGTCATAGGTTTTCTGTAAAAGACAACTTTGAAGTCTACTTTAAAAACACTATGGGAACTTTGCTGGTGGTCTAGTGGCTAAGACTGCCCTCCCAGGGCAAGGAGTTCAGTCCCCGGTCAGGGAAGTAAGTCCCGCATGCACAGCTACAGACTCCGCCTGCCTCAGCTAAGACTGAGCAGCCACGTAAGGAAACGTGAATATTTAAAACAGAGCGTTGTGAGAGCTCGTTTATTCTGACAGCCTAACGATGATACGAGGATAACTCAGAAAACTGAGTAGGATAGAGTTTGAAAACACACGGTTACATCTACTTTATTATAAAGGGGGGCATATTGATCAGTGAGAACACATAACTCCTGAACCTGTGTGTAGTGATGCGTTCAGAGGGAATAAAGTTAAATGTAAAGAATGAATGCATAATCTAAGGAATGAAGGCATAATCTAACCAGACACGTGGCTGTAAGTCACTTAGGAGGATAAAGTGAGAGAGCCACAGAGGAGATGACGGCAAGCCTGACAGATTGCTTCTTTGTTTTGTTTCAGAGATGGATGACTATTTCATCTCCCTAACTTGATCCTAGTTTTTTTTGGGGGGGGAGGTTAGTTATTGCACAGCCTTGTAAAGTTCCTGGTTACAGTCTCTAAATTACTCTGAATATGCTTTTGAGGTTAAAATAGCAGAATTTTCTCGTACTCCTGAGGACTTCCTGAAGAAATACGATGAACTGAAATCTAAGAACACGAGGAACCTGGACCCCCTGGTGTACTTGCTGTCGAAGCTCACGGAGGACAGGGAGGTGTGTGCCAGGCTTGGGGCCGGGTGGGCGGTGTCCTGCCTGGCCCGTGTTCTCTCCTGTTCCCTGGTGCTGGCCCCTTGTTGACCCTCACCCTCAAGCCCGCAGCGCTGAGACAGCTCACATGCACCCGAGCGGAAGTGGGTCCTGGTGGTGATAAGCACAGGAGTGTCACCGCTGGCCTCTGGGGCTGAGGGCCGTGTCCTCCGTCGTCCAGTCTGTTTTCACCTCTTGAACCGAGCGTGTGTTGCTCCCTTGAACTGAGCATGTGTTACTCTTGAACTGAGCGTGTGTTACTCTTGAACTGAGCGTGTGTTACTCTCTTGAACTGAGCGTGTGTTACTCTCTTGAACTGAGCGTGTGTTACTCTTGAATGGAGCGTGTGTTGCTCTCTTGAACTGAGCGTGTAGCACTGAGAGCTGCACGCGAAGGGTGTGAGCTGTGGCCCCAGGGTCTGCGGGGCTGGCCAGTGCTTCCTCTCGAGTCGCGAGGCCCAGGGGCTGTTGAGGGGCACCTGGTAGCCCCACGCCGGGACCCTTGAAGGGATGTGGTGTCGCACGGAAAGGGAGGCCGGCCACCTGCCGAGGACAGGCCGAGCCATGGGAAATGGGTATGGGGTCCTGTCCGGTGACCTGGGGACGTGGCAGCTCGTGGCGTTCAGCCCGAGGCGACCAGGCTGCAGCTGGAGGACGCGCAGGCTGAGCTGCGGGCGGGCGGCGGGGCGGCCATGTGTGGCGGCGTGATGCTGGGGCCCTGTGCTTTCAGACCCTGCAGTATCTGCAGCAGAACGCCAAAGAGAGAGCCGAGCTCGCGGCCAGCACTGCGGCCAGCAGCACCGCCAGCTTCGGCGCCCCTGCCACAGCCTCCAAGATCTCCATGCAGGAGCTGGAGGAGCTGAGGAAGCAGCTGGGGAGTGTGGCCACGGGCCCCACGTGGCAGCAGGTGAGCAGGGGACCATGGTGTTGGCCTCTGGAGACTTGCCTGGGGGCCCCGGCTCTGGCATGGGGTCCTGGGCCCCGGGCGAGAGGTTCTGGTCTGCCCTGGGGTGGGGGCGCCTGCTGCCCCCTGCGCTGCGGGCTCAGCCGGCACGGGCCCGGTTCAGCCTCCCTCGGACATGGGCAGCTGGTGCGCGGCGGTGCTCTGTCTCCCTTTCGTACCACTCCTCCGACTCTGTCCCTGGCCCCGGTCGGCTCTCAGGGTGTCTCCCCCCGTCTTGTTTCTGGGCCTTCGAGCCCCTCAGAAGCACACCCTGAGGTCTGAGCCACAGGCCCGTGCGGTTGGGCACGTTCTGTGTCCAGCACCCTGTGGCGCCTCACAGCTCTGCCCGCCCCAGTACCCTCCTCGCCAGTGCTTCTGGATGCGGGGCGCCCTCGGGGACCGCTGCTCCCTGCCTGGGCCAGCGGGGCCACGTCTCCCTGCTTCAGCCCAGGGGGCTCGGGTGTGGGCACCCCTTCTCCGGCCCAGCTCTCACTGGGCACTGTGCACAGCTGGCGGCCCGGGTCTTTGCCGAGGACCAGGGGAAGCTGTGAGGGTGCACTGCGGGGCCCGGGGGCCTGTGTGCTGGAGGGGCCCCTGCTTTCCCTCGGGCCCTGCCACCTTGGCCCCGGCCCCCTCAGCGTGATGGGCTTCGACGTGTGTTTCGCTTCCACGTGTGTGTGTTCCTCACACGTGCGTAGGGATGCGTCTTTTCGTACAGTAGGTGTGTTTACTTTGTTTGTACTAAAGGTGTGTGTTTTCTTTTTGTCTTTAAAATCCTCTCCACCAGTCTCTGGAACTCACGAGAAAGATGCTTCGAGATAAGCAGAACAAGAAAAACTCAGGGCAGCGCCTCCCCGTCTTCCCGGCGTGGGTGTACGAGAGGCCCACGCTGCTTGGGGACTTCCTGACTGGCTCGGGCACCAGCACAGACGCGGCTGTGCCCATCGGTAGGTGGCGCACGGCTTTGGACAGTGGGGCCCATTGGGGCAGGGAAGCGGATCTCCTTGGAGGTGATGGGTGGATGGCGGCGTGCCGCCCCCGGGCCCTCTGCTGCCCTCTGCATGTGGCCACACGTGGTGCCCCCTGGCGTCCGCATCCTGCCCCCACCGGTGGGCGGTGCTGTGCCCGTGTCTGGGCTGGCTTGTGCCCGGCTCTCTGGAGCGTGTGTGTCCTGGAGCTTGGGCAGACTTGGGGGCAGCGGGATCACCAGGGTCCTCCTCCTCGACAGTGAGTCACGTCCCTGCGAGTTCTGCCATCAGGACGATCGCCTCGGCCACAAGCACCAAAGGGCGTTGGGGGCGTGCGGGTGTCTGTGCCCCTCCCCCACGTCTCAGGGCCCTCTGGGGGCAGGGAGCTGTGTCTTGCCCTTCTGCTCACAGTGTGCAGGGGAGACGGGCGGGAGGCACGGCCGTGTTCACAGGCGCGAGAGGAGCCTGCCCTGCAGCGGTCTCGTGTGGCGGGACTCTTGGAGCCTGGTCCCCGGGGCCACATCCAAGGGCGAGAAGCGGGGTGGGGGGCTCTGATGATGCAGCCTGGGGTCCTGCCTCCTGGGGCAGCTGCACGTCGGGGCGTCTGCACGTTCTACACGATCCAAAGAGGTTTTGTAGGAAAACCCCTGAGGGATCCTGTTCCCCGGGGTCGTGCACTCTGAGTGTTGATCTGCACGTTTGGATCAGGTAGAAGACGCAGTGGGTTCCAGGCCCGCCTGAGGCGCTGCTGGGAGCCTTCTGGGGAGGCTTTGCCGGGCCGGGGGCGGGTGCGGTCTGCGAGGCGGAGGCGGCCGGGCGCGGGTTCTTAGGGCAGCTGGGCTCACGGGGTTTGATGTGGCAGGCTTTCTTTGTAGTGGGGTTGCTGTGCTGCCTGCTGGTAGGGGTGAGCTGTGCCTGAGGGTGGCCCTTGAGGCCACCGCGCGTGATGCTGTTTCGGGAGGACTTGGCCAGGACAGGTGGCCTGCCCGTTTCCCTCCAGCAGCCACACCGCGTGGGCTCCGGTGGTGAGATCGGCGTCTGTCCCGTGGGCCCTGTGTCCCCTTTCTGGCCTCCGTCACGCCCTGGCCTGGCACCGCAGGCCCCGGTGCCATCTATGCGAGATGCCTGTGAGCATCACAGGCATCCTCGGTCGTCCCTGCTGTCCCCCTGACGTAGCCCCTCCTGGGGGCCCTGCCTCCTTGCGTGGCGTGCACCAGCCCTGCTGGGCGTCCCCTGCCAGCCACGTGGTGCCCCCCACAGTCATTTTGCCACCTGAGTCCCTTCCTACAGCAGAGGCATGCCCCCCGCCTATGACCAGGCTGTTGCTCCTCACGCTAGCCTCCAGCTCGATCTGCTTGTCTGGGCCATCCTGCCCATGGCTGGGCGGCGTAGACTCGCGTCTCCCCAATTCCTGGCCTGTTCCCAAGGCCGCGGGCGCAGGCGCCTTGTCGCTTCTAACCATGTGTGTGGTTCCCGCTGGGTCCCCACGCCTCGGGCTCAGGTCTTGCAGACACAGCCAGTTTCCTGGAGTCTGAGCAGCACGTGGCGCTGTCCCTCGCCCCTTCCCGGCCCACACCCCAGCCTTGGGGCCTCAGGCAGAGCTCCCAACTCTCAACTTTCCCCTTTCTGGGGGACCCCGTCTGTGAGAAGGGATCTGCTGTGCCCCGTGTGGCCCAGCGCGCTGTCTGACGTCCCTCTCGTGATTTCCACATCCGTGACGGGCTCCAGCTTCCCTGGTGTCTCCTCCTGGCCACGTGGTGACCGTGGCACCCGTCTTTGACCCTCCCATGGCACAGCCCGGTCCCGGCCTTCTGAGCGGCCCGGCCTCAGCAGGTTGTGAGCGTTGTGAGCCCAAGACGTATCAGAAGCGCTGTCACTTTGAAGATGAAGCGGTTATTTGTGTGTGGAGGAGGGTTTTCCTCGCTTTAAGGTTCTGATCGTCAGCTCCAGACTCATCACGTGGTCCCTGCCTGTCGGGTGGCCAGCGCCTCTGCTGGTTTTGGAGTTTCAACCTTTGGTTCCCTGATGGGATCAGTTAACTCAGGCGGTCACCTTGGTTTTCACATCCGCAGTGCTGGAGAAAGTTACATAGAGGGAGGTGGAGGGGGAGAGAGCCCAGTGGAGTGGGGCTCTGGAGGCGAGGCCCGCTGGCGTCTGCGTCCGCAGGCACGCTGCCCCTGGCCTCCCAGGAGGCGGCCGTCGTGGAGGACTTGCTGTACGTGCTGGTGGGTGTGGATGGCAGGCACATCACGGCCCAGCCCCTCACCGGGAGGCAGAGCCGAACCTTCCTCGTGGACCCCAATCTGGACCTGTCCATCCGAGAGCTGGTGGGCAGGATCCTGCCCGTGGCCGCCAGCTACTCCACCGTGACCAGGTAGGCACCCGGCTTGCCGCAGTGACTGGAGAGCGCACGCGGAGCCCTGCTGCGGAGAGGCCGGCCTCCCTGTGGGGCCAGCAGACCCGGAGGAGCGCGGGAGGTGGCATCCGCAGGCCCTCGGGCCATCCCCCCCGAGACGCGGCCCCTGCTGCTTGCGCTCAGGGCCGCCTTCCTCTCAGGTTCATCGAGGAGAAATCCTCCTTCGAGTACGGACAGGTGAACCACGCCCTGGCCGCCGCCATGAGAACGCTGCTGAAGGAGTACCTGATCCTGGTCACCCAGCTGGAGCAGCTGCAGAGGCAGGGCCTGCTCTCCCTGCAGAAGCTCTGGTTCTACATCCAGCCAGCCATGCGCACGGTGGACATCCTCGCCTCCCTAGGTGGGAGGGCCTGGTGGGAGGGGCCCTCTGGGTCAAGGTGCTTGTCTTCCGATTTTCTCAAGCGGTCAGAGGCTGTGTAGCTTTATGTTTTACGAATTTGCGAGAGGAAGACTCTGGGAGCTTCCAGAAATCCCAGCTTCATAGTTAGAATTTATCCCAGAAAGAGGACCTGTCCCCTGAGAAGGTGGGAGATGAGCTGAGGGCTCTCGCCCAACGTGGCCAGGGGCCCTCTCGGCACTAAACGCCGCCCTCTCCCCGGCAGCCACCTCGGTGGATAAAGGCGAGTGTGTGGGGGGAGCGACCCTGAGCCTCCTGCACGACCGGAGCTTCAGCTGCACGGGCGACAGCCAGGCGCAGGAGCTGTGTCTGTACCTCACCACGGCCGCCAGCGTGCCCTACTTCGAGATCCTGGAGAAGTGGATCTACAGGGGCATCATCGACGACCCGTACAGGTGGGGCGGGGGGCCGTGGGAGGGTAGTGGCCCTGCGGAGCCCCGCCCCCTGCACGCCCGGGACCGTGCGCCCTGCCTTGCAGCGAGTTCATGGTGGAGGAACACGAGCTGCGCAAGGAGAAGATCCAGGAGGACTACAACGACAAGTACTGGGAGCAGCGCTACACCGTGGTGCAGAGGCACATCCCGTCCTTCCTGCAGAAGATGGCGGGCAAGGTGCTGAGCACGGGTGAGCGCGGCCCTGCGCGCGCGCGCCTGGGTCCCCACACAGCAGCTGCCGCCCCCGCTGCGCTCCCGCGCGCCCGCATCCCCACACAGCAGCCATTGCCCAGCCGTGGACACCAGCTCGGGGACCACCCCACTGAACTCAGCTCTGACACTTAGCCGCCGGGTCAGTGTGGCCCCCAGGGGTCAGGGCTCCCGCGAGGCCTGCCCCAGCAGATGCCTGTCATGAGCGTCGGGTCCCCAGGCCACCACACGTCTCTCCAGTGTGGCCACCAGTCGGGTCCCGGGGTCCTCCCCCGGTTTGATATTTGCTGTGTCGGCCCCCAGACTTGGGGAAGCTTTACTTAGCAGGTACGCTGGTCTGCTATAAAGGATGTTGTAATGGATACAGACGAACAGCCCGATGAAGAGGTCAGCGGGCAGGTCTGGAGGGTCCCAAACTCGGGAGTGTGTCTGTCCCCGAGGACCTGGGGGCCACTGGGCCCCTCCCTCCTGGCAGGTGGACGTGCTCCCCAGCCCAGAAGCTCTCCAAGCCCGTCCCGCAGGGGATCCCGTAGGTTCCGGGACAGGGCACGACCGGTCCTCGTGGGCCGCTGGGCCCTCCCTTGACCGCCAGCCCCTCCCCTCCCCAGGCATCGGGGGACGGGCCAAGGGTCTCGCTGTCCCCCCGTGGGGTTGGGCCCTCTGGCCGCCGGCCTGCCCCCTGAAGGTCTGCAGGGACGGCCAGGAGTCCCCTCGAGGGTGTGGACTCAGGTGGGGTGCGAGGGTTCTGGGTGCTCAGGGATGGGCCGGGAGGAGGCCAGACGCACGTGTCGTGTTCCTCCCCGCGTCACAGGCCGGCAGAGGAAAGCAGGGAAGGGCAGAGGCCCTGCTGGGCCGGCGGTGCTCTCAGGCGTCACCTTGTGGGTCAGGAACCTGGTGTAGAGACGTGTGTTCCAAGTCGCCCAGAGAGAGGCTCCAGCCAGGGCCCTGGCGTTGGTTCTGAGAGCTGGGCTGGGGCAGGGCTGGGAAGTGGTGCCGGGTCTGGCTCTCTGAGGCGATTCTCGCGGCCTCGATGCGGAAAGCCCGGGGTGAGGAGTTGCAGGAAGTCGCTCCGCGGAGCTCTGCTCTGGGCGGGGCGGGAGGGCTGGTTTCTGGGACCGCTCTCTCCCAGTTGGTTCTGTTCTGATCTCTGGCCAGCGTTGGGACTGCGGCCTCTCGGGGTCAGGCTTGCGATTTGTCACTTGTGCAGCAAAAGTTGCGATGTGCTTTCCTCCATCCCTTTCCAGGAAAATACCTGAATGTGGTCAGAGAATGTGGTCATGACGTCACTTGTCCGGCGGCCAAAGAGGTCATCTACACGCTGAAGGAGCGGGCGTACGTGGAGCAGATCGAAAAGGCCTTTGGCTACGCCAGCAAGGTGCTGCTGGGCTTCCTCATGGAGGAGAAGGAGCTCGTCGCCCATCTGAGGTGCGCGGCTTCCTCCTGGGGAGAAGGGGCTCGCCGCCCGTCTGAGGTGCGTGAGCTCGGCAGCTCCCTGCCCTCCAGGGGCCCGTCTGCAGCCCCCTCTGTGCCCTTCTGGCGGCATCTCCTGCACAGCCTGGCGCAGTAGGCCTGTGCCCCCCGTTCCCTTGAGCTCATTTTGAGCTGACCTGACGTCCGTGTAAGTGTGTTTCTCGGTGGGGCACTCACGGCGCTGTGCTCGCAGGTCCTCCCTGCCCCACCCGGCCCCTCGTGACCTGGCACCCCCGTGGGGAGCACGGGGCGAGTCTGGGCTCTCCGCTGCCCGCAGGTCCATCAAGCGCTACTTCCTCATGGACCAGGGCGACTTCTTCGTGCACTTCATGGACCTCACAGACGAAGAGCTGAAGAAGCCGGTGGACGACATCACGCCCACCCGCCTGGAGGCGCTGTTGGAGCTGGCCCTGCGCATGAGCACCGCCAACACCGACCCCTTCAAAGACGACCTTAAGGTGGGCCCTGGTGAGCGCTGCTCCCTCGGGGGCGCTCCCAGGAGTGCCCGGGCTCTGCCCGGACGCGTCTCGGGCTGTGGGTGCCCAGCCTCCCGTGGGTCTCTGCGGCCTCTGCGTCCGCGCGGGGCAGGGACACTGGCCTCCGTCCTCTGCAGAGTCTCTGGCCTTGTACGTGGAGCTGGATGGGTGCTTGCTTCCGTTTTCCGGAAGTTTCCGGAGGGCTGATGCTAATTCTTCCCGGAAGCTTCTTGTGTTGTGAGGGTTTAGCTGTTGCCTCCGTTTGCTCCGCGGTCACAGGTCTGTCCCAATTTCCGTGTCTCCTTGAGTCTGTTTTGGTGCTTGTTGTGTGCCTAGGAGTTTGTAGGAATTAGTCCTCACAATCCTGTTTATTTTTGTAAGGTTGACAATGTCTCCATTTTCTTTTCTCTTTTTAGTAACTCGTGTGGTTTTTAGGGAACTGTAGCTAGGCACGTGTCCGGTTTGCGGATCTCTCCGGGCGCTAGCTTGGCTCCGTCTGTTTTCCCTGTTGTGTTTGCTTACTCCTGCTCTCACCTTCGCTGTCTTTCTCTTTCTGCTGCTGTGGGTCTGGCTTCTCTCGAGCTCTGGAGCGAGGCCGTCCGCTGGAGCCGCTGCCTCCGGCGCCCGTGGCTCTGGATCTCCCGCAGCCCGGGCGTGATGTTGCTGGCTGCAGTGTCTCCGTTTCCATTCGTCTGATGGTGTTTTCAGATTTCTCTTGTGATTTCTTCCCTGACCTGTTTGTTTTTAAGAGTGTGCCTCGTTTTCTCTGCCCGTGTTCTCTGGTTTTACCGTGTTGATTTCTGACGTCTCCCTGCTGTTGGCTGAGGCCGTGCCGGGATTCCTGCTCTGGCCTCAGTGGGTCTTCGTGGCTCACCTGTGGTCTGTCCTGGGGCGTGTTCTGGGCGCATTTGGTGTCTGGGCCGTGCCCCGCGGGGTCAATCAGCCCGCTGCGCTCACGCCCCGTCCCTGGCCTGCCTGGTTGTCTGCATTGTGGACAGCGGGGTGTCGGGTCTCCCCTCTGTCCTTCAGCTCTCGCTCCATATCTTTTGGGGTCTCTTGTGAGGCAGATAAAAGGTCCTGGAGTCAAGACTCTTGAGTCGGAGCACGCAGCCAGTGCCCAGCGGGACCAGCATCGCTGGCGCGCAGTCCCCAGACACCGGGCCGCCCACCGAGGGGGCTGCAGCCCGGCGGGAGGCAGCACAAGGGTTCCGGGCCCGTTTCTGCGGATGACGTGTGTGCTCACGAGCTGCAGTTCCTGCTTGCTGCTGCGGCTGCCCTCTCTTTCTTGTCCATCATTCTCTGTCCTCTCAGCCTTCTTACCACCACCGTCGCACCATCGCTGGCGCGTGGGAGGCCCTCGGGTGCGTGGCGCAGGCGGGGGGCTGCGCTCCCTGCCTGGGTCGCTGTGCCGGCCTCAGCACACACTCCCCGCACTGGGCCTCACGATTCGGGCTTCTCCCTGGCCCCGGTTTCTCAGCGTGTGCTCCCCGCACTGGGCCTCACGATTCGGGGCTTCTCTCTGGCCCCGGTTTCTCAGCACACGCTCCCCCACTGGGCCTGTGCGCCGTGGGGCCGGACGGAGCCTCACGATGGGCTTCTCCCTGGCCCCGGTTTCTCATCGGTGCCGCCGGGGCTGCTTGTAAAGTAATCTCTCTGTTCTCTGTTTTTCTGCTTTCTCGGGAAGCGGTTTGGGTCTTGATCGGTTGTCGGGGCGTCGGGCGCGTTCGGCCGTCTGCCGGACTTGGAGCGTGTCTCGGGTGCTTCCTTGGTTCTGGGCTCACTTTCCAGCCGTGGTGCCGGGGTGGGTGTGGCAGCGTGTGATGCTGTTCCTCCGTTTCCCCAAGATCGACCTGATGCCTCACGACCTCATCACCCAGCTGCTGCGGGTCCTGGCCATTGAGACCAAGCAGGAGAAAGCCATGGTCCACGCCGACCCCACCGAGCTCACGCTCAGCGGCCTGGAGGCCTTCTCCTTCGACTATGTGGTCAAGTGGCCCCTGTCTCTGATCATTAACAGGTGCATGTCGGGCTCACACGCCTGCTTGCGCCCTGGGGGTTGCTGGCTGCTGGCTGCGCTCTGCCCCACGAGCCTCACGTGGGGTGTCTGGGGCAGCAGCAGCTCCCGGCGCCCGTTGGAGCCGCCTGTCCTGTGCTGACAGGAAGGCCCTGACGCGTTACCAGATGCTCTTCAGACACATGTTCTACTGCAAGCACGTGGAGCGGCAGCTCTGCAGCGTCTGGATCAGCAACAAGGCGGCTAAGCAGCACTCGCTGCACTCTGCCCGGTGGTGCGTGCTGGCGCCCGGGGCGGGCGGGCCCTGCGCACCCCCCGCCCCCGCCGCCCCGCCTCTGTGCTGCGCGCACGCGGGACACTGCCCCGGCCCCTTCGGGGTGTGGAGCCGCAGGCGTGGGTGCAGCCGAAGGCCCGGGCGCGCAGGGCGCCACGTGCTGACGCCTCCGCCCCGCTCAGGTTTGCGGGCGCCTTTACCCTGCGGCAGCGGATGCTCAACTTCGTGCAGAACATCCAGTACTACATGATGTTCGAGGTGATGGAGCCAACCTGGCATGTCTTAGAGAAGAACCTGCGATCCGTGAGTCCAGCCAGCCAGCCAGCCAGCCTCGCACCTGGGGGGTCTGCAAAGCGGGGTCAGGGGTCAGGGAGGCAGGACCGGGCCCCACGGCGCCCAGGACAGGGAGCAGGGCGCCCAGGACCCCAGGGCTCAGGCTGCTGGAGGAGCGTGTCCTTCCCTCAGAGCCTCGGTGCTGAGCCGGCACCCCGTCCAGGGCCCTGGGGCCCTGCAGCCAGGGTCACGTCACCGAACTCGAGGACCAAAAGTACAGCGAGCAGTGTTTTTTGTCTTTAAAAACCAAAATCTTCGAGCTTGTGGGGCATGTTAAATGTGATCTTTTAGCAACATTCTGAAGGCTTTCCCTAAAAGGCCCCAGGGTTGTCTAAAAGAGGAGCGGAGCAGCATGCGTAGCAGCCCCGGGGGGACGTGGGGACGTGGTGCCGTCCTCGGGCGCCCCGACGGTGCCTCCCACGCAGGCCTCCAACATCGACGACGTGCTGGGGCACCATACCAGCTTCCTGGACAGCTGCCTGAAGGACTGCATGCTGACCAACCCCGAGCTCCTGCGCGTCTTCTCCAAGCTCATGTCCGTGTGCGTCATGTTCACCAACTGCATGCAGGTGCCGCCAGGACGGGGCGGGCGGGCGGCGGGCGGGGGCCGGCGCCGCGACCCGAGTCTGCAGCCCGTCCTAGCCGCGCAGGGGCTACGTTTCCTCGCGGAGGTTGGTCGTGGCTAACGAGCATTCCTCCCCACCCCCAAGAGATTCACGCAGAGCATGAAACTGGACGGTGAGCTGGGCCGCCTGACACTGGAGCACGGCACGATGCAGGGGCCTCCCACGGAGGCCGAGCGGGCCGAGGAACGCGCCCGCAAGGAGCTCGCCCGCAAGGTGGGTGGGTGGTGCCGCGCGGCCGTCCCTGACACCCTCCTTCCTCACCTTGGATTTGACACAGTGTTCGGGTCACAGTGCTTAGAAGCCTGCTTGCTACGTCCTTCTGTTCCTGCCTTCCTTTGGTTGATAAAAAGACTATTTTTAAATTATGCTCCAAACACAAGCCGTGGAGAATCTCCCTTCCCAGCTTCCCAGGGATGTGTGGTTAGACTGGGCCGTGGGGACACCCACAGGGGCCCAGGGAGCACAGAGATCGGGCCCTGTGGCCCCTGAACAGAGTCTGTCTAGTTGGCAGAGTTGGGCACCTGATCAGGTGCAGGTGTGTGTCCTGTAGGGCGGGCGGGGTAAGGTGACCCAGGCGGGCACTTCCAGGTTGCCACTTGCCTAGGGGCAGCTTGAAAATCTGAGCTCCCTGAGGAAGCCCCGCGGTCCACGTCCTGGCTCCTGGTTCCGTGTGCTGGGACGCAGGGCCACCTGCCCGGATGCACCTAGGTCCTCCTGTCTCAGGAATTTGTATGATGCCCTAACTTTTTACCTTTTGTTGATGACTTTCTAAGACGCGTCCTGTTTAAAAAGAGGAGCGAGTTTTGAGCTGTTGGGGGCGCTGTGTCTTGCAGTGCCTGGCGGAGCATGTGGACGCGCCACAGCTGACCTCCAGCTTCGAGGCCACCATCAGTAAATTCGATAAGAATTTCTCAGCTCACCTGCTCGACCTCCTGGCCCGGCTGAGTGTCTATAGCACCAGCGACTGTGAGCACGG
>SJYT01015210.1:320014-332338 GCA_006410635.1 Cephalophus harveyi | reverse complement strand
TGGGGGGGTGGGGCGGGGCGGGGCGCGGCCCCAGGCTGCCGCTGAGGGTCTGCTGTCCTCCAGTTCCAGCGGTTTGGGAGCAGAGAGGCCGTGCGTCAGCGGGTGCTGGAGGTGGTCAACCATGTGGACAAGGTGGGCGCTACTTCCGCCCTGGGGGCTTCCAGCAGTGGCCGCTGGAACCCCTGGGCAGCTCACGGCCAGCCTGAGAGAACCCCGCTGGACAGGAGGGTTGGGGCGGCCCTGGTGGTGGCCGGGCTGCAGGTAGAGCCTCCTTCCGGGGGAGGGGGGAGCCGGGACCCTGCCCCAGCCCTCGAGACCCCTCGCATCACAGTGGACACCGCGGGGCCTCAGGCCCTCCGCCAGCCTCACCGCCGAGCCTGCCCCTCACGGTTCCCTGTCTTCTGGCAGCTCTATCAGGAGCTCAATTTCCGCGTGGTGCTCGTGGGCCTGGAGATGTGGAATGGTGGGGACAAGATTCAGGTCAGCTCCCAGCCCGACGCCACGCTGGACAGCTTCCTGGCCTGGCGGACTCAAGAGCTGGTGGGCCGGGAGGCGCACGACAACGTGCAACTCATCACGTGAGCGAGCTGGGGGGCGGGGGGCCACACCGCCCCTGGGGCGCGGGGCCCTGGGGCGCGGTCTTCGGGGCGCTGCTCTCCAGCGGACACTGCTCTGCTTCCTAGTGGGGTCGACTTCACCGGGACCACCGTGGGACTGGCCAAGGTGTCCACCATGTGCTCCCAGAGCTCAGGGGCTGTAAACCAGGTGCGGGGGTCTGCACGGGTTCGCTGGACAGAGGCTGTCGCCGGCCGCGTGGGGTGGGGGGCGGCCGCGAGGCCTGGGGCTTGACGCAGAGGGCGGGGGGAGGGGAACTCAAGTCCGCCGCTCCGCCCCGTGCTGCGCCCTGGCAGGCTGAACGGCACTGATGCTGTTACTGTTATTTGTAATAATATTACCGTATATCTGCTATTTGAAGAAGCGATGTTGGCGGGAGCACCGCCAAGCCTCTCAGCTTCCCTGGGGCGGACAGTGGGGGAGGAGCGGGCGGGGAGGCGGCGCCTCAGCCCTGGGAGCAGCCCCAGCCAGCCCCGCCCCCCTGCAGGACCACAGCCCGAATCCCATCGGTGTGGCGAGCACCATGGCCCACGAGATGGGCCACAACCTGGGCATGGACCACGACGAGAACGTCGCCGGCTGCCACTGCCCGGTGCCGCGGGAGGGTGGCGGCTGTGTGATGGCGGCCAGCATTGGGTGAGGCTCGGCGGGCCAGCCTGGCCCAGGGCCCCGGGCTGGGGGTGCTGTCCGCGCACAGAGCTGGCTCCACCCACCCTCCTGATAACAGGGACGCCCCAGCTCCCGGCACCCCAGGGAGCCCTCCTGATAACTGGGTCCCCCAGCTCCCAGTACCCCAGGAAGTTTAGCCACTGCAGCCGGGCTGACCTGGAGACGTTCCTGGAGAAGCGCCGCACAGCCTGCCTGGTGGGCGCCCCAGACCTTGGCCGGCTGGTGGGCGGCCCTGTGTGCGGAAACGGGTTCCTGGAGCGCGGGGAGCAGTGTGACTGCGGCCGCCCCGAGGTAGGAGCTGGGCAGCGCCACCCTCCGCTGTCCGGGCTCACGGGCCACGTCCCCACCTGCAGGCTGGGCGTCTGTTCCTGGCCCCGGGGTACCCTGCACACCCGGCCACGCCTCCCGAAACGACCGGCAGGGCTCCTGGGTGGGAGTGACCAGTCTTCCCGCGGCAGGGGCAGGGGGCCCGGTGTGCGGCCCACTTGGACCTTCACTGTTGCCCCCCCACCCAGGACTGTCGGAACCGCTGCTGCAACGCCAGCACCTGCCTGCTGGCCGCGGGGGCTGAGTGCGCCCACGGCGCCTGCTGCCACGAGTGCAGGGTGAGCCTGGGGCCCGGACTCAGGGCAGGCGTGCGTGCTGGGGGCCTACCGTTCCCATGGTGATCTGGGCCCCCTGGAACCAGGTGAAGCCGGCTGGAGAGCTGTGCCGCCCCGCGAAGGACCAGTGTGACCTTGGTGAGCACTGTGACGGCCGGCAGCCCGCGTGCCCCGAGGACGCCTTCCGGGAGAACGGCACGCCCTGCCCAGGGGGCTACTGCTACGACGGGGCCTGCCCGACGCTGGCCCGGCGCTGCCAGGACTTGTGGGGGCCAGGTGAGGCGGGCACGGCCGCGGGACCGTCAGGGAGGCGAGGGTGGCAGCGGGTCCCGGGCCGGAGGACTGACCCGCTCCTGCCTGCAGGCTCGCGGGCGGCAGCGGAGACTTGCTTCCGCTACAGCGTGTCCGAAGGCTGCAGGGCTGGGGTCCCCCTGCAGGCCGGCAGGTGAGCGTCCCTTGTGGCCCAGCTCCCCTGGGGCCACAGGAAGCCCCTCTGCACAAAGGAGTCTGGAGCTGAGTCGGGGCCTCTCAGATGGCGGTGGGGGGGGCCACCCTGCCCTGTGGACCCTCGGCCCGAGCCCTTGTAGGAGGGCGGGCCCCTGGGGCTGAGGTGTGGAGGCCTATGGCCGCCTGGGGCCTCGGAGCTCCTGGCGCGCTGAGCCTGGAGCAGGAAGCCCCACAGAGCAGCCCCGTGCCCGTCCGTCTGTCCCCAGGGTCAACAAGTGCGGCACTATCTTCTGCGAGGGGGGGCAGGAGCCCCCGGAACGCGGATACTGCGTCTTCACCACCTCCTCAGGCGTCTGCCGGGCTGCTGTCCAGGACGGCAGCACTGCGTATGAGCCGGTGCCCAAGGGCACCAAGTGCGGCGAGGAGCAGGTGGGCCGGACACGCCTCCCGGTCAGGCCGCTGGGCTCGGGGCATGCTTGCAGGGCCCAGAGCAGGGCCGTGTCAGCAGCTGAAGCGCTCTACCCCATGTAGAAAGTCAGAAGGCGCACGGGGCTGCGGGAGAACCCCCGTAGTGAACGGGTTTGAAGACAGTCTGCGAGCCTTGGGGGTGGGCAGGGGTGTCCTCCGGCCCTGGTGGCCGCAGACAGCTGGCTGGGCGCAGTCCTTCCCTACGGCTGACGTTGGCCAGCAGATGACCTGCAGGCAGGGCCATTGAGAGGGTGCGGGCTGTGGCCTGTCCCCCCAGAGCCCAGATGCAAGGTGGGGGGCAGCTCTGGCTGACGGTGGAGACTGGGTGCTTCAAGCAGGGGTCTAGACTGGCGGCCTCAGGAGACCCCCGCTGTCCTCCAGGTTTGCTGGGACGGCTTCTGCCGGGACCTCCACGTGTACAGATCCAGGAACTGCTCCGCCCGGTGCAACAGCCACGGGGTACGTGGGCCCATGGTTCTGAGGTCTGACACTGGGAAGGCCAGGGCCCCAGGGCTGTGCCCTCCTGCATCCCCCCTGGGGAGGAAAGCCCACCGCCACGCCAGCCTGCCCCCGCGGCCATGCCTGCTTTGCTCAGAAAGCCCCGCAGTGTCTGGGAGGGCTGCAGCTGTCGGCACCTGTGATGAAACGGGTGGCGGTGGTCCCAGACGCCCCGCCCGTCCTCTGTCGGGGGGCCTGGGCAGCACAGCGCGTGGGGGTCCCGAGGCCCTGACACCCAGCTGTCCCCCAGGAGTGCAACCACAAGGCCCAGTGCCACTGCCACCCGGGCTGGGCCCCGCCCCACTGTGCTGAGCCGCTGTCCGACGCGCACGCAGGTAGGCTGGGCGGGCCCGTGTCTGCTCACACGCGGTCGAGCCTGATGGAGTCTGGGCGGGTTCCTGCGTTTCCTCAGACCCCCTGGGCAGGGCTGAGAGGACGCCGCGTGCCCCTGATTGTGACGGGCCTGTGGAAGGGGTGGCCTTGCAGCCTGACCGCACGGATCCAGGGCGGCCCTCCCCGAGAAGGGAGGCCTGTCCCAGAGGAGGGCTGCAGGCAGCACGGGCCGCTCCTTGCTGGGTCCTTAACCCACCGTGGGCCCAGGACACTGGCCTCCCAGCCCCACACTGTCCCCCACCGAACACAAGGGCGGGCACAGCACCGCGGCCCCCGGGGCCTGGCCCGGCCACGCCTGCATCACTAGGGCCGAGGGCCACCCGCCACCAAGCCCCCACCTGAGGGCTGCCCACCAAGCCCCCGACCAGGCCGCCCACCCCCAAGCCCCCGACTGGTCCCCCGGGAGCCCGGGTGCCAGTGTCACGCACCAGGTCTCAGCTTCAGGGCCCGGGCTCTGGGGGTGTGTGGCCAGGATTCTGGCTGTTGGCTTCGCCAAGGAGGTGGTCCCCTTCTTGCCCCTCCTCAGCTCCAGGCTGGCCAGGGCTGAGTTGGCGGCGGGCCCTCCTGGTCCCTGCTGCCTCGAGCCAGTTCCGGCCCTGGTAACGCCTGGCCTTCTGTGCCCCTGCAGCTCCTGGGAGCCTCCGAACGCGTGTGCTGGTGGGCGTGGGTGCCCTGGTGGTGCTGGCGCTGATCCTGGCCGGCGTGCTCATCTACCGCAAGGCCCGGAGCCCGGTCCGAAGGAGGTGGGGGAGCTGCGCTCGGCGTGTGCAGGGCCAGTCGCCTGCTGGCGCTGCTGGGGGGAGAGGGGACCCCTGGTGGTGGCCTCGCCCTGGGCCCCTGCTTTCTGCCGCGGGAGCAGGTTGGGCTGTGGGGACAGGTTGGTGATGAGGAAGCTCAGAGAAGGCCGCACCGGCCCCCTGCCCGGGGGTGACACTTCACTCTGAGCCCGCTGTGTGGGGACCTCGCCCCGTGCTGGCTGCAGCAGGACACGCCTGCTCGTGGCCTCCAAGCCCCCTGCCCCCGGCCTGGCCCGACCCGAGAGCTCTCCCGCGGGGCGGCTGCAGCTGAGCGGTCTGGGGCCAGGCCAGGGTCCCCATGCACAGGAGCCTCAATTCCCTGGGCTGAATCCTGAGGCCAGGACACACTGACCCGCCTTATTTCTCCTAGGAATGTGGCACCCAAGACGGCCATGGGGCTCTCCAACCCCCTGTTCCACGAAGGGCGCAGCAGGCCTGCGAAAGGCGGGGCTCGGGCTCCCCCCGGGGGCTCCCCAGAGCCGGCCCCTCCCTCCCAGCCCCCCAAGCCCACAGCTTCCTCGGCGACCCCTAAGCGACCACCCCCTGCTGTCTCCAGGCCACCCCCAACTCTCAGGTTCATGCGGCTCAGAGTGGGCCCTGTGGCCCCCGTGAGGAGGCGAAACCAAGGCTCTCGGGCGAGGGGTCTGAAGAGCCGCCGGAGCCGGGAGCAGGCGGAGCCTGAGGCCCAGGGCCTGCACGGTGTCGTCCCAGGATAGGCCAGAGGCGTCCCGGGACGGTCCGGAGGCTCAGAGCCTCCACCTGGCCGCCCCAGGATAGGCCAGAGGCGTCCCGGGACGGTCCGGAGGCGGCTGCCTGAGCCGGGCGCGGGCGGAGCCTGAGGCCCAGGGCCTCCACGCGGCCGCGGAGGATGGTCCGGAGGCGGCCGCCCCAGAATGGTCCAGAGGCGGCCGCCCCAGGATGGTCTGGAGGCCAGAGGCTGCCAGCACCTCCCTGTGGCCCCAGGCTGGGGGAGGGGCCAGAACCTTGGGTCCTCAGCGGGTGGGGGGCAGCTCTGAGCCAGGCCTCTCTGGGGGCGGTTGCCCTGGGAGACCCAGGCTCACGCCTTTCCCTTCAGCCTCCAGGCTCCCTTCAGCCTCCAGCTGCCACGGCCAGGCCGCCGTCCCCGCTGCCTGTGTACCCCCAGCAGGCCCCAGGCCAGGTGAGCAGGGAGGGGGCACACTGCGGACCTCGGGGGCGGAGGGTCTGTGGCTGCCCTTGGTGGGCCAGGCGCCTAGTCTGGCAGCCCAGCGAGGACACGAACAGCACCCAGGGGGCCTGGGGGTTCTGACTCGCCCTCCCCACTCCCAGCAGCTCATACCTGCTCCTCCCGCCAAGCCCCTTCCGGTGCTGAAGCCGAAGCAGGTGAGAGGGCCGTGGGGGGAAGCTCAGGGGCGCCTGCGCTCCACCTCCCTTCTTTCAGGGAAAGGTCTCTCCCAACTGAGAGTCACTGGCGCCCCAGCAGGCCCCCTGCCTTGGGGCGCGTGTGGGAGGCCCTTCTACCCACCGTGAGGTCCGGCTCTGGTGGGTCGCCTCCACTGCTGGGAGCACTAGTGAGGTTCCTACACACCCCTGGACACACTCTCACCTCCCCGCAGGCGGGGCTCCCCGCTCGGACAGATGGTGAGGCCTAGAAGACCAGGCTCTCTGCCCTCCCGGGGCGGGGCTTCGCCCCCAGGCGTCCTGGGGGCCTGCCCGTCCCTGGTGGCGTGGGGCCATCACTGGTCGCAGTGGCGTCTGAGACTCGAAATCACTGTTAGAGCCCTTTCCCTTTGTGGTTAAAGCTTGGAGGTGTTTGGAGAGACGCCAGCCCGGCTCCTCCTCCAGCTCACCCACGGGGCCGCTGTGGGTCTCGCCCGGGACAACCGCTATTGCGGTGTTTAGTCAGTGAGGATTCCCTGTTTCTCTTTTCTTTTTAACTTTTTATGTTGAGTTAATTTTAGAGTTACAGTAAAGTTACAAGAAAAAGTCTTTAAATAAAGTTTTAGGAGGGGTTTTGACAGGCCAAACAGGGACGGGGGTTGGGCAAACAGATTTCCGGCCCAGGAAGCAGAGGCAGCCAGGGAACTGTGCGAGAGGAATTGCGAGAGGAAAGCGCAGGCCGCCTCGGCCCCCAGCCCCCGGCCCCCCTCAGCAGGGCCCTCTGGGTGCTGGGCCGCACCCCACCCTGGCCTGGGCTGAGCAGGGGTCCTGCTAGAGACCTTCCTTCCCCACCCCAGCCAAGGTTGCCCCAGAAAGGGGAAATGCAAACGAGCGCCCATTTTAGTGGCCTATCCTTGGTTTTAGACCTTCCAAAGACCCACATTCTGGCAATTTAAGAGCTTTTCCTGGGTAGCGTTGGGGTGGGGTGAGGCTGGGAGCTGAGGGGAGGGGGCGGGGTGGTGAGGTGACCTGACAGACCCAGGAATGGGGGCCCTGCCACACTTGAGTTTCATTCAAGGGCAGTACCAGGCATGGCGGGGACCGTGTTGAGGGCAATTTTCTATAGAGAGAGCTCAGCCCAGAGAAGCCTGCAGGCCAGTCTGGGGCCGAGCACAGCACTCAGGGAACTTCCTAGAAGTGCTGGGCAGACAGCGCCCGGGCACTGCCAGCCATCAGCTGTGTCTCCGTCCCCCCAGGTCATCAAGCCGACCTGTGCTCCCCCGATGCCACCCGTCAAGCCTGGAGCGAGAGGGGCCCAGCCTGGACCCACTCAGGTGAGGCCCTCACTGCCAGATCAGTGCCCACCGGGTGGGCAGAGCTCACTCACTTCCCCACGAGAGGCCGTAACCTCTGCTCTGTACTCTGTCAGAGGGCTCTCCAGCGCTTGCTGCTGCTTCCGGCTGCTAGCGCCTTTTTCTGCCCTGGCGCAAGCTCGGGAGTCTGCTGCCTCTGGACGGAGAGTAGGCCTCTGGGTGAAGCATCAGCTGTCGGTAGCCGGGGCTGCCTTTTTCTGCCCTGGCGCAAGCTCGGGAGTCTGCTGCCTCTGGACGGAGAGTAGGCCTCTGGGTGAAGCATCAGCTGTCGGTAGCCGGGGCTGCCTTTTTCTGCCCTGGCGCAAGCTCGGGAGTCTGCTGCCTCTGGACGGAGAGTAGGCCTCTGGGTGAAGCATCAGCTGTCGGTAGCCGGGGCTGCCTTTTTCTGCCCTGGCGCAAGCTCGGGAGTCTGCTGCCTCTGGACGGAGAGTAGGCCTCTGGGTGAAGCATCAGCTGTCGGTAGCCGGGGCTGCCTTTTTCTGCCCTGGCGCAAGCTCGGGAGTCTGCTGCCTCTGGACGGAGAGTAGGCCTCTGGGTGAAGCATCAGCTGTCGGTAGCCGGGGCTGCCTTTTTCTGCCCTGGCGCAAGCTCGGGAGTCTGCTGCCTCTGGACGGAGAGTAGGCCTCTGGGTGAAGCATCAGCTGTCGGTAGCCGGGGCTGCCTTTTTCTGCCCTGGCGCAAGCTCGGGAGTCTGCTGCCTCTGGACGGAGAGTAGGCCTCTGGGTGAAGCATCAGCTGTCGGTAGCCGGGGCTGCCTTTTTCTGCCCTGGCGCAAGCTCGGGAGTCTGCTGCCTCTGGACGGAGAGTAGGCCTCTGGGTGAAGCATCAGCTGTCGGTAGCCGGGGCTGCCTTTTTCTGCCCTGGCGCAAGCTCGGGAGTCTGCTGCCTCTGGACGGAGAGTAGGCCTCTGGGTGAAGCATCAGCTGTCGGTAGCCGGGGCTGCCTTTTTCTGCCCTGGCGCAAGCTCGGGAGTCTGCTGCCTCTGGACGGAGAGTAGGCCTCTGGGTGAAGCATCAGCTGTCGGTAGCCAGGGCTGCCGCCACTCTGAGCACAGTCGTGGTTTTGGATGAAATGAGGATCCAAATTTTAAGAAAAGTGAAAGGAAGCTAATTCTGTTGTGCTCTTGGGAGCAGATGGCCTTTACTATCAGTTTTTTTCCTTCCACAAGGGAGCTGTTGACCCGAAGGTTGCTCTGAAACCCCCTGTCCAGAGGAGGTGATGGGGCCCAAGCTCAAAGCACCCTGAGGGGCATCCGTGCACCTGTCTGGATGTTGCGTGTGGTCTTGTGACCTCGCCAGCAGCAGCAGCAGATGCAGCCGCCTGGCCCCAGGCCCTCCACCCCCTCAGGGCCTGAGTCCTCTCTGAACTGTCCTGAAGGAAGAGCCAGCTCCTAAGGGCCAAGGTGCTCTTCGGTGTCTCAAAGTCACAGCCTAGGGCCTCTGGACCCGGGACTCCCTGTCTGGGCCCAGGACTCCCAGCTGGGCCATCGGCTGCTGTCCTGACCTGGGGAAGGAGGCTGGGGGAGGCCAGCCCCTCCTCAACCACGTGCGTCTTCAGACGGCCAATGGTGTCTTATCTGGGTCCCTGAAAACGGCGCACGTTCAGCAGGGCTCAAAAATTTAATAAAATGTTTATATTTTACGATTAAATTATTGATCAAGTTTTAAATGACGCTAAGTTTTTACTAGATCAGTGTAAAGTGATGCATGCGAAACAGCGTGGAATTTAATTTAGAAGACGTGACTTCAACGCTTGTTAAAACAGAAGCGTCAGTGTCGCTCGGTCGCGTCCGCCGCTGCGCCCCCTGCACGGCAGCGCCGCGCGGCCCGCCACCGTCGCGGGGACCCCAGCCTCCGCGCTTCGGGCCTGGCGTTCCCTCCCCGGCGCGAGCCTCGGGGCCCCCGGCGAGGCCGCGCCCCCACCTGCGCGCCCCGCCCTTCCGGCCCCGCCCGGAGTTCCGGTCCCGCAGGCGCTTCCGGCGCCGTCTCCCGGCAACGGCCCGCAGCTGGCCGCGCCGAGATGCTGGGCGCCGCCAGGCCGCGCCCCCCGGCCCCGCCGCCCGGCGCGCTCCGCGGCCTCCACGCCCGGCTGGACGCGCTGCCGCTCAGCCGCCGCAAGCGCCACCGGGCCCGGGGCTTCAGCGACGGCGGTGAGGGCCCGGGGGCCTGCCCAGGGGTCCAGGCCGAGAGCCCAGCGCCCGTCCTCCTCGGCCAGCGGGAGCCCCGGGGCCTGGCTGGCGGGACGGGCAGGCAAAGGCCGCGGCCCGGGCAGGGTCCCCGCGCCCTGGGCTCCCTGCGAAGCCGGGGCGCCCAGGCCCCCGGGGAGGGGCGGGAGGGCCGCTGCCTCGATGGCCCTGGGAGGAGGTCCTCACGCCCCACCCCCGCCTGCCCTGGGGGTCCCCCAGCAGCTCCTCGGAGCCCGCTGGCCCCCACGGTCCTCCCGCTGGGGCGCCCGCACCGTGCGGGGCCTCCGCGGGACCCCTCTCCATCCTCCCCCGTGTGGAGGCCCTGGGGGACGAATGACACACATATCCGGGGCCCCTCGGCTCACGCCACACCCCTGCCCGCCCCGCCCCAGTGATGCTGGCGGAGGTCGGGAAGCTCTTTGGCCCCCGGCTCGTGGACCTGCACAACTACGTCCCCACCTGCAGCAGCGGCCAGAAGCGCAGCAGCTGGAACGTTCTCAACAGGCAGGGCTCCGAGCGGGGCTGTCCGCCCCGCCGGGCCCATTCCTCGCTCCCCAAGGCTGGCCTGCGTGGGCGGCCCCACCCTGGGGACGGGTTCTCAGGCTGTGTCCCTGCCGTGGGCTTCCCTGATACCGTCCAGTAACACCTGAGGCTCCTGGGGCCTCCCCACCACGAGGCCAGCAGCAGCCAGCTTGAGACACACTCTGCAGGGCAGGATAATTATCCTGCCTGCTGACGCGCCTCTCATGCACTCGCCCGCCAGAAAGTCTGGGTGACCGACTGTGCTCAAGCCCAGCAGGCGCGGCAGTAAATGGGCCCAGCGAGTCGAGAGGGAAGACAGACCAGTGAGGAGACGGGGCCGGTGTCACTTGTGACGAGTCACGTGAGGACACGGGCAGGACCGCAGGAAGTGACAGCGCGCGGCCTGAGCGCCGACCTGGCGCTTTCCGAGGCAGCCGCCAAGGGCCCTGGCAGGACGCTGCCCGAGGGGCAGTGCCTTAGCCGGCTTGAGGCCTGGCAGGTTCTGGTGGGACTTACTCGGAGGGGAGAGACTGGGGGAGACGGAGGTGGGGTGGCGGCTGCCCCCACCCCAAAGCCTGGAGAGGGCAGCAGCTGCAGGCGGCCTGGGGGAAGCCAGGCTCTGAGCGCCCTGGAGGTGAGTGCGCAGGACGCCCGCTCAGAGCCGAGGAGCCTCAGGGACCTAGGCAGGTGGTGGCGGGCTGAGCCTGGGACTCGGCTGGCCCGGCGCGCTGTGCCCCCTGAGCCCCGGGTGGCGACTGGGAACGAGACGGCCCCAGGCCTCTGTGGGTGCGGGGGCCGGAAGGCACCCCAGTCCAGCCGCTCCGCACGAGGTGGGCGTCCCCGCTGGGCCTCTGGTCTCAGGGCTGCACCTACTGCCTCTGCAGGAAGGTCTTCCACAAGCTGGGCCTCAGCGTCTCAGAGGAAGAGCTCCGAAAGGTGGTCGTCAACACCCCTGGGGCCATGGAGCCCATCCTGTGTGCAGTGAGGGACAAGGTGGAGGCCGGCAAGGACCCGTCCGGCAGGGCTGGACACGTGGGTACCGCCGCGTGGACCCGCCCGGCGGGGCTGGATGCGTGGGTACCGCCGCGTGGCCTGGCCTCTGCTGTGTTGGGACACGGGCTCGTTGCCTGATGATGAGAGTAAAACCAGGAAGTAAGTGGGGGCGAGGCCCCGTGTCCCCGTGCCCGACCGGCCTGCGTCCCTTTACAGAAGCGCTTGAGTCCAGGCCATGCTCCCTCCTCCGGGGAGCCTGTCCCCCTGCCCACCTGTGACAGGGAGACACTGGCAGGCCTGCGGACAAGGATGGAGTCAGCCCCTTCCGAGGGTCTCATGGCACAACGGTGGAGCCCCTTGCTCCCCTTGCGGGAAGCAGGACACTCCTGTGCTGATGCTGGTGGGTGGGGCTCGCCTCCCCTGCACAGGCTGGGGATGTCCAGACCACCCCCCACCCCTGCCCCGTGTGGGGCCCTGCGCCTGGCAGACCACCCTGCCCCCCACTGGAGCGGCACCCAGCGGGAGGGGAGCGCCTCACTCAGAGGGGGCCCTGCTTCCGTCCCCCCCGCCAGGGGCCCCTGCCCATAGGCCGTGTGAAGTGGCGGCGTCCAGGTTCAGGGGTCGCTTCTCCGAATGAGGAAGCCGTTCAGAGGTGTGGCGGGCTGCACCTGCGGAACAGCTCTGGCCCGACACGGCCATAGAGCACGGCCCCTACCTGAGCTGGAGGCTGGAGCTGACGTGTCCGGTGGTCTTGCAGGCCTGCTGAGCCCCTCGGCGCGCTCTGGGGCGGAGACCCGTTGGAGTCAGAGGGCTCCGGAGAAGGTGGGCCACTGTGCACGCAGAGGGCGGGCTCCAGACCAAAGCCTCTGCACCGCCCCCAGGGGCCGCCCGCCGCCCGCTAAGGCCCGCGCCTGCCTTTCAGCTGCCCAGCCGGGGAGCCCTGGCACCGCCTGGACCCTGGGCTGCCGCAGCGGCTGCTGGAGGAGAAAGAGCGGGCACTGGCAGTCCTGCAGGAGACTGTCAAGGTACAGGCCGGGGCGCCCCTGCAAGCAGCTTGGACCAGCATGCGGGGCGGGGCGGCGTGGAGCAGCCGGGCAGGGCCCGACCGGGGCGGTGGGGGGGCCCGCGAGCATATCCCAGAGATACTCAGAAGCAGAGGGGAGAGTGCAGTGGGCCTCCATCCCTCGGAGACTGACCACCCAACCTCGCCTGTCATCAGACGCCAGAGACCACCAGTCAGACTCACAGGCCTTGCCACCCGGACATACTGGACGGCAGGCTCGAGGGCCCTGGGGCCTAGTCAGGGAGCAGAAGGCAGCTCCCTAAGACGCAAGCCTGCTTCTGGGCGTGTATGCCTGTTCCCCCTCTGGCTGAGGGTCTCCAGCACTCCCGGGTTCAGGAGA
>SJYT01015210.1:307617-319917 GCA_006410635.1 Cephalophus harveyi | reverse complement strand
GGGCTGTGTCCTGTCTGTCCTGTGTCCTGGCACCAGATGTGTATAAGAGACAGGTTCAGGAGATGCTCGGGTCCCCGTCGCTGCCATTCAGCAACGCCCCCGTGCTCTGTTGGGCGTCCAGGCTGCATCTCTGGACCCGAGACAGTGGGGGTGGGGCGGGCGGGCCACACAGCCTCGGGGATGGAGGAGCTGTAGAAATGGTGATGACGAAGCGGTTCCTGCTGGCCCCGCGGATCCTGACGCAGTTGTTTGAGGAAGCGGGAAGGTGGCGTCATCCTGTGGTTTGCACCCGCTGGACGGCAGGGAGGGAGCCCTGTCTCAGCAAGGCCCCTCGCTGCCCCCAGCCTGCCCGGCTCTGGGCCCTGTGCTGACACGGAGGCGCGGCCCCCGCGGGCCTCAGAACAGCGCGGTTTGAACCCCATGGTGTCGTGCACTAGGCGGGCGCCACGGCGCTGCGGTCCACACTGCAGCCCCAACGGTCAGACCGTCGGCGGGTTTTGACTTGGGGGAGGGGTTGGTGCCCCCCCCCCCCGACCACCAGACTGGTCAAGGGCCAACTGCATCTGATGTTTGAAACCCGGAGGGCGAGACAGCCCCCCTGCTGTGTGGTGGTGGCTGTCACTGATGTCGGATAAGACGTGCGGGGGCAGGGGCGCCGAGGGGCAGCCTCCCCGGGCTGACGGGGTGGGGGCGGGTGCCAGGGTCCGAGCCTGCAGCGTCAGCTGAAACGGCAGCGCCCAGCCTCGGGACGCCCCTGCCCTTCACGCTCACCGCCGAGGGGCAGTGCGGCCAGCCGTGGTGTGCTGGGCGCTCAGGGCCCTCGGAGGGTCGGTCTGCTGAGACGCCGGCCCCCAGCCTCGGCCAGCGGGAGCCCTCCTCTTTCCTCTGGAGATGTGTTCGGGGCAGACGAACTTCCAGTTCACTCTTACTGCTGGGGCGTGGCGGGCGCTCTCCTTCCAAGAGGGGAGTTTGCGCCCTGGCCTTGCTTGGGGGAGGCTGGGGGGCAGCAGCTGTGCGTGAGGACAGCTGAGCAGGAGCGCCAGGCGGGCGGTCCTCGACCATCTGTCTGCACGGGGACGTGTTCTCGGCCATTTCCCTTCAGAAGTGACCCCTGCATGTGAGGCCGTCCCCTCGGCAGGCTTGCTCCGAGGACCTGCCCGGCCCGGCTGAGCCGCTGGGCAGGGCTGCAAAGGGAACCGGCCAGGAGGCGCCCTGGGCCTCGGGCAGCCCCTCCCTCTCCTGGCCTGCCCTCTGTCACCTGGGGTCTCAGGCTCCTTTCAGGGACCCACGTTTCTGCCCAGACTGGCCTGCTTGAAGGCCTTTGGCCCGATCGCTGACGGTGTGGCCTTGCAGGGGGCTGGCTGGACACTCAGCCTGGGGCTGAAGCTGCTGCCACAGGAGTGTGGACAGGCGTCCCTCGGGTGTGTGTGCCTGCAGGTTCTGCAGATGAAGGTGGCCAGGCTGGAGCATCTGGTGAAACTGAAGGACCAGCGGATCGGAGCGCTCACACGACGGGGGGACCAGCCCCCGGGCGGGGGTACCCCGGGGCCGGAAGGGCCCCCTCCCCTGTCCCCCAGACTCCGACCTCGAGCCCACTTGGAACTCCCCTAGGCTGGGTGTGGCCACACGCTGCCCACGGCGTGGGGCACCATGGAGGGCCAGAGCCCGCGTGTCCACAGGCAGAGGCCTGGCCCCTCCCGACGGCACATCCCGGGTGCCCAGCCGATGTGGCCCGAGGTTCCCCTGCTGCCCCCCGCCCCCCTGCCTCCTCCCCCCAAGAAGACCAGTTTGGACATGAAGATGGGTCTGGTTGCCTGAAGCCCCTGAGCTGTCCCGGCATCACTGTGAACATGGAGCGTCTGCGGGCAGTTGTGTGCTGGGGGTGGTGGGGTGGGGGCAGCGTGGCGAGTCAGCCAGCCTGCCGTCCCTGGGGCCCCGCGGAAACAGCTCGCAGGAGGTTGTGCTCCCCGAACGGCACCTGTGGGGACCTCATGGTGGTCGCCCGACACGGCCAGTCACCCCTCCTTGCTCTGGAAGTTTTGGGGGTCAGAGCGGAGCCAGGACCTGCAGGACCTGTCTCTTATACACATCTAGATGTGTATAAGAGACAGGGCCTGCACGGTGTCGTCCCAGGATAGGCCAGAGGCGTCCCGGGACGGTCCGGAGGCTCAGAGCCTCCACCTGGCCGCCCCAGGATAGGCCAGAGGCGTCCCGGGACGGTCCGGAGGCGGCTGCCTGAGCCGGGCGCGGGCGGAGCCTGAGGCCCAGGGCCTCCACGCGGCCGCGGAGGATGGTCCGGAGGCGGCCGCCCCAGAATGGTCCAGAGGCGGCCGCCCCAGGATGGTCTGGAGGCCAGAGGCTGCCAGCACCTCCCTGTGGCCCCAGGCTGGGGGAGGGGCCAGAACCTTGGGTCCTCAGCGGGTGGGGGGCAGCTCTGAGCCAGGCCTCTCTGGGGGCGGTTGCCCTGGGAGACCCAGGCTCACGCCTTTCCCTTCAGCCTCCAGGCTCCCTTCAGCCTCCAGCTGCCACGGCCAGGCCGCCGTCCCCGCTGCCTGTGTACCCCCAGCAGGCCCCAGGCCAGGTGAGCAGGGAGGGGGCACACTGCGGACCTCGGGGGCGGAGGGTCTGTGGCTGCCCTTGGTGGGCCAGGCGCCTAGTCTGGCAGCCCAGCGAGGACACGAACAGCACCCAGGGGGCCTGGGGGTTCTGACTCGCCCTCCCCACTCCCAGCAGCTCATACCTGCTCCTCCCGCCAAGCCCCTTCCGGTGCTGAAGCCGAAGCAGGTGAGAGGGCCGTGGGGGGAAGCTCAGGGGCGCCTGCGCTCCACCTCCCTTCTTTCAGGGAAAGGTCTCTCCCAACTGAGAGTCACTGGCGCCCCAGCAGGCCCCCTGCCTTGGGGCGCGTGTGGGAGGCCCTTCTACCCACCGTGAGGTCCGGCTCTGGTGGGTCGCCTCCACTGCTGGGAGCACTAGTGAGGTTCCTACACACCCCTGGACACACTCTCACCTCCCTGCAGGCGGGGCTCCCTGCTCGGACAGATGGTGAGGCCTAGAAGACCAGGCTCTCTGCCCTCCCGGGGCGGGGCTTCGCCCCCAGGCGTCCTGGGGGCCTGCCCGTCCCTGGTGGCGTGGGGCCATCACTGGTCGCAGTGGCGTCTGAGACTCGATTCTGGCTGCAGTTCCAGACGAGCACCTAGGACCCAACCTGTCTCTTATACACATCTGACTCACTGCCCCTCCTCCCCGAATACACTCTCACCCCCCGGGCCCCTGCGGGGTTTCAGGGAGCAGCGCCAGAGCAGAAACCTCGCCGGTTTCAGAGCCGCCCTGAGTCAGCCCACGTCCGCCCTGAGTCAGCCCACGGCCCTGAGTCAGACGTGCGGCCCTGACCCCACCGCATGGGTCCGGCCCCCAGGCTTGGAGGGCCCCGGGGTTTGAGGCGGAGAGTCTGCTTCCCCAGGAGGGGCCGTGGAGGCTGGTTGGGGGGCCATCTCAGGTTTCTCCTGGCACACCCGCGCCCCTGGAGAGGAGCTCCAGGACGTGTCTGGGGCAGGTCCCGGCTGCAAGCAGCCCCCGCCGCTCCAGCGTCAGGAGCCGCAGAGGGCCACGGGCTCCGCAGCCCAGCGTGCAGGGTGTCTTGGGGCCGGGGGCAGGAGCGGGCTCACCAGGGCACAAGGCGGGGGGCCTCTGGAGGACTGTGCCCCCCATCCTGCCAGCTGCAGGCTCTGTGCCACCCGCAGGGGCAGGAACGCAGAGGAGCAGCCAGGGTGGGGGTCGGGCACAGGGCACACTGATTCAGCCTGGCTGGCAGCCGGGTGGCGGTGTGCTGTGCAGTGGGTTGTGGGCAGAGCCGACCAGGCCCGGGCCCTGGGGAGACGCAGAGGCAGGCTGTCCCTGGAAGAGCACGAGGTGCGGCTGGTGACCTTCCTGCCCGCAGAGGACTGGAGGGCTCTATGCTAATTCCCGTGTCAGCCAGAAGCCCTCCAGGCCTCCACCCAGCGGCACGCAGGTGAGCGGTGTGGACTGCACCACGGAGCCCCAGGGTAGACAGAAACGCCAGTGGCCTCCAGGCCTGTGGAGCTCCTGGCCTCCCCCCGCTGCCCCCACGACGCCCTCCCCAGCTGGGCACGTCTGTTTCCGTGATTTCTGAGGCAACTGATCCGGCCTTTCCTTCCCAGATGGGTTTCGAGTGAGCGCCGCCACGGCGAGCTGGGCGTGCTGCTGTGGACGCGGCTCGGGGGCGGGGGGCGCCCACCTGGCCGCTGCGCAGGAAGGTGCCCCCGACGGGGTGGGCGGTGCTGGGGCCGCGACCTGCCCGGAAACCCCGCCCTCCCCACGTGGCGCCGCAGTCCAGCGGGAAGGGGGGCCTGGGGCGAGGGACGGCCGCGCCCCTGAAACAGAGCTGGGAGCGGCGATGAGAACAGGCGGACGCGAGGGAGGAGGGGCCTTGGGAGCCCCGCAGGGCTGCCTTCCGAGCAGAGGCGTGAAGAAAGCCGGGGGCTGCAGCTCAGACGCGGCGCAGAGGCCGGCACGGGCGGCGCACGGGGCGGCGGGGGTGGCGGGTGGCGAGGCTGAGGCTGCAAAGACCGGGGCTGCGGCGCCTCTGAGGCGGCACGGCTGGGGCTCCAGAAGCAGGGGCGCGGGTGGCTTGACCATAGAGCCATCCTGGAGGGTGGGGTGGGTGTGAGCCCCGGGCTTCCCCCCCCCGCCCGGCTTCGAGGCTGAGAGCGAGCCGCCGCGTTTCTGCTCCGGAAGGTGCAGCAGCTGGCCTGGTGGTGTGGATGTGTTAAGTGTTCTCTGACCCGTGAGAAACACCTTTCCAGGGGAAAAACACCCTGGCTGCACAAAATGTGTGAGGAGTGAACTGGTGACAGCGTCCATGAAACCATCGCAATATTGTAATTATTTTCCAAATAAAAAGTGTATTAAAAAACTGACCTAGAGGCTCACCCAGAACATAAAGCTTGTTTAGCTCAAAAAGTGAAAGTGTCAGCCGCTCAGTCCTCCTCTTCGCAACCTCGTGGACTGTAGCCCACCAGGCTTCTCTGTTCATGGAATTCTCCAGGTGAGGATACTGGAGTGGGTTGCCGTTCCTTTCTTCAGGGATCTTCCAGATCCAGGGATCAAACCTGAGTCCTGCATTGCAGGCAGACTCTCTACTGTCTGAGCCAGCAGGGAAGTCCCGTTTAGCTCAAAGCTTTGATTCAATTCAGGCAGTAAATTAGCGCAGATTCAATGGCACCCACTCCAATGCTCTTGCCTGGAAAATCCCGCGGACAGAGGAGCCTGGTGGGCTGCAGTCCATGGGGCCGCTGAGTCGGACACGACTGGGCAACTTAACTGTCACGTCTCTCTTTCACGCATTGGAAAAGAAACGGCAACCCACTCCAGTGCTCTTGCCTGGAGAATCCTCGGGACGGGGGAGCCTGGTGGGCTGCCATCTATGGGGTTGCACAGAGTTGGACACGACTGAAGCGACTTAGCAGTAGCAGCAGCAGCAATTGACGGAGATTAGAAATGAAAACCCAGAGAAACACAGGAAAGAACAGCAACTGGCTGCTGTCCCAAGGCGGGTCGGGCCCTTGGTGCCCCCCAGGGGCAGCTCCACCCGCTCCGGGGCCCACCGCTGCCACTGGGTGGGCTGCCCTGGAAGGGACATGCTGACTTGCCGAAAGTGGTGGAAGGCTGCCTGGAGAGCAGGCTGGCAGAGGCCCGTCAGCTCACAGCGATGGCTCTTGGGTGGGAGAACGGCGACTTCCGTGCTGCTGAGAGTTCCCCTCAGAGCAGTGAGTGTGCTACAGTTGGGGAAAAGCGGGAGGCAGGCTGCCGGCAAGCTCACCTGACAGCCCTGCTGCTGGGCCACGCGCTCACTGGGCGTCTGTCCCGTCCCTCCTTGATCAAAGAGAGACCCTCCCTCAGGGAGCCAGTGATGGCTCTTGGGTGGGAGAACGGCGACTTCCGTGCTGCTGAGAGTTCCCCTCAGAGCAGTGAGTGTGCTACAGTTGGGGAAAAGCGGGAGGCAGGCTGCCGGCAAGCTCACCTGACAGCCCTGCTGCTGGGCCACGCGCTCACTGGGCGTCTGTCCCGTCCCTCCTTGATCAAAGAGAGACCCTCCCTCAGGGAGCCAGCCAACGCGGCCGCTAAAGGCACGACCCACCTCTCGCCTTTCAGCGAAAGCAGAGCCGCGGGGTGTCCCGCGGGGTGCGGTGGGGACTCAGAGGGCCCGAGCGTCCCTGGCCTCGCCCCAGGGGAGGCGAGAGGACCCCCGGTGCAGCCCCCTCTGCATGTTCTGCGGGGTCTCGGTGCCCACAGTGTAACAGGCCACACAGCGTGAAATGCCCCCGACTCCACCCTCACGCCCGCTGAGCGGCTCACCAGGCGGAGGGCAGACGCAGAGGCCAAGGAGGTGGGCAGAGGGCAGGCGCAGAGGCCGAGGAGGTGGGCAGAGGGCAGGTGCAGAGGCCGAGGAGGTGGGCAGAGGGCAGGCGCAGAGGCCGAGGAGGTGGGCAGACGCAGGGCTGGGGGTGGGGGGCAGCGTGTCTGGGCGCCCCCACAGCGGCAGTCACCTGGACTGACGGCCCCCAGCCCCCCTGCCCGAGGGCGCCGTGCTGCCCACCCAGCTCCCCGCACGCAGCCACACCGGGCAGCGGGCTGGAGGCTGCTGAGCCTTCTCTGGGTGCCCAGAGGAACGCCCACCCACCAGGCCGGGCCCCACGAGAGACCAGGCGTTCGTTGCTGGCCCCTCGGGCCCCTTCACCCCTGCAAGGGCACAGGTCCTCGCGCACGCGCACACGTGCTCACATTCAGCCCCCAGGCCTCCCCTTTGTTCCCACCACCTGTGGGCCCCGGCTCTGACACCCCGGGCTGGGCGTTCAGGGCTCCAGCCGGCCTTCTTCCCTGTGATCCGAGGCTGCTTGCAGCACGTTCCCAGCCCAGCCCCTTTCCCGGATCCAAGGTCCTCCCAGCCCCTACTGGGTCCGGGGCAAGGAGTCAAGGGGCGCGCCACTGAGAGCTCCCAGGGGGACAGCGCCCCCACCCCATGCCCCGACCCGACCAGCCAGGCCAGGGGCTTCTCTGTCCACCAGGGGATGGGGAGGGTTCCCTGGGAAACGCCTGGGGCCAGGAGGAGGTTGGTTGGGGCTTCACAGGCCCTTGTCCTTGGGAAGCTCGCTCACCTGCCGCTCTGGGCCTGCTTCCTCCACACGGCGGTGGCCACTGCTGGTGGAGGCAGGCGGGACCCGTCTCAGGCTCTGTGCCCACCCCTAGCGTCCCGAGCACCTAACTGACTCCCAAGCTTCTACAAAAGGGCTTTTGGTGTTTGTGGGGACCCCAAGGGGAGATGTGTATAAGAGACAGCCGCTCTGCTGCCAGGCGCTGCGCAGCCCCTCAGGGCCTGGAGTGGACCCCAAGCTCAGGGCGGGGACCCCGGCCCCTCCCCGCACTCTGGTTCCGAGCAGGGCCGGCAGGGTCCACACACCCGAGGCCCGGAGCTGCTGCCCCTGCCCGTCTCCTCTCCAAGCCTCTCTGGCTCCCGACGTGGTTTATAGTCGGCAGGCACTGATGTTACAATCAGGTCAGCAGGACGACCGGGAGGGCCTGGAGGGCTCTGGGGCGCGGGCCTCGCACCCCGGACTCCCCACCTGCCGCCTCCCTCCTGCAGGCCTGCTGCTGCCCGCCTGAGGAGCCGGGGCAGGGGCAGGGGTGTCTCCCAGAAGCCGGAGGAGGCAGCTGGGAAGGGGAGGGCTGCTGGCGGTGGGGGCTCCGGGCAGGAGGCCCCAGGGGTGGGGGGACCCCTGGTGGTTCTGGAGAATGGGGGACCCACGGAGATGGCCCCAGGGCTGCCGCCTGAGTCGGGGCTCCACCCCTCAGCCTGGCACTCAGCAGGTGGCCCCCTCGAGCCCAGCAGAGGCAGGGGTCTGACACCCCCCCACCGCTGTCTCTTATACACATCTAGATGTGTATAAGAGACAGGGGTCGTAGAGGCCAGGGGCCCGGGGGAGGCCCAGGGCCTGCAGAGGAAAGGGCTGTTAGAGGCTGTAACAGGGGCTGAGGGGGAGGCCTGAAGGCGACAGATCCTTCCCCAAACCTGGGGGCCCAGCCCCTCGGTGAGAAAGAGACCCCGGGTTATGGACAGTAGTGATTGCCGGGGCCAGCCCTGTGTGCACGGGCGTGTGGTGTGTACACGGGCGTGTGGTGTGTACACACCTGTGTGCAGGCCCAGTGGTCCAGGTGCTCAGAGGGACTCCCCGTGCCCGGGGTGGGGGCTGCCGGGTCGGCCCTGCAGACAAAGGGGCCACATTCTCCCTCCGGCTGGGGATCGGGAAGGCCAAAGTGCCCCGGGAGGCCGCCCGCGCTGTGGCCTTGAGTGGAGGGAAGTTCCCATGGCCCGGCTCGCATCCCAGTCTGCCTGGAGGGAGAGGATTATCTCCCAGCGAGGGAGGCACACAGACTCAGCCTTGAAACCCCGCCGCAACGGCAGGGGGGCTCTGGGCCCAGCCTTAACCCCTTGTCCTCCCCACCTGGCCCACATGCGGGTCCTGCCCGGGGACCCAGCGCGCCCAGGTGCCGCTCATGGGCACCCCAGGCCACGGGGGCCGCTCACCACGCTCACACTGCCCACAGCCTGGGTCAGGCTCGCGGCCGGACACCCCAGCCCCGGAGGCCCCAGGAGCCTCCAGGGGCTCGGCCCCGACGGTTTCCCGTCAGCCCTCCAGGCCCCTGTCCTCTGACAGGTGTGGGGACACCCGTTTTGGCAACAAACCCTGGACGGCCAGGCGAAGGCGGGTTCAGAGCAACCGCACAGGGTTCACCGCGGCCGCCGCTGCCCCTGGCTCCCGAGTGCTCCACCCCGTGCTCTTCGAGGGCCCTCGGGGGGGTCTCCAGTCTGAGAACACTGCCGTCTGCTCTGTCGGGGGCAGACAGACCTCTCGGGCAGACACCCTTCAGCCTGCTGAGCCTGAGGGCTTCACCGAATTCAGCGTCTCCCTGACGGCAGGAAGCTGAACCACTCAGGGGGCAGGCCCCCAACCCAGCCTCGGGGTGGCGAGCGCCCGCAGTTACCTAGCCGGGGAACCACGTGTTGGGGTGCAGGGCCCGCGGGGAGAGGGCGCGGCCGCACTGTCTGGGAACCGGCCAGCTGCCCGAGCTGAGCAGACAGCTGCGGGGACAGCCCCCGCCGGGAGTGCAGGCAGGGAGGGAGGAGTGCAGGCAGGGAGGGAGCGAGCGGCCCTGAAGGTCGCCCCTTATCGCGGCCCGCTGTGTGCCAAGCACGTCCTTCAGGGCTGGCAGAGATACTTTCTGTCCTGTGGGCAGAGGAGAGCCCAGCCCAGCACGTTCTACATTCCGGGGGCCACTTGTGGGGGCCCCACCCGCAGCAACAGGGCCCGGGACCCTGCGCGGGCCTGTGTGGACGCCACAGAGTCGGGGGGCATGGAGTGTCCCGCCCTGGGCGCCTGCTGGTGGCCGCAAGACTGCGGGGCAGGACCCCGCCTGAGCTTAGCCCGGTCCCCGGCGGCCTCCCTGGAAGCCAGCCATTGTGCCTGCCCCCTGGGGATCATCCTCACTGCCTGGGGAGGGGGCTGGAGGCGGCGATGCCCGCTCCACTCGGCTCCTGTTAAAGTCTGACGGTGCAGGGACGCTGGGAGCAGGCTGCGCGGCCAGAGTGCGGGGAGGGGCCGGGGTCCCCGCCCTGAGCTTGGGGTCCACTCCAGGCCCTGAGGGGCTGCGCAGCGCCTGGCAGCAGAGCGGTGCTCGAGTGCACCCGTCGGGCAGGGAGCCGCCCTAGTGTCCCGTGGCTGGCCCTTCTGCCTGCGGCCACTCTGGGTGGAAGCCAGCTCTGTGTCCATCCCTTCGTCCCGAGTCCACAGGGCAAGCCTTCCAGGGGCTGAGACTCCAGGGGCCACAGCCGGGTGGGCTGGCTGGGACTAAGCTGCTCGTGGGAGGCCCAGCCTGCAGCCTCCTTCTCCCTCAGGCTAGCTCTACCCGGCAGCCCGAGGGAGGCTTCCACACAGACTCTGCCGGGTCAGCACCTGCTTGCCAGGGGCCTCGGGGGAGAAACAGACGGTGGGCCCTGCCCCCTGCTCCCCGCCGGCCACCCACCAGGCTCCCCAGGCTCGAGCTGGTAGGGGCCAGCCACCCCGGCGTCCGAGCAGGGCCGGCAGGGTCCACACACCCGAGGCCCGGAGCTGCTGCCCCTGCCCGTCTCCTCTCCAAGCCTCTCTGGCTCCCGACGTGGTTTATAGTCGGCAGGCACTGATGTTACAATCAGGTCAGCAGGACGACCGGGAGGGCCTGGAGGGCTCTGGGGCGCGGGCCTCGCACCCCGGACTCCCCACCTGCCGCCTCCCTCCTGCAGGCCTGCTGCTGCCCGCCTGAGGAGCCGGGGCAGGGGCAGGGGTGTCTCCCAGAAGCCGGAGGAGGCAGCTGGGAAGGGGAGGGCTGCTGGCGGTGGGGGCTCCGGGCAGGAGGCCCCAGGGGTGGGGGGACCCCTGGTGGTTCTGGAGAATGGGGGACCCACGGAGATGGCCCCAGGGCTGCCGCCTGAGTCGGGGCTCCACCCCTCAGCCTGGCACTCAGCAGGTGGCCCCCTCGAGCCCAGCAGAGGCAGGGGTCTGACACCCCCCCACCGTGGCCCCCTCTAGCCCAGAGATCGGTCCCTCCCAACGGCCCGGGAGACCCCTGAGCAGCTGACTGCCCGCTGGCGTCTTCAGGCCCCTGCGCCCCTCGCCAGGCGGCCAGGCTCCCAGAGGCCCGTGAGAGCGGCTGCGGACAGGCTCCTGGCGGGGCTCTGACCCCTCTGTCCAGCCCGGCGGCCGCAGTCTCAGCTACACCCCCGGCCCCGAGGGGTCCAGGCCCTGGCGGGGGGTCAGCGAGGTCTGGGCCAGGATGGCAGAAGCCCTGGCACGTTCAGGGTGGGCGCTGACTCACCTGGCCTCCCTCGCACGGCCACCTGTACCCTCAGCTTGCCTTTGCATCCAGGAGCCCGGCCCTCGCCCCCAGGCCCACTGGTCAGGTGACTTTGAGGGGCTGCTGCACAGAGACACACAAACACCACACACACCAGGCACACACAGACACACACACACCAGGCACACACACACACACACCAGGCTTACACACACACACATGCCAGGCACACAGAGACACACACACACACCAGGCACACACACACACACGCCAGGCACACAGACACACACACCAGGCTTACACACACACACACACCAGGCACACAGAGACACACACACACACACCAGGCACACAGACACATAGAGACACCAGGCACACACACACACACGCCAGGCACACAGAGACAGTCACACACACACACACCAGGCACACAGACACAGAGACACACGCCAGACACACACAGACACACACACACACCAGGCACACAGACACACACGCCAGGCACACAGACACACACACACACCAGGCACACACACACACACGCCAGGCACACAGACACACACACACACCAGGCACACACACACACACGCCAGGCACACAGACACACAGAGACACACACACACACCAGGCACACACACACACACGCCAGGCTTACACACACACACGCCAGGCACACAGACACACAGAGACACACACACACACCAGGCACACACACACACACGCCAGGCACACAGACACACACACCAGGCTTACACACACACACACACCAGGCACACAGAGACAGTCACACACACACACACCAGGCACACAGACACAGAGACACACGCCAGACACACACACACACACACCAGGCACACACAGACACACACACACACCAAGCACACAGACACACACACACCAGGCACACAGACACAGAGACACATGCCAGACACACAGACACACACAGACACGCCAGACATGAGACACACACAGACACGAGACACACACAGACACACACGCCAGGCACACACAGACACACACACACACCAGGCACACACACACACACACGCCAGGCACACAGACACACACAGACACGAGACACACACACAGACACACACGCCAGGCACACAGACACAGAGACACACGCCAGGCACACAGACACACAGACACGAGGCACACACAGACACAGACACACACGCCAGGCACACATACACACACATGCCAGGCACACACAGACACACATACCAGGCACACAGAGACAGTGACACACACACACACCAGGCACACACACACACACCAGGCACACAGACACAGACACAGAGACACACGCCAGACACACACACACACATGCCAGGCACACACACACACACACACACGCCAGGCTCACACACACACACCAGGCTCACACACACACAC
>SJYT01015210.1:291775-302298 GCA_006410635.1 Cephalophus harveyi | reverse complement strand
GCCCGCAGGCGGGGGGCCGGGGCAGGTGTGGATCCTGGCTCCCAAGCTTCTCCCCACGATGGGGAAGCAGGGTGAGAGGACACAGCCCCCGAGGCTCCGCCCCCGCCGCAGCAGGGCAGGCACCTCTGGGCCTTTCTGGTGTCCAGCTCTGAGGTCTGATATGGTGGATTCAAATGCAGGGTGACACCACCTTCACTTCCTCCCCATCCTGTTGGTTTTCAAGTTCATGCACAAAGCTCAGAGCGCCCAGCACAAGAATCCGTCTTTATCTACTCCGACACTGGAAGGGCGCTTCCAGCACCTTCTGTCAGATAAGCTGTCCCTGACTGTGAGGGCCCAGCACAGCCCCGTCCTCCTTGGCCTTTGGGGGCTCGCTGACCGTCCCCTCCTACACAATCCTTTGGCTGTTTTCAGGGAGGAAGCAGCTCTAAAACGTCCTCGACTATAAACTGCCCACAGTCCTGAGGCCAAGAGGGCCCAGTCCCAGCAGCAAGGGGGCTGGGGGGCGCAAGCCCGCCGGGCACCGCGGTCTCTGCAGGTGGACACCAGGCGTAGCCCCGCCCACCCCGGGTGTCTGGCCGGCCTCAGCTGCGGGCTTCCGGGCGCGCACACTCCCTTAGAAGGCGCCCCCGTCTCGGGCGGGGCCCAGAGGCCCCGGGCGCCCCAGGACAAGGCCAGCTCGGTGGGCACCCCGGTCCTGGCGTCTGGGAGGCAGCACGCTGGGGGCTGCCCGCCGCACGAGGCCCACGCAGAGACCCGGGGGAGCAGCGGCGGCGGCGCGGGGCGCGCGCTCGGCCGAGAGCCCTGCAGGGGGCGCTGCTGTTCCACACGGCGAATCGGGACGAGGTTTCGGTTTGCGGAGAAGAGGGTGGAGCCGGAGAGGATGTCCCCGCCCCCTAAGCCCCGCCCCCCGCGAGGAACCAGAGGCCGGCCCCGCCCACGGAGGTAAGTCCCGCCCCCGCGGGCCCCGCCCCGCTCCCGCCGGCCCGGGGAGGAGCGCTCCGGGGCGCCTCCTCCCTGGGCGCTCAGTCTCCCGGTCCGGCCCCGCGGGAGGACCGGGGGCGTCACGTCCGCGCGGCTGCAGCGCCGCCCAGGAGGAAGCTCTGGCGAGGCCAGGGCCTCGGGAGAGCCGCCCGCCCGCCGGCCTCCCACGGGGTCGAGGCGACGCTCCCCCGCGCCCTCGGCCGGCCCCCGGAGCGCGGACGCCGGGGGAGGACAGTGGCCGCTCTCCCACCGCCCGCAGCGCGCGGGCGCCCCTTCCGGAAGCAGCTTCTGTCGCCGGGAGCCGAGGAGCTCGGAGCCCACCCAGGCCAAGCGCGCCCCCGCCCCCGGGCCTCGGGCGCCCCGGCTCCGTGACCGCCGCTGTGCGTCCGGAGGGCCGGTTCTGAGCTGTAGGGAGGCGACGGGGCAGCACCGAGCTCCCCCGTGAGGCGAACACATCTCCACCTTCTTCATTTAAGCTTTTTAAAATGGAGATATACAGTCAACACCAGCTCCGCTTTCGGCCACGCAGGACCTGACACGGAGGCGCAGCGGTGAAGCCACAGAGACGGAGCGACAGTCTCCGCTGCGGACAGAGCTCCCCGGACTCCGGAAGCCGTGGGATGTTCACGGCAACAGAATCCAAACGGCACCGCGCCGCGGCCGCCCCTGGGCCGACCTGCCGGACGCCAGGTGGCCAGCGAGCTAGCCGTCTGGAGGCCGAAAGAAGGCGCCCGGACCTGCGGAGTGGCCCCGGTGACCTCGCCAAACTGAGCGGGCTTCGTGAGGCGCAAGACGGGCTAACTTTTGACCCTTTTGCAGAAGTGGGCTCCGAGGTCTCGGGCTTGGACGCCGTGGGCACCAAGCGTCCGATCGCGGCTCATACGGAGGGTGGGGGCAGCTCCTGGCGGGAGGGAGGAGTCCCAAGGGCCTGAGCAGGGAAGCCTCCTATGGGAGGGGAAGCCCCAGGCCCGGGAGGAACGCCCACCTGCGAAAGGAGTACAGGGATGGGCGCCCCTCCTCCCAGACCCGCCCCAACTCCCAACCCAGCCTGGGGAAGTAGGGCCCCGGCACACACACCAGGTGTGGGCAGCCCCGGGGCACACGCTCCTGGGGACTTCAGCGGCCCGGTGCCCACAGTCTCGAGGGGCTCCCCTGCGCTACACGTGGAGACCTCAGCGGGCCTGGCTGTGCCTGCTCACCCCGCGCTGCTGCTCCGGGGGAGCCAGTCCACTGGGCCAAAGGATGGAGGTGGGAGGCAGCCCCACTCACAACCCAGCTCCGGACAGACGGTGGGGCCGGGGACTGGGCCCAGCTAGCTGGGTGGGGCCAGCCGAACACAGGGTTCGGCAGGGCTGGGCTGCACATGCAAGCTCAGGAGGTGGGTTTACCTGGATGACCCAAATCCCCCCTGATAAACGGCACCTGCTGCTGCTGCTGCTGCTGCTAAGTCGCGTCCGACTCTGTGCGACCCCATAGATGGAAGCCCACCAGGCTTCCCCGTCCCCAGGATTCTCCAGGCAAGAACACTGGAGTGGGTTGCCATTTCCTTCTCCAATGCGTGAAAGTGAAAAGTGAAAGGGAAGTCGCTCAGTCGTGTCCGACTCTTAGCGACCGCATGGACTGCAGCCCACCAGGCTCCTCCGTCCCTGGGATTCTCCAGGCACCTAATTGCTTTCAATTCAGAGGCACAAAGGAGGCCATCTGCACCTCCTCCAGCTCTGTGAGGTCTGACCGAGGGAAAGGCCTACGGCCAAGGCGGAGGCGGGCACCTGAGGACTTGCTCCGTGGTCTCTGCTGCCCCCGCCCCGCCGGCCGGGGCTGCTGGAGGGTGAGGACGGTCCCTCCCCCCAGCGCCCGCTGTCCAACCTGCACAGGGCTCTGCCCACCGGAGGGAGTCCGGGGTCTGCAGTCACTCCCAGGACAGGTGGGCTCGGCGAGTGTCTGTGCGGCAGGCTGTCCTGCTGGGCAGGAACGCGGGTCACGAGGAGCTAGGCAGGGTGGGGAGGGGCTGGTCTGCAGGGCCCCTCGGGCCCGCCCACACGCTCTCAGGGGCTCACTCCGGTCACAGGAGCTGCCCCCAGATCTGAGTGGCAGGAAGGAAGGGAGTCTGCTGGCTCAGGGCAAGGACACGTCTGTGCCCAGCTCCTGGGAAGGGCCGAGAGGAAGGACGGTCTCCTGAGCTGCTCTGCTGCCCTCCGCCTCTCCAGGTAGCCAGGCGGGTGGCTACAGTCCCTTGGTCCTCGTCCCGGAGCCCCTAGCGCTTCACTCCTCACTGGATGTGGCCGCGTCCCTGGTGCGAAGCTGGCCTCAGGGAAGTGGGTGGCGAGATCTGGGGGCCGGTGCTCCGTGGGGAGGCTGCCAGTCAGCCAGCCCTCTGTCTCGCCCAACCCTGGCCGGCCTGCGTCTTCCCCCTCCACGCCACCAGCAGGCGGGTACGTGGCGCGTCCGAGAAGACCTGCGGGGCGCTGTTGCGGGGACCCGTCCAGGAGCCGCGCCCTTAGGCAGACAAGGCCCCGCCGGCGGCCAGACCCAGCCCCCAGCCCTGAAGGCTTCGCAACGGACAGGGGGAGTCTGCAGCCTGCGCTTCTGGGGGCGCTGGCCTGGGCTGGGAACCGAGGCCGCCCCCCACCCCCACGCCGGCCCGCCCGGCTGCCTCGCTTCAAGATTAACACCCCAGTCCCACCCTCGAGCACTCTTGGGCTCAGCAGGGAGCAGAGGCCGGCCGGCGTGGTCCCTGACCTGGTGGGGTGAGGGTTGGAATTTAAATCCCTGGCCGTGTCAGGTGGGGTGTCTCCTGAGATGACTGCAGGATGTCCTGCGAGTCACGTGGGCCCGGGGTGCCCCCAAGATGCTCGTGGACAGGCTCCTGGGCGCAGCTGTGGACGTGGGTGTCCCCTCACCACGGCAGCAGCCGAGCTGTGGGTGCTCGGAGTCCCTGGGCCGGCCGCGGTGCCTCCCCAGCCTGGTCGAGGGAGTGAGCCGCAGTCCTGACTGCTCCAGGCGCACAGAACCTGCGAGACAGGCACCCTCTAGGTCATAGTGCCTCAACCCCCAGCCCGTGGGCCGGCACTGGTGCCGCCCATTAGAACTGGGTGGTACAGCAGGAGATGAGCGGCGGCTGGACGCGGGCAAAGCTCACCCGCCGCTCCCCATCCCTCACGGTACTGCCTGAGTCACAGCCTCCTCTGTGCAAAACCTGTCTTCCCTGGAACTGGTTCTGCGTCCAAAACGGGTGGGGATCACTGGCTTAGATGAAGGGGAACGTTTGTTGGGAATTACTGCTGCTAAGTCGCTTCAGTCGTGTCCAACTCTGTGTGACCCCATAGACGGCAGCCCACCAGGCTCCCCCGTCCCTGGGAGTCTCCAGGCAAGAACACTGGAGTGAGTTGCCATTTCCTTCTCCAGTGCATAAAAGTGAAGAGTGAACATGAAGTCGCTCAGTCGTGTCCGACTCTTCACGACCCCATGGACTGCAGCCCACCAGGCTCCTCCGTCCATGGATTTTCCAGGCAAAGGTGCGGGAGTGGGCAATTACTGCTCCAAGTGCGGGAAGCAGCGCTTGGTGAAACGTCGGGCGTTAACATGCACCACGCCATCCAAAACCGCTTCAGCGCCTCCTTCCTTCTGATCTTTCAGGGCCAGCCCACTGGCTTTTGGCCCCACACGGGCCCCACCCGCCGCAACCCCACCCCAGGTCTGCTGGGTGACCCCTTCTCTTAGAGCACCCACCTCTCACGGGCACCCTTCCCGGCCCTTACCCCAACCTCCCCTCTCGGGCCACACGGCCCCTCCCTCCAGCTCATGTGTGCAGACTCTCCTCACCTGGGGTCTCCCCTCCCCTCCGTCTACCCCGGGCTACTCCACCCTGGGCTACTCCGAGACAGCTGGCCTCAGCTTCCTCACGCCTCCTTGGGGTCCAGGTGATTGGGCGCGGGTGTGGCAGTGGCGCTGGGCTGCTGGCCTCCCGCTGCAGCGGCAGGGGCTGGTGGGGCGCGCAGGGGCTGGTCGCCCGCCATCTGCAGCCGTCTACGCTCCAGGGCCCGGAGGGTGTCCCCACAGCAGCTCAGCTGTCTGGGTTCCTGGACCCGCTGGGCCTCACCATCACCAACAGGCCGTGACTAGTGCAGGCGAGCGAGGCCTCGCCCCTGCCCACGCCCCCCAAGAGGCCGGGAGGTCCCGTGTGGCTCCGGCGCTGACCCGGTCCCGGCTCTCCCGTGCCCCGCGGTGCTCACAGTCAGGGCTTTGGCCACCACGCCCCTCGCCCCCCTCGTGGGAGCCAAGAGGGCAAGTCTGTGCTTCTAGTGGGGAGAACAGAGGTGCGCGCCCCGGAGCGCGGTGGCCACGTCCCACCCAAGCAGGGCGGTGGTCTGGGGGCGCCGTCAGCTCCCGGGCTGCCCCTGAGGACTGGCTCACGTCTGTCTGGGTCTCTCTGTCAGCTGGGTGGGCGCCTCTCCCAGGCCCCTTCCTTCCTAGGGGGTCATGTCAGAGAGCTTCCCGCTGCTGTGCGAGGGGCCCCAGTCCCAGCCCGGCCCGGCCCGGCCCGGCCCCTCCGTCCCACCCACAGAGGCAGCAGCAGGGCGGGCCAGGTGGACAGGTGGGGGGGCGGACCCCCGCCTCCCGTCCAAGCTGCAGCCCCCTGCCTCCCCCCGCCACCGCCCCTGCTCCAGTCAGCTGCTCAGAAGCGAGTCCCGTGCCCGGGGACCCCCACGACGTCTCCTTGGCAGGGGGGCCCCGCCTCCCTCCAGCCTCGTGAAGATGTCTGGTTGGAGGGGCTGGGCCAGGCTGGGGTGCCTTGTGAGGCCCACAGATGGACAGACAGACTAGAAGGCATCACCCACGGCCAGGCCCTGCGGCCTTGCAGCGGTCCCCCCGAGACAGAACGGGAGTGATGTGGGGGTGGGTCCCTCGTCAGTCTGAGGGACTCAGCAAGTCCTGGGGCTGGGCCAGGTGAGCATGCCCGAGTAGCCGCTCCTGATCCTCAGCGACCACAGCTCTGGGAGAGGCCGGCACCTGGGCACCTGCTGGAGATGGTGCCGGCACCTGCTGGAGATGGTGCCGGCACCCGCTCNCAGGCGTGGCGGGGGGTGTGAAGAGCGCGGCGAGCCGCGCACACCAGGAGGCTCCGGCGAGGGCGCCGAGGAGCCGCGGGCGGGAGGCAGCCAGGCCGGCCTGAGCGCGGGCGCGGCCGCCCACGGGCCCCACCCGCATGCCCTGAGGAGGCGCAGGCTCCGCCCGCTGCCCCGCGGAGGAGGCTGCCCACGCGTCCAGCTGTGCCCCGGCGGGGCCCGGGACGGGCAGTGAGGTGAGAGGAGCAGGTTAGAAGAGACGGGCTCTGGAAGACCAGCAGTGAGAAGCAGGACGGGCACTTCTGGACCCTTCTGGACCGCGAGGTGTACAGGAAGCTCGCTCCCGTTAAATCCGGGACCAGAGGAACCACGTGCGACAGCGCCCTGTGCGGGCGCGCGGCAGCCCCTGGGCTGGGAGGGCCGACGGCCTCTGGGGGAGACGCCTCCGGGGCGAGGCCGTCCCGTGCCCCTGGAGGAGCTGCCCTTCCAGGGCCACAGCGCTGACCCTTGATGGGTGAACGTGCCCTGATAACCGCTCTCTCTGGCCCCAGGCCCGGAGGGACGGGAACTGGTGTGGGAGGCCGAGGGTGCTGAACTTGGGGGGGCGCTGGCTTCCAGCTCCTGGCGGCCCACACAGAAACAAACCGGGCCGAGGGGCGAGCCGGGTGCAGCCAGCCGGGTGCAGCCCTGCGTCACGGGGCGGACGAGGCTGCGGGCGCAGGGCAGTCCTCCGCACACGCAGCAGGAGCACCAGCCGGCTGTGGGGTGAAGGGGAAGAGCGCGGCCAGCCCCCGAGCCCTGCAGCTGCCGGGCTGGGGCGGGGCAAGGCCCGAGGTCACGGCTGTTGATTGTCCAGCCCAGCGAGGCCACAGGCCGCTGTGCTCAGCGCCACAGCAGGCGTGCCGGTGAACTCACGCGTGCGGACAAGCGGCAGCCGGACGGGTCCCGAGCGCCGGGGCGGGAGGGCACCGGCAGGAAACCGGCCACACTGCTGACCGCTCACTGCAACACCAGTGGTTAAAGGTACAAACCTCACACTCCCTAGGATGGCTGAGGTTAGAAAAAACAGTAACACAAGTGTGGTTGAAGATGTGGGGAAATTGGAACCCTTGTTCAGTGTTGGTGGGAATATAAAATGGGGCAGCGGCTGGAAGACAGTATGGAGGTTCCTCAAAAAATTAAAAATGGAATTACCACATGACCCATTAATTCCACTTACACACCAAAGGAACTGAACACAGGGTCTTGAAAGATATTCACACATCCGTGTTCGCAGCAGCAGCATTCACAATAGCTGAAATGTGGAAGCAGCCCAAATGTCCACCAAGTCAATGGACAAGCAAAATGTGGTCCATCCACGCAGTGGGCTATCATTCCGTCTTTTTAGAAAGAAAACCCGCAGTATGCTGTGTGTGTTATTCACAGCTTGGAGGACATTATTCTGGGTGAAATAAACGAGATACAAAAAGACAAATGCTGTCTGATCCCAGTTTTGAGGTCCCCAGTGGCTCAGATGGTAAAGAATCTGCCTGCAATGCGGGAGACCTGGGTTAGATCCCTGGGTTGGGAAGAGGGCACGGCAACCCACTCCAGTATCCTCACCTGGAGAATCCCACGGACAGAGGAGCCTGGCAGGCTGCAGTTCATGGGGTGGCAAAGAGTCAGACACGACACACACAAGAGCATCCCGCAGGGGGCGGGCGAGGGGCTGCACGGGGAGGGTCCAGGGATTCTGCTTGGGAAGAGCAAGTTTTGGGCCGATGGGGGTGACCGCTGCACAACGTGAACGTCCCTGCACACTTGAAACAGGCAAGACGGGAGACTTGGTGCTCCGTGTATTTCACCAGAGGGAAGGAGAAGGGGTGAGCCTGCTGGCCGAGGGGCCCCTGATGACCCGAGGATGGTGCTGGAGGCCGGCTGGGCCGATGCCCACACAGGCACAGGGAAAGGTGTGCTCAGGGCAGGACGCCATCCCCAAAGGGAGGGGCGCTGCGCACGTGCTGAGTCAAACCCGGATGGCCGGCGTGAGACCCACCTCCCCCCACAGCCCCAGGCGCACCACCCCCCCACCGCCCCAGCAAGGACACAGCCGAGGCGGGTCTCCGGGGAGGGCGAGGATCTGAGCGTTTCCGCGTCAGGAACGGCTTAAGTCACAAATGAAGCCCCTAGCCGAGGCGCTGGAGTGAGACAGGCTCGCCCCTCCGCAGACTGGAAGACCTTGGCGAGGCTGGGGAAGGGGTGTGCAGGGTCATCAGGCCCTGAGCAGAAGGCCCTGGACATGGCCCCCAGCCCGCCGGGCAGCATGGGCAGTCCTCCAATCTAGGAACTATTTGATTGACATTTCTTTGGGATCTATTTCTGTAACTCTTTACTGGCACAATGATCATTGGTCTAAAGAAACATAGAAATGCTTTAGCAAACATATTGTGGGGTGATGAACATCCTGGTGTTCTGTTACTCCAATGAGGATATCCTGGTACTTTGATGAACACTAGTGTAGCAAAACTTTTCTTTTATTTCTCCCTTTTCTACATCCTTCCATTTAAGCAACTAAGAAGTCTGAAACAATGTTCACTTTAGTTTTAACTGATTCCTTCTGTTATTTTTTTCCTTTCCTTTAGGCAGAAGCCCCATTTAAATAGTAGTGATGAATGAGCTCCTTGTCTTATCAGTGGATAAATGATTTTTCTGTACTAAATATGTTGCTTGTTGAAGATTTTGGTGCATGTGTTTGTGTGTATGAATACAGAGAGAGACAGAGCACTAATATATACCTGTCTCTTATACACATCTAGATGTGTATAAGAGACAGCCACAGCCCCAGGCGCACCACCCCCCCACCGCCCCAGCAAGGACACAGCCGAGGCGGGTCTCCGGGGAGGGCGAGGATCTGAGCGTTTCCGCGTCAGGAACGGCTTAAGTCACAAATGAAGCCCCTAGCCGAGGCGCTGGAGTGAGACAGGCTCGCCCCTCCGCAGACTGGAAGACCTTGGCGAGGCTGGGGAAGGGGTGTGCAGGGTCATCAGGCCCTGAGCAGAAGGCCCTGGACACGGCCCCCAGCCCGCCGGGCAGCATGGGCAGTAAGGCAGACAGGTTCTCCTTCGTGCACCCCAGTACCTTGGCCCCCAAAGACTCGGAGGCTTCCATGGATCTCAAGCCCCCAAACAGCCCTTTCCAGGAGCAGGGTCCCGGTGACCTCGCCCCCAGCCCCCGGGGCTCCGGGGATTCGCTGGGAAGCGGCCCAAGGCTGTCTCAGACCCCCACCCTTGGCTCTTACCTTTGGGAGCGGGTAGGGTGTGAGGGTGTTTACAGACGCCGAGGATCCCCCTGCAGGTTTCTGCCCTCGAGTGGGCAGAACGGGGCAGGCACCGTCTCTCACAGCAGAGGCCAGCGTGTCCTCGAGGATTCGGGATCTTTCATACACAGCCCCCAGTCCTGCCGAACGGTGGGTGCATCCTTGTTCTGCCGGGTCCCTGCGGCTGGGGGCCCAACTGGGGCCTCTTAGAAGGCATTTCCAGGAAAGGGCTGGGGGAGGGGCAGAGTGCTCGGCCGCCTGGAGCCTCCGGAGGGCGAGGACGGCAGGGCGCTTGGAGACAGGCTTCCCGCTCACCTCGCCGACCAGAGCAACCACTTAAGTCTCTGAATGGTCCCCTAGCTGCTGAAAAGCGGCCGGGCATTCAGCCCGAAGGCGTATTGTTATGCGGGCCCGCGCCTCCGGCTGCTTCCTCCTCCCACCCGGCTGGGAGCACGTCCGGCCCCGCCCAGTCCCCGCCGGGTCTGAGCCCCCGGCGCAGGGTGGGGCCCTCAGCCAAGACTTGGAAAGTGCTCCGGGGGCAATTTTGATAAAGTCCTTTTCAAGCTGCACGAACCCTGGCCTCCGCCTAGGTGGAGAAGCTCAGACCCGCCGCGCTTCTTGCTCCGGGCCCACCAGCCCACGGACCTCCGTGGACAGGAGGGGACCCCTCCCCGGGAGCGCGTTATCCTGGGAACCTCCTTCCTGGACGCTGCTCGGCCCAAGGCCGCGGACTCTTCGCGGGACGGCCCGCGGGGGGCGGCCGGATACCGCTTACACCTCCCCCACCGGTTCCGGCTGAGCCCGGCCCCCGCCGGCTCCCCGGGCCCTCCCCGTGGCGCCGGCCTCCTCCCAGCTCGCAGGGGCTCGCCCACCGCGGCCGCTCTGCGCTGGTGGGAAGTCCGAGCAAGCAGGGTCTGGCGACCAGAAGGCTGGTATGCGATGCGGGCCCCGAGCTCGGGTTCCACGTGCCACAGCCCTCTCCCGACGGGAGATGGGCCTCCTAGGCCTGGAGGGGCCGGGCAGAATCCCAACTGGGTCCCTCCCAGGGGTCCCGAGGCCACTTTAACCTCCCGGTTATCTCCAGCCCTACGTTCCTACCCAGAGCGCAACCTGCACACAGGATAGGGTCAGAAAAAGCAATCTTTTTATTGAACACACCTAGGTCTGGCTGGGGGGGG